>VTFQ01000015.1:5166692-5231692 GCA_036281575.1 Ancherythroculter nigrocauda
ACTAAAAACACAAGAACTGAGTGCTCAGAAAAGTCATCTTTGTGCAATGGTGTCAGAAATGACAAACAAAGCGTTCAAAATCACTGCCCCAGAAAACCCTGCAAGAATTAAAGAAATTATGAGTAAAGAGAAAAAAGCATACATGCAGCACTGGAAAGAGCAAACGAAAGAGCAAAGTCGTCTCCAGTGTTATCTCAGTTTAAACAGAGAATACAGTTTGGCTGAATATCTCACCTCTGTCAGAAATACAACACACAGGAATTTATTAACCAAGTACAGACTTAGTGACCACCAGCTGGCCATAGAAAGAGGGCGACACAAGAAGACATGGTTACCCAAAGAAGATCGAGTCTGTAATGAATGCAGATCAGGGGCAGTTGAGACGGAGGCACACTTCCTCCTCCACTGTGATAAATACACAACCTTAAGAGAGTCACTGTACTGTCAAATACAGCATATCATCCCGGAGTTCCAGTCACTCCACGAAACTGATAAACTGAAAATATTACTTGGTGAAGGACCTTCTTCCACTTTAATAGCACAATATATTTATAATTGCCACAAACTAAGAGGTACTGAGTGAACACATCCATATTATACTACTATCAATATGTGTATAGATATATATGTATATATATATGTGTATATATATGAATGCATTTTATATATGTTCCTGTTTGTATGTTTGTTTGATTTTGTTTTGCTTTATGCAATGCTTTGGCAATATGTACCTAAATATGTCATGCCAATAAAGCAAATTGAATATGAATTTGAATTTGAGTGAGTGAGTGAGTGAATGAATGTGAGTGAGAGTGTGTGAGTGAGTGAATGTGAGTGTGTGAGTGAGTGAATGTGAGTGTGTGAGTGAGTGAGTGAGTGAGTGAGTGAGTGAGTGAATATGAGTAGTGAGCGAATGTGAGTGAGTGAGTGAGTGTGTGTGTATGTGTGAGTAATTGAGGGAGTGAATGAGTGAGTGAGTGAGTGAGTGAATGAATGTGAGTGAGTGAATGAATGTGAGTGTGAGTGAGTGAGTGAGTGAGTGAGTGAATGTGAGTGTGTGAGTGAGTGAATGAGTGAGTGGGTGAGTGAGTGAGTGAGTGAGTGAGTGAGTGAGTGAGTGAGTGAGTGAGTGAATGAATGTGAGTGAGTGAATGAATGTGAGTGTGAGTGAGTGAGTGAGTGAGTGAGTGAATGAATGTGAGTGAGTGAATGAATGTGAGTGTGAGTGAGTGAGTGAGTGAATGTGAGTGTGTGAGTGAGTGAATGAGTGAGTGAGTGAGTGAGTGAGTGAGTGAGTGAGTGAGTGAGTGAGTGAGTGAGAGTGAGTGAGGGAATGAATGTGAGTGAGTGAATGAATGTGAGTGTGAGTGAGTGAGTGAGTGAGTGAGTGAGTGAATGTGAGTGTGTGAGTGAGTGAATGTGAGTGAGTGAGTGTGTATGTGTGAGTAATTGAGGGAGTGAATGAATGTGAGTGTGTGTGAGTGAGTGTGTGTGAGTGAGTGTATGAGTGATTGAGTGTGTGAGTGAGTGAATGTGAGTGAGTGAGTGAACATGAGTGTGAGTGTGTGAATGAATGTGAGTGTGTGTGAGTGAGTGTGTGTGAGTGAGTGTATGAGTGATTGAGTGTGTGAGTGAGTGAATGTGAGTGAGTGAGTGAGTGAGTGAGTGAGTGAGTGAACATGAGTGTGAGTGTGTGAATGAATGTGAGTGTGAGTAAGATTGTGTGTGTGTGAGTGAGAAAGTGAGTGAGTGTGAGTGAGTGAGTGTTTGTGAGTAGCCACGTTTACATGTACACTTTTTTGTCATTCCGATTGAAAGATTCAGCGGACTGTTTACATGAAATGTTATCTAATCCAATATGGTGTTTACAAGTGCTGGTGCTTTCGGAATGGCTTTGTGACATGCGCACATTAGCTTTTGTCCTGTTTGCCTCCTTGTATTCCTGTCAACATGGAGTTCCGTTATTTCCTATGCGTGCTATTTTTATGTAAAGTGCTCTTAATCAAGCAACAGCATGAAATTTGTAGCATATTACTGCTGGATGGTATGAGGAAAAGACAGGAACAGGAAGCTGACCTGTTTGGTGGCTGTGCATCTCTAAGGAGCATCTCTCTACTACCCCTCCCTCCTCCGTAAAGCAGAAGCTTGTGGATGAAGGTCTGTAGTAATGATTAACTGAGTTCCTTCAGTGTATTTAATAAATGTGTTGTTTCAGTTTTACTACAGTTCGATTTTGCTGCCGCCATTTTGCATTCTGATGACCCTGACCGCTTGAAGTGATGACGTAGACGCAAAATAATCGGTTTAACGCATTTACATGGCAGACTTTTTATTTTGTTCGGTTTATAGAAAGGTTTATCCCACCCCTCTCAAACCGATTACAATTTCATTCGGTTTGGGCATTTTTATTCCGATTGAGGTGTTTATATGGAGCATTTTCATTCGGATTGGACTTTTAAACCGATTACAATGCTCCATGTAAACACACCTAGTGAGTGAGTGTGTGAATGAATGTGAGTGCGTGTGAGTGTGAGTAAGTGAGTGAGTGAATGAATGAATGAATGCGAGTGCGTGTGAGTGAGTGAGTGAGTGAGTGAGTGAGTGAGTGAATGAATGAGAGAGAGAGAGAGTGTGTGTGTGTGTGTGTGTGTGTACTTGTCTACCTATCTAACAGGGGACCATGGTGTCGTTACACATTCACCAACAGGGGACCACTGAGCAAAGAGGGGACATTTTTCAAGACCCCTGTTGGTCATGCTTTAAAACGTGTTAAAATCAAGTAAAAAACGCTCTGGTGAATTTTTTTCATTTTTGGCCAAGTGGGGACTGACAGGTGTGTGTGTGTGTGTGTTTAAGCCCATACTCAGCAGCACCCCTCTAGGCTGGAGCAGGAACTGTAATGGCCCATTAACACATGTCGTTCACACTCCTCTATTGTTTAAATGGCTTACTGTCCTAGAAAAGGCTCTGAGACTGCGAGCTGCTGTTTAACAGGCTGCTTACTTAAGGAACCTTTTATTTTATTTTTTACACTACTAGGTCAATTATTGCCTTAATTATATCTTAATTATTATCTCACAGTAATGCTAATACATTCCAAGACAATTACCATATAAAATTAACAAAATATTAAAATGTTGTTTTTTGTTGTTGTTGTTGTTGTTGTTTCCTTTATATACCAGAAATCAGCTATGCACCGTTTTACATCTGGATAATATTGACTTGTTTAGCCGCTAACACATATGCAAGACGGGAGCTTGTAAAAGGGGGGAAAACAGCCTAAAACTTACTAGTTTCAAACTTTGCATTACATTAATATGAGATTTTATTTAAAACTGAAATTTTAAACAGTAAGTATTTCAAAATATATACTCATCCAGTATAAAATTAAATACAACTGCCGTCAATAGAGGGAAAAAAACAAAACAAAAAACAAAGCAATCGAACAGGTGTCGCATTATATCAGGTGAAGATTCAAAATTTTATATCTACTTGTTGCATTGAAAATGTTCAGCTGGCTTAAACAGATTATGTGAACTGAATGTCTTTTCACAAAGGCTGAACCAACTGAATATTTTCAATAAAACAGTCAACTCATAATTTTGAAATTTGACCTTGATATAGAAGGCTTTTAAGTGCTTTTTAAGTGTCTGGCTGGGTTTGTGTGGATGGCATTATATTTAGTTATATGGGGTACAACAGTAAACTTTGAGTTGCAAGAAGAATTACTTGTGTCTGCTTAAACTGCTCATTTAGCATGCACAGTTTAACTAGTGTGGAAATTGGCATTGGAATAGTGAATAAACAAAATGCCTTTGGTCCCCTGTTAGATGGTAAAGTGTGGCACATGGTTGCTTTCCCATTTCTTACCATCACTGTATGTATAATAATATATATAAGAACTGGTGTTTAGTGTTACTATGAACATTGCTGCTATAATCAGAGATATTCATAATATGAAATATTGCTAATTGAACTTTACCATCTAACAGGGGACCAGTGTCATTTTGTGTAGTGAAATCAATACTGCTGCTGCTGCTTAATTTTAGTATGAACACTTTTGCTTGTGTGGAATTGGGCCTTAAATGATGAATAAAAATGGTAACATCTAAATTAATGTATTTTGTTCAAGTCAAAAATATTATTTAACATCAATGAACCAAACTAAATACATCAGTTTATACCAACAAAACTAAGTTTTGTTTTAAATCAAGAAGAAATAGCTCTTTAAGGTAACAGTTGTGGGACATCACTTTATACAATGAATATTGATTTGATTAAACAAAATTTGTCCTTTAAACAAAAATGTCCTTTAGTCCCCTGTTAGATGGTAAATTGCAACATCTGTTTGGTTGCTTTGCCATTTCTTACCATCACAAACACACTGTAAAGATTTTGGAGGTCAGATCTCAATTTTATGTTGACTTGCTGCAATTATTTCAATTAATTGTTATTTCAGTTAAATTATGTGAACAATGTCTTTTAACACTGGCATGTTAGTTGAACCAACTCAAGTTTTTCAATGCAACAATCAACATAAAACTGAGTTTTGAACTTCAAAATCTTTCTAGGTTTTTTTTTTTTTTTTTTTTTTTTTTTTTTTTTTAATGGCAAGAGCTGGTGTTTTAGTTTTATTATGAACATTGCTGTTATATTCAGAGCTAATCAGATTACAAAATATTGCTAAATGTAAAGGAAACCAAATATGTGTCAAACTTTACCATCTAACAGGGGACCAGTGTCCTTTTGTGTAATGAAATCACTAAAACATGCACATGTTGCTGCTGCTTAACTTAACCATGTACACTTGTGTGAAAATGGGCACGGCATGGTGAATAAAAAAATATGGTAACCTGTTATTGTAATGGCAAATTAACTAATTTTGTTAACCCTTGTGCATCAAAAAAAAAAAAAAAAAAAAAAAAAAGTTATACATATGTGAAAAATGGACAAAAATGTCCATGTCATAAAAATATGATTTATTAATTTTTTTTTTTCCACTTTCACTGATGTCAATTTTTTAACCAGCATCTGTTCTATACATAGACACCAAACATTCATTAATTTTAAGAACTGTAACCCTTTAAATGCTGGTTTGTTTACATAATGCCATAGGTGTTTTTTTTTTTTTTTTTTTTTTTTTTTTTTATGAAAAAATTAAAAATAGTAGTTTATTTTCATAAACTAAATGCTAAGCAGATTTTTTTTTTTCTTTGCTTATTAGATTCTTGGGTGTGTCAATGAAGAACAACAACATTAATTTTGAGGCATTTATATTTTTTATGTAGTGTCAGATTTTTTTTTTTTTTTTTTTTACAAAAACTAACACTTAGGTCCATAATGGACAAAAATGTCCATGCCAAAAAACTGTCATAGAAATATTATATATTAATATTTTTTTCCACTTTCACTGACTGTTTTGTTTTTTCATCAGCATCTCTTCTATTCATAATTTCCAAACATTCATTCATTTTCAGAATTTTAACGCTTTACAAATCAGTTTATTTACATCCTCAGCTTCTAATGCACCTGTGTGCTCACTGTCAGTGGGCAACACTAGCTTCAGAGCTTCCTCTGCTGAGTAACGTCTCTTCATCTTGCAAACAATGAAATGGTCAACCCCTCAAGCACCACATATTTATAGGTTTGGCTGTGAGGACACCTGTGTGAACTCAAACTTTGTATAAAATCTACCAGAATAAACAATCAGCATTTTCTTGTGGTGAAAACTAAAACAATGTGTTTAGGGGCTTCTGAACTTCTACTTCAAATTCAAGCGTAACTTTTATCTCCGTACAAAAACAATAACAAGTGAAAAAGTGCAATCAAGGGTTAAGATGCGTGTTTGGTCGAAAATGAAAAACCTCAAAGCTCATTAACCTTCTTTGACCTTTTTCATAGTTTTCACATGGCCCTATGACCCTGCCAAGGGTGTGACTCATACATGGAGTGGGATTTTTGATTGCCAGTACAATATAATTTCTTTCAAACTAATTACACACATTAAATTTTCAGTAAACACATGCAAACTACACTCTGACATCCAACATTACCTCTGATTACCAACATACCCACACAATTATAGCTGCATTATTTTTCCAATTGACTCTATAATATGCATAAGTAGAAAACACAAATAAAGCGAGTATTTCTTTTATATGCCAAATTTGAAAATATGGCACAATCGAGTAAAAAATTGTAAAAATGTAAAATTTTAAGCCTTGCCGATAGAATGAATGCCTATTTGCAAATATTGTATCATTTTACCCTGGGTTAAAAAAAAAAAAAATGCAGTTTCAATGTGGACAATGTCCTGAGTGTGAGTATTTTTTTGTAAAAAAAAAAAAAAAAAAGGGTAAAATAGATTGTTTTTAAGGAAACAAGGGTAAAATATTAAAATTCCAATAAAAATAAACACCTGAGCCAAAATTAATGTAGTTGGCATTAACAAAGGCACACTTATAACAAAAAACAAAACTGAAATGGACAAAAATGTCCATAAGGTTGCACAATGGTTAAGTGAGTTATTAAAACTTACTGAACCAACCTGAATACATTAATTTATAACAACAAAACCAAGTTTTATTGGTTAAATCAAGCAGAAATAGCTCTTTAATGTAACAATTGCAGGTGACCACTTTATACAGTGAATACTGATATGATTAAACAAAATGCCTTTGGTCACCCGTTAGATGCACAAAAATTCTGTAAAGATTTTGGATCTCAAATCTCAACATTTTTGTTGACAATTGAAATATATGAAGTAGGAATGTTCATTTTGGACATTTTTTTTTTCCTGACTGACAGCCAATGCCTTTTAACCGATCATTATCTGTTAACCGAAAAGATCAGAAGGTTAAATTAGAATTAAATTATAAGGGATGGGTGTCTGTGACCCATTAAAATACCACAAAGGTTTAGTTTTACATGTGCAAATAGCAGCATAAAGCAGCACTTATTATCTTTTTTATTTTATAAAATAACATATTATGTTTGGTGTTCATTAGTAAACTATACATATTTTACATTTCTGAATGTTAAAATAACATACACAACTTCTGTTTTTTTTTTTTTTCTCAAAAAAATTTTTTTGACTGATATGTGTAGCACATTACTTTAAAAAATACTTAAATTGTTTACTACAGGTATTAATCGGTCAAAAGTCTTACTGTCATTTAATTATGATCATCCCTAATATGAACTCCTTTTTTTTTTTTTTTTAACACGGGCACTGTAGTTGAACCAACTGAGGATTTTCATTGAAATAATCAACATAAAACTGAGTTTTGATCCAAAACAAAGGCAAGGATATAAAGGTTGTAAAGGCAACCAAACAGGTGTTGCACTTTACCATTTAACAGGGGACCAGTGTCCTTTTGTGTAGTGAAATCACTATAACATGCACATGCTGCTGCTTCTGAACTTCACCGTGTACACTTTAACTTGTGTGGAATTGGGCATAGAATGATGAATAAAAAATGATAACCTAAAAAATAAATTAACTTATTTTGTTCAAGTCAAAATATTATTTAACATCAATAAACCAACCATGGTCTATAAACCAATGTACATACATCAGTATATACCAACAAAAGTTTTGTGGGTTAAATCAAGCAGAAATAGCACTTTAAGGTAACAATTGCAGGTCATCACTTTATATAATGAACAGTCATTTGAACAAATTGACTCAATTTGTGAGTGAGTGAATGTGTGTGTGTGTGTGTGTGTGTGTGTGAGTGAGTGAATGTGTGTGTGTGTGTGTGTGTGTGTGTGAGTGAGTGAATGTGTGTGTGAGAGTGAGTGAGTGAGTGAGTGAGTGAATGTGTGGTGTGTGTGTGTGAGTGAGTGAGTGAACATGAGTGCGTGAGTGATTGATTGAGTGAGTGTGTGTGTGTGAGTGATTGATTGATTGAGTGAGTGTGTGAATGAATGTGAGTGAGAGTGAGTGAATGAATGTGTGTGAGAGTGAATGTGAGTGTGTGAGAGTGTGTGTGTGTGTGTGTGTGTGTGTGTGTGTGTGTGTGTGTGTGTGTGTGTGAGTGTGTGTAAGTCAATGAGTGAGAGTGAGTAAATGAGTGAGTGAGTGAGTGAGTGAGTGAATGTGATTGTGTGTGAGAGAGTAAGTGTGTGTGTAGTAGTAGTAACCTTCTATGAATACTGTACACAAATTGTCTTCAATTTGTTTCATAAGCAAACAAGTTACAAATCCCAGGTTGTTTATTTTCAGCTGTGAGCAATTCAAACCTTTCAAACCTGATCTTCTAAACCGTGTCCAACAATTAGAATCATAAAACATGCACAACAACTTTTTTCTTTTAGTGTTGTGCAGTTACACGTACATCTACTTATAATGGCAATAACAGTAAGTTATGCATAATTACAAGTAACTACTCCTAAAACAAACCTTACCCATAACCGTAACTCTATAGTAAGTACATGTAGCTGATTAACAAAGTAACTACATCAATTTATAATAATGTGTAATCATAAAGTATTATTTGAAAAAATATATCAAAAAATGTTGTTTGATATTCTGAGATTAACTAATAACATTTTTATTGTTTGTTGAAAAATAATCACTTAATTTAACTTAAAATATAAGCCCTATTTTGTATAATATTCATGGAAGCAGCAAATTCACAAACCTAAACAGAGGAAGAAGAGAATACAGTAGTGAAAACTGACACAGAAAAATAGAAGTTGAAAAGACAGGGAAGACAAATAGATTTCCCATCATTGGGTCATCACGTGTCCATTTCTGCATACAGTGTATGTCTACTGCCTGCCACTGTTTAAGTTCACACAGGTGTCCTAACAAAGTAACCACAGGTGTAGTTACAGTATACTCCATTTAAAAGGGTGCACCATTACGCACTACTCACCCCAAAGAAGTGCACTCACTTTAGGGTTTTAAATCCCAGGTTTTTAAAAAGAAAACCCAGGATACTGTTATCATAGAGGACAAAATGACTGCCTTGATTTGTCCAGTGTGTTCACACGTCCACTTGAGGAAGGCACGGGAGGCATTCAGTGGCTCACTTTCATTCACATCCACTAGAATAGCGTCCCCTTCCCGCAGTGCCTTTCAAGGGCACAAAAATGCTGTTTGGAAGTCGCCCTTTGTCTCCAATTTCAACAGTAATCTATTATTTGAGCTTCATAAATGTTGGTCCATTTGATATTCTGATGCAATGAGATTCAGAAACAAATAATTTGAGGGTGAAAAAAAAATATTAAAGGAAATACTATCTATGCTTGAAGATCTGTTCCTATCGAATGCCCTTTTCTATTTGTATTTTTTGAAGGTTTTCTCGAGTCTCTTACAGTGTGCGGTACATGCACAGGATCTTCTGCTGATCTGAACCAATGAAAGAGTCTCACCCGCTTGATTTCACCCTCTCTAAAGACAATGTTATGTCCAGTTTATCCCCAGCGGAAAGAATCAGAATCTCTAACACCTGAAACAATTGAATTTTGGATTTAATGAAGAATTATTTTAGCTACACTAAGTAGCCTGAATCAAAATCTGTGTGAAGAAGACAGACTGTATGAAAGGAAAATGAAAAATATGAAAACAAAAAATCTGCAGACATGTCAACATCAAAACATGAGATGCATTTTAGCACTTGTTCACTGAAAAAGTTACTTTTTTCTATATTTATTCATTGTTTTACCTATAAAAAGCTGTAATATTTTACTTAAAAATTAAAGACTAAATGATTAAGAAGTTTATAAACATGTTTCTAGGTATTTTCTGGTTCATATGTGTGTCTTGACAGGCCTTGAGTTAACCCATCATGCCCCCTACTGTTCAAAACTGGCACTGAGTTAATGCATGTATTCTCATTTGAGTGTGTTGATGCATTTACCAAAAATGGCTTTGTGTCTATTTAAATGGAAATAATGCTCGTGCTCCAAACAATCAGTAAAAACAGATAAAAAAAAAAAAAACACCTTATGGACAGCTATTGGTCTCCCAATAATTGTTTTTTTTTTTTTTTTTTTTTTAAATCAGGAAAAAAAAAAAAAAAAACATGAAATGTGCAAATGTATTTTGGCATCAAAAGCCACCAGAAAAAAATGAAACAAATGTAAAAAAAATGAAAGTGGCTTTTATAATAAGAGGCAGTAAATCCCTTTTTTCGGGCTATTCTGCTTTGAAGGTGTGACTCTCTCCCTCTGGAGATGCTGGCATCCTTCCTGGCACGATTCCTCAGACGGGCCCGGGTGTTTGGCACGACGCGGCCCCTGAATCACGCTTGCCCCGTGCCATCTGACCGCGGGCCGCCGCACAGACACATGGGCGCGGCGAGGGGGGTGGGGGTGCATCTGTTTGAACCCCAGGAGACAGAGGGGCCCGAACTCTTGGTGGAAATGACCCCTCACGATCCTTCACCTTGAGAACGCGCTGACCTCCCGGCAGCCCACTGCTATTACATTAGAGAGAGCTCATCTGCCATCAGTCATCAGACACACTCGCACTAGCCTTAAAGAGCGGGAGCAAATCGTGCAGAAAAATCACATGAAATGTACGCAGAGCATCAAAGAACATCTAGTCCTCATCTTTTCCATTTAATTAAACAACTTTCCTAAAATCTCAAAAGTCAAACTATGATGGCTTTGATCTCTGCAGCCAGCGAGAAGACGAGATGAAATTCACTTTTTAAAGTTCTGCTAATAGTTTAAATGGTTTACAGAGGAATTCAATAGTTATTTCAAAATTCAGTATTTTAAGTATATATATATATATATATATATATATATATATATATATATATATATATATATATATATATATATATATATATATATAAAGAATGTTTTTATTTACTCCCTTTTGACAAGGTGATATTCTTCTGTATCCTGGAATAAAGGATTGAAGACGCTCTCTCTCTCTGTGGAGAGGTCACTCACACGAAACATCAAAAGAACATTTAGTTTGTTCAATACCAGAAAACGTCAATGACATTCCTTGGTCATTAATTTCCAATCCAATCCAAACGTAACGTATGGGCATAGAGTGGCCTGTTCATGTCCAATAAAAGCTTTTCTTTACCACTTTATCTGATACATCCTCAAAGGTCCACAACACAAAATATTAATGACCTTTGTCCCTAAAAGAGCCATTCCTCATGGAGACAGGGAAGATGGAAGAAAGGGAGGGGGACACAGCAGAAACTGTAGACCCCATCAAGTTTAGTTTGCAGACATTCACTTACACATTACAAGACTGTCCAAACAATGTCTCAAGTCATATGGGTGGAGATTCAGAAATGCTTTTTTTTTTTTTTTCGCCTGGCACACTAGGTGAAGAAAGACATGACCAAATAAATAAATTAAAATAACTTGGTACTTTTGTTTTGTTTTGTCGTCTTGTTTTGTCGTTATTTTTTGTTTGTTTTCGATGTTATTTTGTTTTTATTTTGTTTTTGCTTTGTTTTAGTTTTGTTTTTCTTTCTTGTTTTATCCTATATTTTGTTTTTGTTTGTTTTTTTGTTTTTGTTGTTTTCTTGTTTTATTCTGTATTTTGATGTTATTTTTGTTTGTTATTTTTGTTTTGTTTTGATTTTTTTGTTGCTTTGTTTTTGTTTTCTTGTTTCATTCTGTATTTTGTTTTATTATTTTTGTTTTGTTTTCTTGTTTTATTCTGCATTTTGTTTTATTATTTTTGTTTTGTTTTCTTGTTCTATTCTTTATATTGTTTTGTTGTTATTTTGATGTTATTTTTGTTTTGGTTTTGTTGTTTTGTTGTTTTATTCTGTTCTATTTGGTTTTGTTTTTGTTGCTCTGTTTTGTGTTCTTGTTTTATTCTGTATTTTGTTTTCATGTTTTATTCTGTTTTATTTGGTTTTGTTTTTGTTGCTCTGTTTTCTTTTCTTGTTTTATTCTGTATGTTGATGTTATTTTGTTTGTTTTTGTTTTGTTTTTATCTTGTTTTGTTGTTAAAGTGGCAACCGAAATTAATAGGTAGCCTAATAATTACCATGCACTTACACAGAAATGTAGAAATTATTCTCAATCTTAGCTCAAATAAATCACATGGATTCAAATTATGATAATATAATCAATATTTAGTATGCACCAATGTATCAGGCAAATGCAATTATTTATATTTTCATCGTCTGATTGTTTAAAAACAGCCGGTTATGAACTCGTACTGCAACTCGAATGCAACTTGTACGGGGTGTGAAGAAAATGTCTTGTGGTGAATTCAGGTTTTTCCTTACACCAAACATTTTTTTGCAGCACGCTTTTTAATCACAAAAAGCTTTGCTATTTCTGAAAAATGCTCAGCTTTCAAATTGAAAAAAATAAAAAAAATTAAAAAAAAAAAAAATTGCAAAAATCAAACAATAAATGCCGTTTTGACACTCTTAAATGTGACGTGTTAGCACTAAAAACACTGGAGAGGAGCTTATTTACTGTTAATCATATATGTATGTTTGAATAAATTTGTCATGAAGACAAGTGTTTATGAAAACTGCCTTATATGCAAATGAGTTGTATACAAACATTTCACTTTTTATTTGAGTGTAATTACTATATAGGGCCCTACGATTTCCGTAATGCAGAAAACACAGACGGAATCACGGAATCCATTCATAAAAACGGAATTTACTTTATAATGGGGAATGTTACAGAATTTATCAAAATTTGGATGAATAAATCAAAAGTCCATCGCCATATGGACTAGTGTCTGTGAATATTAAACCGCGAGAAGAATATCTGAATATGAATCCTTCATGTTCTGCGTGTCTCTATGTGAATGAATGGTGCAGATGCGAGAATACATTTATTACACATACTGAAGCATGTGTGACGCTTGCGGTGTTTTTTCCAGTGTCTTCATCTATATGACGACATGAACAGAAAACTTCATCTCCAGAGCCACACTGAGAGTCACTTTGTGAGCATTTTTCTTTTAATTTGAGAAAACTTGTCATATCATATACACACAGAAACTTCAAGATCTTCATGGCAACCCGTCAAAATAAAAGTTTGGTTTAACTTGTGACAGAAATATAGCCCTATTACTATTGTAGTACTATATTCTACTATTGTATTACAATTGTACAGTATAATGTATGTCTTAATGTAATCCTACTACTACTACTACTACTACTACTAATAATAATAATAATAATAATACAATAATTATTAAGACTATTTGTAAAGGAATAATCAAGTTTTTATCCATGTTTTCATTTTAACAGTAAACCTGTTGTGCAGCACTTTGTTTGACCAAAAAATGAAAGGGTTTATTTAAATTTCACTTGATTAAAAATAAATTAATGTTTTATGCCTTCATTTGATTGCCAGAAAAAATTAAATACACAGCACAGAATTTCTGAAAAAAAAGGAAAAGGAAAAAAAAAAAAATCATAGGGGCCTATTATTGTAAACAAATGAATAAATTCAGTTGCTTTTTATTAATTCAATTAATTAGACATGTTTTTGATTAAACCATTTAAATGGAAATAAAATAAAAATAAAAAATGAAATGTAATTTCAGAAAAAAAAAACGGATTTCATCGGGCCCTAATTATATCTGAAAATTGATTTCCTAGTAGGAAATCATAATTAACTCATAGAAAAACAGCATAAGTCTACAGAATGTCATCAAATAGATAGTACGTTAAGGTGTGTTTGAGCTGTAAGAGAACAGCACATGAATAGGTATGAACGCAGCTAATCATGTTTAAGTGTAAAGCACAATCAATGCATGAATGCATTAAGCAGGTGTAGTGGAGCAGGTTGGGTGGCCGCTGTAAGATGCATTGCACAGATGATTGGTCACAACGAGCCACGCTAACACGATCAATAGCAGATATAGTGTGTAAACCCAAGAGGAATGGCAAACACCAATGAGGCGGAGGGAATTTGTTCCACTTTCTGTGTATTGGCTGTGCCCTCCACACAATCTTCTACAATATGGAGATCTGGTGTTTTCTCAGGAGAAGACAGAAAAGCAGATGTTAAAGGGGTCGTTTCATGATGTCATGTGCTCATTAACATATGACCGCCCACATTTACACATCTAAACACATGACTGATCGAGCTGAATGACACCAGTTCAAAAATGTTCAATCATGATCAACACAAAGGTAGTTGCATATAGAATTTCGTCTCAATAGGAAGGAGGTCAGAAATAGTGGAAAATGAAAAAGCATAACAGTATAGTGACAGTAACAAAGTGAAAGTATAAAGTTTTCATATTTTAATCATTAAATAATCATTTAAATGTCACTGTAACAATGTGCAATCTTGGTTTAAGATCCTTTAGTGGATTTCATGAGGAAGCACATTTTTGGAAGCTTGGGGAGTAAAAAACGAAAAAGGTAATTGGAACTTTTTATCTCACAATTCTGACTTTATAATTGCAACAAGCTTCTATGTTTTTTATGGGACAGCTCTATTGAGGAAAAAGTTATCTTTTTTTATGTTTGGACAACGTTTTTTTAAAAAAATAATAATTTTATGTGAACCCCTAAATGAACGTTTGTTCTAGCTGCCACTGATAGCATAAATGTGGTATCAGAAAGGTTTTCACTTGATTTTTTTTTTTTTTTTTTTTTTTTAGCAAAAGGCACTCAATGTTTCCAGCAATCTCTGCGGTTGTTTATACGGGTCTTATTTGAGCACTCTGGAGGTCAAAGGTCAGCTCAATGATTCATGCACGACTGAGTGTGTCGACCAAACCGCATTAGATCACTTACAGTGACCTTTGTCCCCTTGCCATTACAATGAGAATTATGTAAAGTGATAATGCACATTAAAAGCATTCTGCTCTACAACATGATTTGGCTCTTTAAAGCGAGCAGCTAGCTGAAAAACAGAGCTGTTACCCTTTAATATTTATTCAACCGAGCTTAAAGCTTTTAAAAACAGTGTGTCAGTAAAAGCGGAGTTGATTTTTGATACCGATTGTTTGAAAAGAGTTACTGTACAGTAGTTTGTGTGACAGTGTTCTGAACTGTTCTTAACAAAAGTGCTTAAGTAGCCATACATTTGTAAATGTATCTGTGTTTGAGAGAGGAGTTATAGTGCACTGAAACTAGGAGTGAAAAGAAATCTATTGATTGAAAAACAAAAAACAAAAACAAAAAAAAACTAAATTTAATTAAATAAAAAGAAGCAAAATTAAACATGCATAGAGATGTTAGATAGATACAGGGTAGACACTTACTTTTTCCCAAAGGAAAACATGTGCTTCTAATTTGAAAAATTTAAGAGCGCATAAAGAACTTCAGGAGCACATTGAAAATCATATAATATGATTTGCCTTAATAAAGAGATACAAGGAGACATTTACAAGCAAAATTACTTATTTGAATACAAAATTACACTATGGGTACGTTTACAGGACAACGATGTATTAAGAATGGGAACGTTTTTTTTTTTCTTTGTACAGATGACGATGTTATGAAAAAGATTTGCGAAAATGACTAAAAAACACTATAATTTGTGTCCCTGGGTGGATGCAGATCCAAAGTTGGGGCAATTTGGAGTTCCCCAGGGATCTGTTTTGAGTCCCTTGCTTTTTAGTATGTACATTTTTCCCCTAGGTCAACTTCTCAGATCTTTGGGTCTTAAGTTCAATTTTTATGCAGACGACACCCAAATTTATATGCATTCAAAACCTGGCGCTAATATGGCTGTTGGCTTTCTGGAACATTGTATCTCTGAGATAAAAGTATGGATGTCTCATAATTTTCTCTGTCTCAACAGCGACAAGACTGAGGTTATGTTCATCGGTTCACCCCAACAAATTCGTAAAGCTGATGCTGTAACCTTAATGGTGGATGGCTCTGCTTTGGAGTTTCAAACTAAATTAAAAAATTTGGGGGTGATATTTGATGCAAATTTAACATTTGATCCTCATGTCCAGAATATGGTCAAAACTTAATTTTTTCATCTTTCCACGATTGCGCCCCATGTTATCTTTCTCGGTGGCTGAAAAACTGATAAATTCATTTTTCTTTTCTCGCATCGACTATTGTAACACTCTGCTTGCTGGGCTTTCTAAATCTTCCCTAAACAAATTGCAGTATGTCCAAAACTCAGCGGCCAGAATCCTGACAAGGTCCAGGACAAGTGAGCACATCACTCCCATCTTGGAGTCATTGCACTGGCTCCCGGTCAGGTTTCGCATCGATTTTAAAATTCTCATGCTCACCTACAAGGCCTTGCATGGTTTAGCGCCACAATATTTGTCCGACCTTTTAACTGCATACACCCCTAGACGCAATCTTCATTCTTCTGATTCTGGCTTTTTAATTGTTCCTTCAGCGCGTTTACGTTCTATGGGTGACCGGGCTTTTTCTTCTTTTGCTCCCAAACTCTGGAATGCTCTTTCCAATGAGATCAGACATGTTGACTCTTTTAGTGTTTTTAAATCTTCACTTAAAACTTATTTTTTTTAGGCTTGCATACAAGTGATTATTATTATAAATGTGTTGCTTTTTATATAATGCATCTTTCTCTCTTAATTTTGCTCTAATGTATGTTTATTGTATTGTATGTTTCTGTGAAGTGCTTTGAGATGGAACTTTTAAAGGCACTATATAAAAAAAAGTTTATTATTATTATTATTATTATTATTATTATTACTATTATTATTATTATTATTAGAATTCATCAACAGTATTATTGACTGATTGTGAACTGCTCTGAAACCGCAAGCTTGTAGAATGAGCAACTGCGCCCAAGTTTTTTTTTTCCCTTTTTTTTTGTTGTTGTTGTTTTCACATTTATTTTAAGAAATCATCAAGCCATAGCCTATCGTGATTCCTGTTTGCTGTCCCCATATTTAAGACCTTTTAAATGATTACTACGAATTTTGTTACACCATTTAAGATATTTAAGACTTTTAACAAAATTTACAAGTGTGTAAATTTTAGCGGCATCTAGCGGTGAGGTTGCCAACTGCAACCAACGGCACCTCACCCCTCCCTTTTGAAGCAAAATAGAAAAGCTACGGTGGCCGTCTGGACGACACAAGACAAATATGTCGTTGTCTGAGACAGCAGAGAGTAGCCAGTCAAGCAATGAGGTTTCTTCTTACTTCTAACAAAGAACGGTATTTGCTTCTAATAAACCAGACGACTACTACTACTACTACTACTACTACTACTACTACTACTACTTCATGCGTATTCAACGTAGTGACGATGCATGCTGCCTCTAAAAACATGAACGATTTAGAAGAACAACATAGTGACTTAACGTGCTCTGTAAAGCAGTTTGTCTGTTTAGGGCTACTGTAGAAACATGTTGGCACATAATGGTGAATTAACATGTAAGGGGACCCACGGTGCATGTAGATAGAAATGACTCATTCTAAGGAAATAAAATAACGGTTCATTATGTAAGGCCATTATACATGACAGTATGTATATTATATTGCATTTCTGTCAATAGATCCTCCCAAATTTTACACATTGCACCTTTAAATTTCAGCTGGGGGGACTAAATTTAAGACCTGAGGGGACCTACTTTTTATTTATACTAAATACATTCTACACTTTGCACACATCAATTTTAGTCGCAGATTTTTTTCAAGTAAGCAAACGAAACAACAAAAGAAAAACAGGCTGTGTGCTAATGCTCTGCTAAAACACGAGGTACACGCTGTTATTCCTGCTGATCTTGCAACATTCCTCTTCACATGTACATTTGTTTGTCTTACATGCTGAAATCGGACAGGAAGTGGCCCTTTCCTCAACCATGAATCTGCTTTTGTGCAACCGATCAAATACTTAGTGTTTCTTCGTCTCAAAACTCAGATCAATCCAACAAAAACAACCTCCAAGCTCAAATCCTCAGTTCGAAGGGTCTCAGGGGGTTGAGATGTTTCCAAGTGTGCAGACAGGAAGAGCCAGTCATTACTGATCTGCAGATGTACAGATTCTGATACCATCCCTTCTGTTTCATAAGTCCGGTTTTCCTCCAGAGAGACGCTTACACGTTTTGAAAATAATTAGTAGTGGGAGAGTTATTGAGTGAGTGCCTGTGTTTAAGTGAAACTGATGAAACGGAGGTGTGTGTACGGATGGCAAGTGTGTGTATAAGTATGCGCACTGGGGTCAAAGGTTAATCCCTATTGATTCGGCAGCAGTCTGCATACAGCACCGCTGGGAGACAGCCGCCTCTGTTGGCAATCAACTAGCACAAATACATGATAAATCTTACTGTCTGCAGCCACTGATCAGTGCAGGCAAAGCTCAGCCACTACACAGACAGAGACTGCAGTAAACAGCCTCACCACGGCTGCCGTTAACTCCATCTGCTTCACTCCAGGCTCACCAACTCTCAGCATTAGCCAGCATGTGTGAGAATATGACATAAGGTGCGGGAGTGTTCATGTGTGGTCTCGGTCCGAACTTGCCAAGCGCCAAATGTAAGGAAAATTGGCTTTGATGAGAAAACAAAATGTTACTGGCCAGTTAGTCAGTGTCTTAAGGAATTTATAGTAATAACAATATTATGACCTATGTTTGTTTTGTATTTGTTTTATTTTCTGTTGTTGTTGTTGTTGTTGTTGTTTTTTGTTTGTTTGTTTTGCTGTAATTAGATTTTTTATAAGTTTTTTTTCATGTTTGTTTTTTGTTTGTTTTGTTTTGGTGTGTTTTCTGTTTAGTTTTGTGTGTGTGTGTGTGTGTGTGTGTGTGTTTGTGTTTTGTAATAATGACCTGTAAATACTACATGTTTGTTTTGTTTTGCTTTTTGTTGTTTTGTGAATCAATTCAATTCATTCGTTTTTTTTTTCATGCATTTATTGCTCACCCAATTTCAAACTATTTATGCACAAGTTTAATATGTAGGGTCTAAATATAAACAAACAATAATAATAGTACTGTTTGACTTGCTTGATAGTAATAGTCAAGTATGACATTGCTTAACTTGAGTTTTGTTGCTAATAAAAATGTTTAAATTTAAGTCTTTAATTTGATCAATACCTCCATTATTGGACGGTGTTGCAAGATGTTAATTTTGGACCCTGTCTGTGCATTTGTGTATTTACTGTCTTTTTCAGCACCTATAGGGATAGTTCACCCAAAAATGAAAACTGTCCCATGATTTACTCACCCTCAAGCCATCCTATTTATGACAATCTTCTTTCAGATGAACACAATCTGAGATATATTAAAAATAACCTTAATCCTCCGAGCTTTATAATGGTAGTGAATGGGGCTCGAGATTTTGAAGCCCAACATAAATGCATCCATCCATAATAAAAGTAATCCATATGACTCCAGGGGGTTAATAAAAAGACCTTTTGAAGTGAAGCGATGGGTTTTTGTAAGAAAAAAAAAAAACTTTATAAAGTAACAAGTTACTCTTGCGCCGCAAATCGATGCATACGGCCATCTGCCAGAAGCTAGTTATTTTACTTTATAAAGTTTTAAATATGGATATTTTTTTCTTACAAAAACCCATTGCTTCGCTTCAGAAGGCCTTTATTAACCTTGGACTCGTATGGATTACTTTTACGATGAATGGATGCATTTTTTTTTTTGGGCTTCAAAACATCAATCTTCTATAATATTATCAGCCTTTTCTTGTTGAATAAATTCTCATTAACAATTACTCTTCTTTGTCATGAGGTGATCACAAGCATAGATATTTAATAACCAGTGTCGAATTATAGAGAGCAAGGGTCACTGAAGGTCACGGCCGAGCAGTGAAGAAAGAATTCAGACAATCATTACAAAGAAATAAAGTGGTCATTTATTCACACAGAGCCAAACAAACGTAAGTAACCACCCTTCAGCACCTGATGGCACACAAAGCCAATTAGAAAAGAAAAAAAAAATTAATAGCAGCTTTGATAAAGCCATCTGTAAGCTATTAGATGGTCAATGTGAAAAATACACAGTTGAATTTGTGATGAAACTGCTCAGAATTTCATTTCAGGCCCAACGGTGTCTCTTTGGGACGGTTGGCGAAACATAATGTAATAATGTTTGCCAAATCAATAATAATTCTTCGTTTTTCCCTCTTAATCTTTTCACCTCTCTACTTTTTTCCCCTCAATATGATTCTGTCTCTCACTCTCTCTTCGTTTTATTTTCTGTTCGCCATTCACTTCCCTCTTTCTCCATTTTAACTCTCATTCGCTCTCCCGTTCCCTCCCTCTCTAATCCGATCATGCAGGGAATAAGTGTATGCACCATGAACACATTTAATTTTCCCAGTTGGTTTTCAGCAGGCCTAGAGGTGTGCTTTAATAAGGATCAATGGCACTTTATCTAGGACAGGACCCACTTCACAGCATGCAAATTAAACACCAACACTTACAGAAGAAAGGGGAAAAAAAGGAAAAGAAATGGATTTAATTAAAAAAATGTAGAACCACAGGCTCTGGGAATTCAATTAAAGGATTTATGCAAAGGTTGGCTAGCTTTTGGTGTTGCAGTTACTGTTTGTATAATGAGCTTTTCATATTAAAAATCAATAGGTAATCTAGGGTGGAAGATCAACTGCATACGTACAATTTTGAAATCAATTTGAAAAATAGTCCATCAGCCACATGTCACAAAAAAACAGGCCTCTATCAGGGTGGATATGGATCTGGAAGCCTGATTTTAGGGGAAGCAGTTGGGAATTCTGGGAAAGGGTGTTTTGAGACATGGGGTTGTAAAGATTGGTTGCCAGGTTTATGAACTAAATAGGAGAGGGATTGTACCATATTTTTCAAAGAGACCAAACATTGTGATTGTCAAAGCCATAGTGCTCAGACAAATTTCATGCCAATTATTCTCCGGGCATCTGTTATAAAGCATAATTCACTTCATGACGGGATTACCAACATTATGGTAAAACGGTTGACCCTCATGAATGTTCCAACTTCATGTAAAAAAAAAAAAAAAAAAAAAAATCAATTACAATTTCATTAAATTGTAATGACAGCATGTAACTAAATTGTTAAAATTACAATAAATTCAACATGACATGAACACAGCATTAGTACCGTCCCCTTTTTCTTCACAGTATTTCCTGCTATCTCTCTACTACATAAAAAAAAAAAAAAAAAATGGCAAAAAGGCCAAAAACATTGTGATCACATGACACAGCCTGAAGTGAAACATCCTTGGCCGAAACCCCTAAATAATTACTCAAAGTGACAGATCCCTCTAGAACAAGACAGAAACGTCATCAATGCAAGTCATTGGAAGTCATCGTCTCACTCCGCTAGCATTCATGTGCTAGGTCTGATGGTCTTCAGATGAACACAGAATTAGCTCCACACACTCAGATGGATGGGCCACTGTGTGACTTTGACTGGGGGTCAAACTGGAATGACATGACAGCTCCCGGGCTCGCCCGAATGCTGCCTGCCTGCCTCTGATTGGTCCTTTATCGATTCCGACACCTTCCTAGCCACATCGGCTGATCAAGCAATAAACTATTTGCTCAGTTTCCTACTGAACAACGAGTCGCTCGCTCCAAAGAGCTGCAAGCGTATGTACGTGTGTGGTTGCCTGAAGACCCACACATTATTTTAATGAAATGGTGTGTCTTGGTAGACTATAATCCTGGTAATAGGATTGAGTTGAGACACACATGTCAATACAAGCAAATGGGATTGTGTGCTTTTAGGTCTCAGATTGTCTTGCAGACTCATAATAGGTAATGCGGGGGGAGGTGAGAGAGATGGAGAGAGAATGGAGTAACATCAAGCCAACATATTGCCCAATTAAATTAAAGATTAAAGTCTATTCAAGGTCTGATGTTCAGTTCCAACCAGAACCTTATGCAGGACAAGGCGTTGTGCTGTTTACATGCACAGTTCACAGTCTGCTGCTCTGAACCTACTGTCCCCATGTTGGATTCAATTTAAGTGCAGAAGGGCTGCAAAAGAACATTTCAGTGTGATGTAATGTGTGCCAGGCCGCTTGTTGGGGTTCATCTGGACTTGTGGACTGGCTTGAAAACAAGGTTCTGGGGTACGGTTCATATGAAAGCAATATGACAGAAGTTAAGTACTATTGATAATGAATTGATGACTAGTTTTATTTTATTTGCTGCTTGCCTTATGTGGCTGACACAACTGTTCCGTAGAAGACGGAACAGTTGTGTCCAACAGTGTAGCATTAGCCGTTAGCCACCTAGCATAGCCTCAAACTCATAGAGAATCAAATGTAAACATCAAAATAAATACTTTACTCACATGATTCGATGTATGCACACAGCATGCATGACGAACATCTAGTAAAGATCCATTTGAGGGTTATATTAGCTGTGTGAACTGCGTTGTAATATAGTCGAGAGCTCGTGTGGCAGGGAGCACGCGATTTAAAGGGGCGGCGCGCTGAAAAAAATCAGTGTATAGTTAATGATGCCCCAAAACAGGCAGTTAAAAAAATTAATTTAAAAAAATCTATGGGGTATTTTGAGCTGAAACTTCACAGACACATTCAGGGGACACCTTAGACTTATATTACATCTTGTGAAAAAGCATTCTTGGGCACCTTTAACCTCTTGACGCTCACTTTTCCCACCTCAGGCTTGACGTCACTTTGTTTACCATAGTATAAATTTTACTATATAGAGTACTGTCTAAAAATATTGAGAATGATAAATTATACATAATTTGAAAGGTTTATTGTCAATCTATGGTGTCTGTTTTACGATATAGATGCTCCAGAAACAGTAATATTGTAATTTGTGTTGTAGTGCAAATGACAACACGCAAAATCAAAACGGGACTTCATACCTTTGTTATGAAATAGTGATCGCGAGATAAATACAATCTGTCACACTTGGGTAAAATGTCCATGATAAGCGTCCGTTGAAAAACATCCAACAGCACTTTTTGCCCACAGAAGCATTAAATCCATGAAATATTGATAAATATTGTCCATTGTTTACATCATATTTCTCATGAACAATTGGCTCTCCATCATCGTTCTTCAATATATTATGCAATCTGAGCACAGTTTATGTTGTAAAACTGTATACGATCGTATACATTAGACACAAACAAATGAGCCCGTGTCTAAAGTATATTTTTTAAAATAGTGCAGCAGTTTTACTTAGTGTTGTCAAAAGTACCGGTACTTCGGTACCAAGTCGGTACTGAAATTTTGAAAATGTGACGATACCCGCATTTCTGTAGTACCGGTAGTACCGAGAATCCGGGTATATTCGGTACCCACTGATAGGGCTGTGGCAGTATTTACTTGAATATGACACGAGTGAAGCACAAAGCTTTGTTTACAAAAGTAATAATAGGTTAGCAATTAAATGTGACATCGCAGCCGTGGAAACATTTTGGTTCATGCCGAATGACAGAGATACGTGAATAAATTTACGTCCATAAATTTAAGCTTTGTATTCTGTTTTGCGAATCGCGATCTGGTCACCTGATTATCAGAGAATTGAACAATATTCCATTAGTTATTCTACTGAACATGGAATCTGTTTCTTTTCCCAAATCTTCACTCAATAATTACCATTATTTAACGATATTTATTTCATAGTTTTACAGGCTGTAGTGTGTTGTTTCACTGACGGAATCGCTTAAATAAACACGCACGTCTGTTACCTCTGTTGAAAAAACCAGCATATGCTGGTAAGGTAGGTTTTGAAGCTGGTATGCTGGTTTGAGCTGGTTTATGCTGGTCCAGGACCAGTTTAAGACCAGCAAGGACCAGCATAAACCAGCTTCAAAATCTACCTTACCAGCATATGATGGTTTTTTCAACAGTACAAAATGGATGTTTGAGCACTTTTTTTTTTTTTTTAAATATTTCAAAATTTATTTAATTGAGGTAGCCTATATATACACACACAAACATACACACACTCTCCAAATCATAGTTGTTGTTTTTTTTGTTTTTTTTTAAATAGGCTATATAAAATAATAAAATAGTTCCAACAGATTTTGCTGTGGTACCGAAATTGGTACCGAGAACTGTAAAATTTTCATGGTATTGGTACCGACTACTGAAATTTTGGTACCGTGACAACACTAGTTTTACTTATAATATCCAAGAAGTGCCGTCAGATTTTGTGGATTTTGTCTTGAGAGGCATATTCTCCAGCCATTGTCATTGTAATAAATCAGAGGTGGTTTTATGATTACGTACAGCTGTCTGGACCATTCAGAAATCAGATCTCGTCTGTCTAGCTTTCACAGGCATCTTTATTAATATGTTTTAACGATAAAAAGATGTTATGCAAAAAAAAAACATTTAATTCCATTATACTTTAGCTTGTCTTTTTTTTAATCCTGAATCTTTGAGAATAAAGCTACATTCGTCTTCTTTCAAATAATACCACAACTATGCTCATACTCCAAATGGTTTAAGAAAGACAACCATTAGAGTTCAAGTTTGTCATTTCCCTGTTTTGGGCTCAAAAGGGGGGTGTGCAACAAGAGGTTAACACTGTAAAAAATAATACGCTCTATCTACTCAATAAAATTGTGGCAACAGATTATACGCAAAATTATTGATTAAATTCAACATATAAGAATGGAGTTAGAATTAATCAAATTAATTCCTTAAAAGTCAACAATATAAAATGTGTAAAATTATCAAAGTACATTACAAAAACCACAAACTGACATAAAAGTAATGAGTCAAAGTGCCCAACTAAATGAAATACTGATCACCATAATGGTGACCAAACATTTTCAATAAAATCAACATCTAAACCTCTGTTAATTCTTGTGTTTCTCTTTCCTTCAGTGATTTTGCTTGTTATCATCAGGTGTCTTCAGTGCTGGCAATAAAAAAAATAAAGAGTTCTTAATTCATCTTTGACGCCTGTCTGTTATTCAGATATTTTTTGTTTAAATTTTACTTAAATATTTCTTGTTTTAAATGATTGACATTGAATCAATTAATTTGATTAATTCTAACTTAATTCTATTTGTTGATTTCAATTAATAATATTGCTTGTAATCTGTTGCCAAAATTTTATGGAGTAGATATAGCGCATCAGGGGCCAGTTCCATAAACATAGCCACTATGAACACTAGACTGAACAACTAGCAATTAACCAAGGGGTAATCGGTCTTACCGGCCACTGAAATGGACTGGTCAGATAAAGGACTGTTCGGATGCCTCTGGGATCCCTGATCTAGATACAAACCCTTGAAGAAGAGGAGGGATATTGGCCAGATATAACCACAGGGAGAGAGTGGATAGAGTGGCCATCAGATGTATTTGATATACTAGTGGATCATTGTAGGGCGAGAACTCCAGTAGAATCAGAGACAGCATAGATGACGCCTGCAGCCCATAGTGGAAAACATCCCGGCAGGCTGAGTGAACTGGTTCTCTTCTCAACCTGCAGGTCCTAATCACCAATTATGAGCCCATTAGGGCTGCTGGCAGCTCATTGTGTCCCGCCGCAGCGGAAGGGGATCTGGGTGTAGACCTCTGCCCCACTTCGCTCCGCTCCACTGAGCGCCTGTCAGCCCCGGTTGCGGCACTGCCGTGATAGGACCCGTGTACCGGCAGATAACAACACCTGACCTTACAACCGGTTACCGGGGGACGCTCGCCACTCCGACAGGGCTCAGCGCAGCGCGACAGCGGTGGGGATAAATCTGAGCAGCTCGGGGTGACGAGACTTCATTAAAGAAGAGCAAGAGAGAATGGGTAATGCCTCTGTAGTGTACTAATAGAAGCAGAGCCCTCGTTAGCCGAGCGTGAGGAAAGATCCATCAACAGCATCTCCTCCTTTCGCTTGGCTTACAAGAGGACTGAGAGCGAGTGAGATTTAGACTCCCATAAGGAAACAGTGGCAGCAGTCTCACAGCAGGCTGGTTAAATTATCTCACAGGTGAGAGGCGAGACACTTGCCAATGCACAGAGGAACTTGTTAAAGTCCCCCTTTTAGAGCAAACCGCCGGCTAATGTACGACTATTGGGCCATGGTCAAAAGTTCAGCCCCTGCATATGTAAAAAGGTAGCGGAGCGCCCGAGGCAGAATCCTGGGGAAAATAATTGCGCTAAACTGCTGAAAACGCGCAGTCAGATGGCGGACTGGATCCCAATGAAGTGATTGTGAGGAGGGCGGGCATGACGGGGGGAAGGTGGGGTGCTGATTGGGTGGCTGTGATTTTCCCAGCAGCTTCATGTCCCAAAGCATCAAGCAGCTATTAGATGCCACAATACCCAACCGTCTAAGAAATGTCAAACCAAACATGCTAAAACAGCTGTTTGACTACACAAATGAAAAGGTTACAGAGGCTTCAGGGACGCATAGTACTTCATATAAAACCACACAGGAAGTATCAAAAATGACCTTTTTCGACATTGAGAAAAAAACACCTAACACACTTAAAGCATTTCTGATCTAAACAAAATGCTTGTAAAATATTTGCTTATGGAAATGAATCTCTGGGGAATTCTTGGATTTGGATTTCTCATAACATCAATTATTATGTTTTGTCGTTTCTAAACCTATTTTGATGAGTCGTTATATGAAATGCAATGCCGCTACAATAAATATCCTACAGTATAACAGTATATCCTACTGTAGTTCAGTCCCTCCAGAAAAACGCGGGATTTTTTTGTGATTGTTGCGGGCTAAAATGCTTGATTATGCGGCACGTTTTGTTAAAAAATGCGATGGAATATGCGGGATATTTTTGCAATTTTATGCGATGAAATTGCGGGAACTTGCAAAAACTGCGGTTTGATGAAAAACAGAAAAAAATAAAAGGTGATTCCCCCAACACCCTGTTCTCACTAGGCAACTATTTTAATGTAAAGAGTAATTTCCTATTACTTCCTATGATAAGCAAGCATACTAAATCACAGAATATTTAAGTTCTCATTCTGTTTTATTTCAGACCTTAATTAACACATGGCTCAAACTTAACATTGAGTCAAACAAGTTCTGTAGCTTTACAAAAGGAATATGAGTTTGTAGAAAGGCGCTATATAAAATAAACGTATTATTATTAATATCCAACAACTTCTATAAAAATGAATAAATAAAATATTTTTAAAAATGTGTGCTTCTTCCTGCCTGCTTCCGCTGCTGCTTTAACCATCCTTGGCGGTGGCAAAGTGAAAGTGGTTTTCCAGCGTCAACACTGAGTTGCACGGAGTGCAAAATATTTTGCCCCCACTGTCATGTAACACACCGGGAAACTGCTTTGCGTGGTCTTTTGCGCTTATTTTTATTGGCAAATGAGAATGATTTGTGTGCTTCATCATGGTTTCATGGTTTGCAGATGATGTTCACGTCGCGTAACGTTAATTACGTCACTTCACAAGGTTCCCATGGCAATAGGGGGAAAATAATGGCGCTTTACTAGTGTGAAGTAAACGCAACATTTTTCAACTTTCTGCTAAGATATATGTGACTTTTTTGCAACGAAAATGCAGGGATTATGAAATCATGCTAGCCCCGCATATATTTTGCTTGCTGAAATCGGCAATTTATGTGGCGAAAGTGCGGCGTATTTGAAAAAATGCGACCCCCGCATAAATATGCGGACTTTGGCTGATTATGCATGAAATCAGGCGATCGCATAATCGCGTTTTTCTGGAGGGACTGGTAGTTCAATTCACACAGAGTTCAATGGCAGATTTGTCAAATATGTGTTTGAACAATGTTGCTTCCTAATAAATCAGGACAATGAATCACATTAGTGACATGGAAAATGTTATTTTTTTTTGTAATGGAAAAAGTGCAAAAAACCCACATAGTATGCTGTAGTATGCAAATCTTGTATAACTATTTGTAGTTTCGGTCAAAAAACACTCCAATAGAACACAATAAACACCTTTTATATTGACCTGAAGTGCATTGCGATCTGCAGCATATCGAGTTAGAGTCATTATTGTAAGGCAGGCGTAATAACAATAAATAGGGCAGCACGATTTGGTAGAAAGAAAAAAAAAAGAAAGTCTTAAAATTGCAATTGCCTTTATCACTGTATAAAATACTATAAAATAATACATTTTCTGACTAAAGTCAGATCACAAAAGGAAGTTATTTCAAACACTCGACTGACATTATAAAGTGAGTAAAGTAAAAATATGTCATTAAATGTTTTCTTCTGTTGGACAACAGGCTTGTAACCCATTACCAATTCTTATTGCATTGGAACAATAACGTGGAACAAAATTTTAGAAACCTAAATTACACTCAAACACCCACAACACCACAAAAATTTAAAAAGTATGTTGATGCATGAATATTTACTGTTGTTCAGTAATGTATATTATCAGATTTTTGTCAAAAGCCATTTAATAGTTGACAAACACACCATTGCACACTAAGCATACTAACACAAAATTTGAAAACAAATCATACAGACGTTTCAGTTAAAGATGTAAATGTTTTAAGTTGCATTTGTCTAATAAAGAAGTACTTCAATACCAGCTGTCTTTTGTTTCATCCACTCATTGTAATGTATAACTAAACTGATTAGTGCCTTTGGTATTTTAAAGTTCATGAACTAAAAAATATCAATTTAAATTTGCTTAAATTTTACAATTGGGAAAACAAAACTTTTATGGTAGAAATAACTTTAATTATATTATCGCATTTTCGATCTTATTTTGGTTAATCGTGCAGCCCTATTCAATTAAATTGTATCCTAAATTGTATACTAAAATCCTATCCTCTGTGGGAAGTTTAATCAATGGAATGGTGCATTTTTATCCAGGCTCTCTGACAGGACGCCCGTATGCCAGGAAAGATCAGTACCGTCGTTCCGCCCAGCACAAGAGACCACTTGATTATCATGAGGAGAAAATGACTCCACTCTTATCAAAGCTAAACACTTCTGAAGATCAGCATGGGCTAATGTTCCACTGCAGGCCATCAAGAGAGCAAGAGAGATGAATGGCAGATCATATGTACAGATTATAGATGAAGACAGTCGTGTGAGTTTAAGTCAGATATCAGTCCTGCCTCTTACCCATTGAATTTTTATTAACTCAGCAAAACTGAAAATTATCTACAAATTACAAGATCAGATGATGATACTCGGTTTCATGAATTACACTGAAACATCCTTATTAACATCAATGTTTTTTTTTAATCAGATATTATGAAAACAAAATGATTAACAAAATTATTATTATTATTATTATTATTATTATTATTAAATAGTTTGGTTTTATGAAGGCTTATCTTACATTACCATACAGTAATTTGTTGATGTATCTATGCATCAAACTATTAAGAAACGCTAAAGTAAATGGAAGTGTCCCACTCAGATGCAATAAAACAGCAAAATAAGAGGTTTTATTTTAGATTTGCGCAGTTATAAATCACCTACAGCTTCTGGAGAAGACAAAGGCATTTTACTGTGCTTGGGTGTAATATCGTTCCAGGCTCTTCCTGTCAACATTATGCAGAGCTTTGCAACCTTGAACAATTTCCCAGCATCCCATATGAGACTGCAAGCAATTAAAACGATACCATCTTCATAGCCTCATAACCAATAAATAAAGTAACAGCTCTGTTTTGTGTTAAGTTCACTAATATCTGAGGGGGTTCAGGAAAGGGAGAGAGAGGAACATCAACACCTTGCCAAGAATTGGGTTTTTCCTATGTTAAGTGTCCGGGGGTCTTTATTTAATAAAGAGAGAAAATCATTACTACATTAATTGAAGATAAAGAAATAACAATTAAAAAATAAATAACATAATAATAACAATAATTATTATTCATAATAAAAAGGCACAATTAAAAGCACAAATAATTCGATAACCAAAATGTATAGAGATTGTTCATACTGTACATTGATGTCTTGATTCCTAAATCAACTTGCAACATTTAAAATGAGCGACTTTAGTTTTTAGTGTTTTTATTTATAATATAATAATATATCATGGTCATAATATAATATAATATAATATAATATAATATAATATAATATAATATAATATAATATAATATAATATAATATAATAAATATAATATAATATAATATAATAATCCGCTTATACTAAATATTTTATATTTATTATAATATATACATTAATATTATTGAAATCATTGGAATATTGCATAATCATTTGTGATTTGTTGCCTTGCAAGCACTGGTATTTTCTACTGGAAATGCAAATACAGTACAATTTAAGGTCTAAAATTTCATAAATATTGTGCTAAACATGTTTAAAACTAAAAAAGGTTTCTTCAACTGACAAAAGCACAAGGGGAAAAAAAAAAAATACTCAAATTAACCAATTACAGTTCAGAAACGGCAGCACACTTTCCATGCAAACAGAATGTCTTGATCCACATCAACGTCCATCAAACATGACTGACAGCTGGAGAAATGAGCGATTCTGAGTTATGACTGGGCTGTGCGCATAAACTTATGACATATTCATACCCATCTCTTTAATACTTAATCAGCTCAGTTGAAATACTCAACACTACATCAAAATCTGCCTTCAGAGTTTTCAACCAAAATTAAAACAAAGACTACATCAAATGCATTGTGTGGCCTAAAGCATATCAGAAGCGGAAGGAAATGCTTCAGGTGCGAGACAGGCAGATACTTTATGATTTATGAGGATGTTGAATTTTATAGTTTGTCTCTGTAAGTGTATGTGACTCGCCTCTTCGGGCTAAAACGGCTGAGAGTTGCCTACAGGAAGAGCTGCCCGCCTGATTTATGCGGCACTGGGGTATACGAGCAGCGTTACGGCAGCGTCACACACACACACACACACACACACACGATTCTTGCTAAAGAACCTAAAAACATGCTAGTGAAACTTTCTTGGATCACCACCACTGTATCTCCAAAATTCGCACAATTAATAGCAGGTTACAAACTGGTTCAAATGGGAAAAAGGGCATCTCAGTCACAAAGTCGTATATGCATATTTGTTCTTCAGCCAGCTAGCATTTCAAGGTTTCATGAGATCCTAATGAAATGCTGTTCCCAAAGGTTGGCAGCACAGTTAACCTCACTTTGGTCACATTTACAGGCAGCATTGCATGTATCAATTCAGAAAAGCAATTCCAGAAATCACTGCGACAAGCTCAGTGGAAAGAAGTCGAGTAAAACTTAAATATATTTAAATGCAAAAAATATATTCAATAATAATTATGGATGCACAATATATTGTTACCATCATGGTTATTTGCCAATATTAGATTGACTGATGTATTTATTTACACAAATAATTTAAAAACACTGTTAAATGTATTTGTACTTTTTTGTGTTTTAATTTATTTAAACAAAATGGTATATAGTTTTAAAATGAGACATTTATTGGCTATCGCATATAATAGCATGTTTGCGTGCTAATTGTTAACATTCTAAAAATGTGGTTCTCAACTTCAAAGTATTTCAGCTAAAAACTAAAAACAACTAATGTCAAAACCTTGCATGTTTTCTATTCCACTGCCCGTCGCTTTGTGTTTTTAAATGCAAAAAAAAAAAAAAGCGTTGTGTAAACAACCTTTTCGGGTGTTGCGTTAGCTCAGCATAGCATAGTAAGACGCTAACATCAAACTCTATTGGAATTAGCTGTACATCAAGTCTACTTCTACTGTCACAAGAAGACAGCTGGTTGTGTGCCATGTGCTTTTGCTGCCTACGAATGAATGTTCAAAATCAGTGCCCATTTTGTTTATGATGCTGAAAAGTAGCTGCTTAAAAACTCAGGAACATACTCAATCCTCACACTGCATCAAGGGGAAAAATCTCTTGCTCTTACCATAGACTTGGTGAAGGGTCGTGCAAAGGTGAAGAGCAGGGTCATGAGCCACCAGCTGCGGTGGATGGAGGTATACATCATATTCCCAGGATGCAGTGCGTTACAGGTGACGCCGAAGGGAGACATGCGGCGGTGCAGCTCGTTGGAGAAGAGGATGTTGCAGAGTTTGGCACGGTTGTAGGCCAGCATTGACCAGTACTCCTTCTGCGGAGGTGAAAGCAGGTTCAGGTCCACCTTTCCACATGTGTCCACCAGATCAGTGAACCTTCAGAAGGAAAGAATGAGCAATAAACATAAAAATGAAACTAGAATTAAAAAGACACAATTAAAAGATACACTTCTCCACTGTGTGGTATAACTCGGCTCAGCACGGCAGGACTCGGTTCGGCCTGGCGCGCTTTACTTTCAGTTTGCGTTTAGTACTGCTTCAAAAGTGGGTGGGATTATAGACTGATCGTATAGTTGCTCCGCCTCTACTGCTGTGAATCTGCTCGTCTGCTGACCAGTCATTTCTTTTTTCAAGTTTTGTACAACAGTCGTTTAAAGCAAGTCATTTAAAAAAAATAAAATAAAAATAAAAATAAAAAAAAAAACTGTGTTGGCTGTTACTGACTATTGTAGCTACTATTGTAAAATGTAAAACTATTGTAAAACGTAGCGGGTTTGGAGTCTCGTGTTTCAAATCCAATGACGCTGTAGTGACGATTCTTTCTGACCAATCAGTGATCCGCAGTGTTTACATGTCACACTTAGTATCGGTAAGGCTCGCTTGGATCCTCAGCCGAGGTGGTACTATTTAAGTGAGCCATACTGTGCTGTATCGAGCCGTACCATGCAGTGGAAAAGCGCCAAAAAGTGAGCCGTACCGAGCCATACCACGCAGTAGAAAAGTGCCATACAGTGGGTACGGAAAGTATTCAGACCCCCTTAACCCTTAAATGCACAATAATTGAATCTTAGATGACAGAATAAGTGCAATTCACCTTTATTCCACAAGGTGGCAATGTCTGATACACAATGCTGAAGTGACGACTCATTTAGACAGAAAACGAATAATAAGAGAAACATGAAATGGCTCAGCGATTTACTGCAGAGCAAGTACTGAACGCAATCAAATATGACTGTAACTGTTACTGGATGGATCTGGTGAAGCTGTTAGTGATGGAAATATTGATTTTGAAGATGTTGAAAATTATATACTTCTGAGAATATGTTTGAGATCGCGAATGGGCTCATATTCGTGACTTCAACCATAAAACTAGCCCACTATTTGCTGAATTTACTGGGAAATGAGCTCTGATGAGGACAGTGATGATGGCATAAAACATCTGCTCAAACGGAGCCCTTTCAAGCTCCAAAAGGTAACAAAATACGATTTATTTTATTCTTCTGTAATTGTTACTCTAATATCAGAGGAGTTTTATATTATCACGACAGGTAGAGATCCTTCCGTGTTAGATATAGATCCGGGTCGATAAAGACCCGAATATGTAAGAATGATTGGCGAAACAGTCATGCATTTAAGGGTTAGATTTTTCACTCTTTGTTATATTGCAGCCATTTGCTAAAATAATTTAAGTTCATTTTTTTTCCTCATTAATGTACACACAGCACCCCATATTGACAGAAAAACACAGAATTGTTGACAATTTTGCAGATTTATTAAAAACGAAAAACTGAAATATCACATGGTCCTAAGTATTCAGACCCTTTGCTGTGACACTCATATATTTAACTCAAGTGCTGTCCATTTCTTCTGATCATCCTTGAGATGGTTCTACACCTTCATTTGAGTCCAGCTGTGTTTGATTATACTGATTGGACTTGATTAGGAAAGCCACACACCTGTCTATATAAGACCTTACAGCTCACAGTGCATGTCAGAGCAAATGAGAATCATGAGGTCAAAGGAACTGCCTGAAGAGCTCAGAGACAGAATTGTGGCAAGGCACAGATATGGCCAAGGTTACAAAAACATTTCTGCTGCACTTAAGGTTCCTAAGAGCACAGTGGCCTCCATAATCCTTAAATGGAAGATGTCTGGGACGACCAGAAAATTTTGTACATTTTAAATTTAAATGCATAAATCTGGGGCATTCTGAGAGCAAAATTAAGTGACTAGATCAATGAAGGAATTTGTTCTCTTGTAAACAATTTTGTGCTCTAAAAGTAATTTATTTATTGGTGATGGTAGGGCACATTAGTCAAGTACACAACATATAGTAGGCTACATTTAAAACATTAAACCATTAAAAATATTTAGCAAAAGAGGTTACCTTTGTTGAATTCATTTATTAGTGGGAGCCTGTATCTGTATTTGTGGAACTAATGGTCACTCTTTGATTTGTTAACCAATCCAGAATGCAAATGAAAAATAACAAATGAATAAAAATATATAATCATAAGCTGACCAATAAATAAGTAAACTAGGTGAGTATATAATTCAGCAGCAAAAAGTATTCTAGCTTAATTCTTGAAAAAAAAAAAATAATAATAATAATAATAAAAAAAAACTTTGCACAGTAATTTTATAAATCCAAATGTTAATAAAAAAGTTTAAAATTACTGTTTGTATTCTTATGAAATGAAAAAACAGTTTATATTAGATTTATATGTAAAGAATTATATGTATTTATATTAATTTAAGATTAAAATATGCTTATTTTAAATCTATTGTGCAGCTTTTTAATGGGGCAACAAGATATGATAGATACGACAGAACAAAATAGGCTATTAATAATCTTTCAGTGTGCAAAACCATGATAATATGAAACGCTTCAAAAGAGCAGCAAAAAAACCGCTAATGCGCATCCCGGGTGCAGAATGATGTGCTTGAAGCAATATCGAGTCAGAGCGCGCAGTTTCATTGCGCATTGAAAAGTTCACGGTACAAAGAGAATCCTTGTGTATATCTGCATATAACAGTTTATTAATCATAGGTTTCTTCTCACTTTTAAATTTCAGTTATTGTGCGTGTGACGCCAATTGATAGTCCTTGTGTTGTGCGAACAGACACCCTGTAGACAATATGACATCGTTCAGAAACAGCAATAAACTCCAGCCAGATAAAGTCATTTTATGCAAATCCACAGCCCTTTATCTACATCTACAAGTATTATAATGGGAATATATCATATTGTAGAGTTTTACCGTGCTGACTGTCGTTACCGAACGCGACGCGCTGTTTGAGTGCTGAATGATTGACAGCTGTAGCAGAGGGAAGACGAGTTTCTGACCGTGAACTTATTTATGTACATATCCTTCTGTCCCTCACATGAAGCTATGGAATGGCTTCAGATGACTTTGAATATAGTGCACGAAAACTTAATTGGTGCTATTCTACTTATTTTGCTTTATGACTCCCACTTTTGACATATAAAGAGCGCAATTATCAGACGGTAATTTAAATATCGCGACAAACATAATTTCCGTTTCATTTTGAGACTGTGGCGGGACAAATTAGAATGTGGCGGGCCGCCACAGTCTAGTCAATGTATGGGAAACACTGGCTGTATTAGATCAAAAGGGTGCTTCTACTAAATACTGTGCAAAGGGTCTGAATACTTAGGACCATGTGACATTTCAGTTTTTCTTTTTTAATAAATCTGCAAAAATGTCAACAATTCTGTGTTTTTCTGACAATATGGGGTGCTGTGTGTACATTAATGAGGAAAAAAAAATTAACAAATGATGAAAGAGTGAAAAATTTAAACCTCTACCGCAAAGTGTTGCCATATGGCAACATAATCTTTGTGTTCATTTCCTTGCCACTGTCTCTTTAAGAGAACATTCTCGTTTTTTTTTTTTTGTTGGTAAGAGAAGACCTTAGTTTAGCCAATGATGTGCTTTGGTTAAGTCACATAACATGCATTTTTTTTTTCTGTGGCGCGATTTCTGACAGACTGCCGTCTCTTGTCGGTAGTTGCTGAAAGCAAACTAAAACGTCACTAACAAACAAGGACCCGCCCATGTCACATTCACAAAAAAATTGTTAACATCATCTCAGGTAAGTTATGATGACATATTCACCACTCAAAAAAGTTTTTATGAAATTAGTTTTTGGTAAATCGATAAAATGTCTGTGTTGCCATATGGCAACACTGCGCAATAATGGAATGACGTTATTATAATAGGTTAGATAGCTAGCAAAGGCCAGCTGCAGTCTGTTAAGATGTAACAATAACAGCATTAATGCTAGTGATATAATGTTAATTAGTCATATGTTAAGGACTGCCATGGCATTTGTATTATGGATTAAATCATATCAGAGACCTGCCACCACAGCCAGTATACTGGCCCAGAACTACCACTGGCCTACCATAGTGTCTCAAAAAGGCAGGTGCAAGTGGCTGTAAGTGTATTGTTAGGGTGAAGTGCAACAAATGTGATGTGTACGTGTGCCTCACCTCTGAAAAAAAAAAAAAATGCTTTTTGAAGTTTTGTTCAGAAAAAAGGTGAAGTTTCAAGGATTGTGTGGGGTTCATGTTCATAACCTTCCTCTCATAAGATTGCGTAATGTTGAATTCTCATGAACTGCAAGTTTTATGATACATGATGATACGTATTATATTTGTTTTTAACTGTCTACATTTGCATTTTTAATAATATTCATGAAAAACGTAATTAAATTCAAAGAATATAAAGCATTATTGAGCAAAAGAGAATGGAATAAATAAAAGCCAAAGATGTTGGAAAATATGTATAAGGTGTTGTTTATATTTACTGCTAAAGCTTATAATAGCAGCATTTGATTCAATACAAACAACATTTCTTCGGAAAAATATTAACTATATACACTTACACTTATTCTAAGTTATTTCCACTATTGCGCGTTGTTGCCATATGGCAACATATCATAAAGTACCTTAAAATAATATTTTTTTCCAATTTTTTTTTTTTTCCAATTTTTTTTTTTACAGCACTTCAAGTTAAAGGCAGAGTAGGTAAAAAAATTTATAAAAAACTTTTTTTCAAAATTTGTTTAAACTTTATTTATATATCAATACATAATTAAAATGTAAGTACTCTGAAAAAGAAAGTATAAAAATCGAGTGTCTGTAGACCTCTCACGACTGTTTTAAAGACAGCTCATTATTTCCATTCACTCCACCCCCTCCCTTCTGGGCTCCTTCCAAAGCCACGCCCCCCAAAACGCATGAACGCGCGACTCCGACCACTGAGCTGGAAGACGCATTATTTACCTGAGACGAGCGGAGAGGAAGGAGCACAGTGCATGTAGTGACATCATGTCAGAATCACATGTAATAAAAATAACTTTATAATTATGAAGATAAACAAACAAGATTTTAGTACTCACTATCAAGCTAGCATATTGATATTGGTAAAGTTTAAAATATATATTTTTTGATTCGCTAACGAGCTAGTTATCTATAAGGCAAAGCTAAAAACAGGTTGCATGATACACGTTTTTCCATTACCATCATTTACACTGTGATGAAGATGAATTTCGTGTAAGATTCATAACATATACGTTGTTCTACAGATAAACAGAGTAACATACACTCAAATATCAACTCACAACTGCATTGCAGACACAAAATAATAACACACACATACAACAAAGTGTGTACGACACACACAGATACAAGATAAAGACATCAGTAAACATAGGTAGAGAATATAAAAACAAAACAAAGGCTAAAAAAACGTGCAGGTAAACTTACAGGTGAACATGGTAAAAGAGTTAGACAGAGGGTAAATATAGTTCTATATAGTACTATCTGTTAAACATGTATTTAGTTATCTAAAGCAAAATTATGCACAATTCAACACTATAGCTATCATCTTGAGCTAGGCCTATAGATTATTTATCGTCTCTACTACGGCTCGCTAAGTAATGTTATGTTAGCTATATTACGCAGCTACGTGTGCTAATGACACATGCTTCATGAAAAAATAAACAAAAAAATATGTATGATCAAAATACAAAAAGAAAGATTTACCTGTCCAGCAGAAATAAAGCCATCAAGGAGTCACTTTTCAGCCCCTTGAGTTCCCTCAGTTCTCGCCATTGCTGGAAAGCCACGCCGATATTAACTCGCGTTTTATTTCTTTGTTTATCCAAAGACTTTTTGTTCATTGCCTTTTCTTGTACTGTTACTGTCTTCCTTTTTTGCCTGGTTTGCCTTCACTAACTGCATAGGCCGGTACTGTGAATTTTGCTTGCTGTTTCTCTGCCATTGTTTTGGTATTCCTAGGATCCGTGCCTCTTGAATTCCCCAAATCAAACATGCGCGCGCAAGTGGGCAGGTCATGTGTGGCAAAAGGGTGGTTGCCATGGTTGCGAGAGAGTGACAGTCGCCTAAGCCAATCCTATGTTTCGTCCCGGATGGAAATAATGAGCTGTGTTTAATACAGATTAAACGGTCTAGAGTCACTCGATTTTTATACTCTTTTTATCAGAGTACTTACATTTTAATTATGCATTGATATATATAGAAAGTTTAAACAAATTTGGAACAAAATTTTTTGCCTACCCTGCCTTTAAGCCATTCTAAGAAAAGAAACAGCATCAAATATATTTTTTTTCCATAGATTTATCATAATGTGTGCGGTAGAGGGTTAAGGGGGTCTGAATACTTTCCGTACCCACTGTATATGAACAAATGTATTGGGACACACCTCTTGAATATTGAATTCAGGTGCCACAGGCCCATTGCCACAGGAATAAAAAAAAAAATCAAGTACCTAGCCATGTAGCCTACATTTACAAACATTTGTCTCAACAGAGTCATTTCGAAGAGCTCAGTGAGTTCAAGCGTGATACTGTGATAGGACGCCACCTTTGCAGTAAGTTAGTTAGTGAAATTTCATCCCTGCTAGATATTCCACGCTCAACTGTAAGTGGTGTTATTGGAAAGTGGAAGCATTTAGGAACAGCAGCAACTCAGCCACGAAGCAGAATACCACGTAGAGTCACCGAATTAACTGGTCACTGAGTGCTGAGGTGCATGGTGTGTAAAGTCACCAATATTCTGCTAAATCCATAGCTGAAGAGATACAAACCTCCACTGGCATTAATATCAGCACCAAAACTGTGCTGCAGGAGCTTCACTAAGTGGGTTTCCATGATCAAGCAGCTGTGTGAAAGCCTCATATCACCAAGTGCATTACCAAGTGTAAAAGCATGCTGCCACTGGACTCTGAAGCAATGGAAATGTGTTCTGTGGAGTGAAGAATCAGTCTGGCAAGCCTGATGGGTGAGTCTGGGTTTGATTTTCCCTTACTTCCAATGAAGGGAAACCTTAATTCTACAGCATACCAAGACGTTTTGAACAATGAACAGTTTGTGGAAGGCCTTTTCTATTCCAGCATGACTGTACACCAGTGCACAAAGCAAGGTCCATCAAGACATGGTTGGATAAGTTTGGTGTGGAAGATCTTGACTGGCCAGCACAGAGCCCTGACCTCAACCCCATCCAACACCGTTGGGATGAACAGGAACAGAGATTGTGAGACAGGACTTCTCATCCAAAATCAGTGCCTGACCTCACAACTGCTCTGGATGGCAAAAAATCCCAAAGAAACACTACAAATCTTGTGGATAGCCTTCCCAGTAGAGAAGAAGCTGTTATAGCTGCAAAAGGGGAACCATATTAATGTCTATGTATTTACAATGTGGTATTGTTACAGTCTCTGTAGGTGTAAAGGTCAGGTCTCCTAATACTTTTGTCCATAGTACGTAGTTTGAGAAATTTCTCTTTGTTAGTTTTGTTTGTTGTGACTTGACTACTTTTGTGTTTTGTGTCTTGATTTTTTATTGTTTTGTTTTGTGTTTTGCATCTTGATTTTGTTCTGCATCTTGAATAGTTTTGTTTTGTTTTTAATTTTTTGCCTTTTTGTTGATTGTTTTATGTTTTATCTTGTGTTGTGTTGTGCTTTGTCTTGATTATTTATGTGTTTTGTCATTTGTCTTGCACAGTGTGTCTTGTTTGGTTTTGGTGTCTTGTTTCTTGTTTAGTTTAGCTGAAACAGAAGTCTATAATCACACTGACATTCTTCAAAATATGATTTTTCGTATTCCACAAAAGAAAGAAAGACATACAGTCAACACAGGTTTGGAATGACAAGAAGGTAAATTAATAACAAAATTTTCATTTTGGGATGAACAAAAAAAAATAATTAATGTAAATGGTCAATACTGAAAAAATGGACAAAACTGATGTCATGTTAACTAAAGTCTGACTAGTCGAGGGAATAACCTCCAGAACGTGAGGCGATGGAGAAATGAACTAAATGAGCTTTGGCAGGCCAGGTCTGGCTTAATGCAAATCAAAGCTACGACATGACGTTCTTTAATTGGCTCTGACTAAGCTGTTAAACGCCAGATGTTTGACAAGGGCCCTGAACACAAGGCGTTGTATTTTCTCGATGTGTCCTTGTGTGTGTGTGTAAACAACAGTCCCAAGAAACTGCAGTGAAATGAATTGTCCCTCCCCTAGTGCGGATCAGAGTGTGTTCTGGCGCCCACAATTGCATTCAGTGTTTACCTCTTAATTATGTGCTTTACATAACAACCAATCAAAACGTCACATTCACTGTATGACAAGCTCAGTGCGGCCTGTGTTGCTGTTTGACACGTTACATCTCTGCTTGGGTAAACAACAACATCTGCGGGCATCGCATCGTTACAAACACTAAAGGTGTGAACTGTGGGAGTGGGAAACTAGTTAAAAAGGAATAGCTCATCCAAAATAAATAAAAAATAAAAAAACACCGGAATCAGACCCGGTGATTGGACTGCGGGATGAAAATAACAGCGTTTCGACGACATGGCGACAAACACACTCTACAAACGCAACTCTTGTGTATTCCTGTGGGTGGAGGTTAGTCAAAAAACTGTTTTAGTGACGTCATTAAAGAAGGAAGTAGAGGGATGTAGTCCAAACTGGCCGTTCGATGTAGGCGACTTCTGTTAAATAAAATATCTCGCTTGGCATTGAACTTTGAGCTTTAAAATTTTACAGATTTTATTTATACTCTAACAACAACATTACACACTAACTAAAGTTTGAAACATGGGATCACGAAGAACGGGACCTTTAAATATGGGAAAGTTTTTAAATGGTCCAATCTTTCCATCATTCTCATTTGTACATGTGCATATTTTAACTTGGTGTGATTACAAAAAAGCAAATGGTGTTGAAGATGTCACACATTCTGTGACTACAGAGAGACTACAAGATTGAATAAGCACTGATGTGAATGAGATTAAAAAGCAATGGCAGAAGACAACATTTTAAGAGAGCACTGAATTAAATGTAGATCTGTTCCTCTGATTCATATGGATTCAGATTTGGAATATGGAGCACTAGTTGACTTTAATGCTCTGCCATGACGTTTTAAGTCTGACAACGACTAGTCGCTGATCATGTGATTCTGACACCAACAACATGGCCACCTTGCAGAATACTTCTAAACTGTTCTGACTTAAAGGGTTAGTTCACCCAAAAATGAAATTCCTGTCATTAATTACTCAGAGAAAGCAACGTATTTACCACATTCAAGGTCCAGAAAAGTATTAAAGACATCGTTAAAATAGTCAAACCTCAATGTTACGAAGTGAACAAAAATAAAACAAAACAAAAATAACTTTATTCAACAATATCTTCTCTTCCCAGTCGGTAAACACAGTGCAGCACTTCCATGTTCTACGTCAGAACGCCGGCTCAGTATTGGCCGATGCTGTTTACATGAGCAGCACGCTGACACAGGAGCCAGCCAATAATGAGTCGGCATTCTGACGTAGAACACAGAAGTGCTGCACGGTCTAACAGCGTGACCTCGAATGTGGTAATTATGTTGCTTTCTCTTGGGGATCAGAAACCTCTTAGTTAAAATATCTTAATTTGTGTTCCGAAGATGAACGAAGGTCTTAGAGGTTTGGAACAACATGAGGGTGAGTAATTAATGACAGAAATTTCATTTTTGGGTGAACTAACGCTTTAATATGATCTTCTTTTTTTTTTCTAACTGATCGAACTTAAAGATTTAGATCACCAAAAAATGTAAATAATGTCATTTATTACTTACCCTTATGTTGTTCTACACCTGTAAGACCTTCGTTCATCTTCGGAACACAAATTAAGATATTTTTGATGAAATCCATTGGCTCAGTGACACTTTCAAACACCCAGAAAGGTACAATAACATATTTAAAAAAGTTAATGTGACTACAGTGGTTCAACCTTAATGTTATGAAGCGACGAGAATACGTTTTGTGCGCCAAATAAAACAAAATAACGACTTTTCAACAATATCTAGTGACGGGCGGTTTCAAAACACTGCTTTGAATCTTTTGTTTCGAATTAGTGATTCGGATGTCAAACTGCTGAAATCACGTGACTTTGGCGCTCCGAACCACTGAATCAAAACAAAAGATTTTTTCATAATAATAATAATAATCAAAACTCCAAAAATTCCCAGATTTACATCTGTCTGTAATACTAATGCTGTCCTATAGAAGGCGCAACAGGATAAGAAATCTTTGAAGTCCAATTTTTTTACGCTCCTTGTCCATTGGGTAAAATGACAAATGCCTACGCCGAGAGCCTATGGTCTTTATTGGTTGCCTGTGAACAGTGTCGTCTTTGCCCCGCCCTCAGACACTGTAGTTGTATGTGAGACTGGAAGAGTTTGGTTCATGTTGTTCATGTGGAGAAGACGCTGTTTTCTGCTGTCAAAGCAAATCCACTTTAATCAGACTGATACGGTAAAACCAATGCCATTGTTACTGTTCCTATCGCTGTGTATCAAGAGCTGAGGAAGAGCTGAAATTCAGATATGTAATGAGCGTTTGGTTTCCAACAAGCGCTACAAGCAGTAGACCAATCACAACAGACTGGGCCATCTGACCAATCAGAGCAGAGCAGGCTCTCGGAAAGAAGGAGATAGACTGAATCCTTGATCGAACAGTTTCACTGTGAGAAAAGTGCTGATGCTGCAATGTGTATTGTGAGAAAATGACAGTGTTTTTGGACCTTGGATGCATGTAAACCTATTGTAGGAGACTCCAAAACACAATTAGGAACCTTTAAAATAGCACTTTAAGGCACTTTAAAACTCATTTTATGTTCCGTGGAAGAAAGAAAATCAGGTTTGGAACGACATGAGCATGAGTATGACAGAATGTTTTTTATTAGTATTTTTGGCTGAACTATCCCTATCAGTTTAGCGGTTATATATCCATCCCCACTATCCTTTTGCACATGTTGACTTTGTCATCATCTCACGGCCAGGATAATCCATACGGTCTTCCCAGTAGAGGCATTCTGGGGTGGAAATAGTCTATTTTCAGAGCAGAGGTATGAAAAGGTCAGGTCAGGCTGGTATTTAATGACTGCAGTATCCTGCTTTAAAGAGACTGAAGTATAAAGGCGACAGTCTGGTGTGAGTTTTCAGAGGTGAGTTTCCCGTCCACGCTATCAGTGTCCTCTTGTTTGGAGTCGGGAGGCAAATGCCAGCACCTATCTGTCCTGTCACTTAAGCCCCAGTGCTACAGCGCAGATAAACGTCCCCGTTGACTCCATTTTATTTTTTCCACCCTCAATTTCCCCCAACCCCTCGTTCTTTCTTTGCCTCTTCGAGCTGCTTTCCGTCGCTCATACGACGGTGTCGAGGTTTAACGGCTCTTGCGGCTTTGGGAAATATAATCTCTTCCTGGGTCAGAGGTCAGATGGTGAGCTCAAAAGGCCACATATTAAAGGCAGTGGAACTGATAGAGATGAGGAGGTAAGGATCAAAATTATCAGGTGTAGTAGAGAAAGAGAAATAAACTGTTAAAGTTAAATGGAGGAGTTTCTGCGATTACAAGTAAGTGATTTTACTGTTGGGGAGAGTGAATTGAGATTGTGTAACATTCTGTTCACTCAATGACACATGGGGCTTGTTAATCTAATGGAGCCACACTCTCAGAGTAGAAAATGTTCTTCAAAGCACTTTTTATTTAATAGTCATGTTACTGGATTCGCAGGCTCTCTTTTTTGCATACTATCTGTACTGCACATTTAGTACATGCATTGATTCCCACTGCAATGTTCCTGATGCTCATGTCAGCTTGGGTGTTTGGACGAGGAATCTGAGAGTGGCCTGATTTACAACCAAGAGGTCAGGGTTTAGCAGGTTAGCATGGCCTAGTTGGCATGTGCTGATAGATACTGTACACAGCCTTTCTCTATTGCTGGTCATTTAAAAGGATCCAACACAAAAAGTATAAATCAATCTGGAGAAATGAGCGACAGGGACCGTTGGTGAAGCAACAAATGAAAGTACATGGATAATTTTACATAAATGCTTCAGAGATGAAATTAAGCAATGATGGGAAATATCTCACCTGTGAGACTCCGAGGAAACAACTACCACCCGAGCCGGAGCAGAGTGCCGCAGGACATCCTGCAGGAGCTGGACCAAGTGGAAATGACCAAGATGGCAGATCTGAAAGGTGGACTCCAGTCCGTCCTCCGTTAAACTCCAGGGCTGCGTGCAGACGGCTGCATTACACACCAGGATGTGCAATGGCCTTCAGAGAGAGAGAATAAAATGAAACACAATGAGTGAAAAGAACAAATTCTTGACAACAATAATTTTGTTAGTAAAAGCAAAACCACAACAAAACTATAAAACCAAAACAAACAAAACACCAAACTAAAACAAACCAAAAGAAAACCATAAACCACATAAAAACAAAAACAAAACAATAAAACCAAAACCATAAACAACACTAAATCAAAACAATTAAACAAAAAAAAAAAAAAAAACCAAAACTAAACAAACCTATAAACACCAAAACAAAAACAATAAAACAAAAAATAAAACAAAACGATAAACACTAAAACAAACCAAAAACTAAAACGAAAATTAAAACCAAAACAAAAAAATAAAAACCAAACCATAAACAACACTAAAACAAAACAATAAAAAACAAAAACAAAAAACCCTAAAACTAAACAAAATTATAAACACCAAAACAAAAACAAAACACTAAATCAAACTAACACAAAAAATAATAAAACCAAAACAACCAAAACAAAACAAAAACAAAATCATAACACCAAAACAAAACAAATATTAAAACAAAGCAAAACAAAAACAAAACAAAAAATGTAAATAAAACAAAACCCAAACAAAACTAAACAAATTAAACAAAAAAACAAACAAACACCACCAAAAACAAAACCACAAAATCAAAAAAATAAATAAATTTTAAAAAAGTACAGATTAAACCAAAATCATTCTCAATGGAATTAGGGATTCAGGGAAATGTCAAGCACTCAAACACATTCGTTCAAAGTCTATTCCAAGGTCAGTCTGGGCAGATGGACGTCCATCCATCAGCGTGAGAAAGGACAGATTTCTGAAAAGTCCAGGCAAGATCTTTTCCTTTGACAGAGTCGCTCCAGTGGTCCCGAAACCACGGCCATACAGCAGAATAATCTGAATCCACCCCACCAATTTTTAATTTCTTCCATTAGAATTAATTACGAAGCCCACAGGCAATTTGTGTACTTCATATTTAATACTGCCTGCACTATTAATTAAAAACTGGTTGCTGGAAAATTAATGGAGGAATTGTTATGCCCCTGCTTTAATGAGTCTTCTCTATGACATTAAAAAAAGTACACTTCACATTTCCCTTCAGGTTCAATGTGGAAAGCAGCGTGCATCAGTGGAAACGCACGGGATCATGGGAAATGTGCAGAGGCCACGGTTACACATGTGCTTCATTAGAAACACGCAGCGAAACAAACACTGAACAGCACATGTTCTAGTTGCAACTGACCTTTAGAAGACCAAAGAACAAGCACAATAAGGTTTTTTTTTTGTTTTTTTAATACAGTTCTTGTGCCTGACTATGGTAGATCTAGCTTTACATTTGAAATACAACATGACATGGAAATGAGTCATTGCTCCTACATGATTACATTTAATAAAAAACAATATAAGCAGTTTCATAATACAATTAGGACCGTCAACGTTAACTCATTAACGTATGCGGTTAATTCAAAATCCTTAATGCGTTAAAATAATTTAACACAAATGACCAAACAAACCGTGTATGAGCGCTCTCGATGCACTGATCGCACATTGTATTTATGCACAGACACATTTCAGTACATTGTTTCCAGACACATTCAGGATTTTTTTTTTTTTTTTAATAGAGGGGTTTTTTGGCATCTCCAAGTGGTTTGGCTCAGTATCATAACTTGACATGTCTAAAATGTAAGCTCTAAAAAGCTCCAAACAAGTTATTTGCTGTTGCACTATACACATACTGTACACTGAATTCTGAAAAGTGTTGTTATGTAATGTTTCATGGGTGCTTTGTTGTGCATAAATCTATGAATTATATGGACTCCTTAAATCATTTGGTTATTTGGTGTCCTTTTGGAGTCTCCAAGTGTCCTGATTGGAAAGACACCTTGCTTTGCCTTAAAAAAGCTTGCAGAAAATAGAGTTTTGTGAGAATCACCCTTCAATCTGTGGTGTATGCTTAATTCCATGATAAGTATAGACCTTATGTAGCTCCGCCCCTTTTCAGCACTGCGCTCGTTGTCTTTTGACTTCCGGTTTGTTTATGAATGAACTGCTAGTTTTAAAATCTTCCCAGTCTACTGACATTAAGACATCAGCTTTAAACATTACAATACTCATGATAACTTTCATTAACTCTACAACAGGTAAATCCACTTCACCAGCTAATTACTCTTCAACAGCGATGCCATAGAAATATACAGAGACACCGCAAAACCAGAAGTTCAAAGACAGTATTATAAAGATGGCGGCGCGCTTGTTTCTCTGCCGCATAAGGTCTATAGCGATTAAAATTTTTAATCTGTTGACAGCCCTAAATATAATATAATATAATATAATATAATATAATATAATATATGTAATACATTTTATAATATTTTATTTATTTTTTATTTTAATATTTGTCATAGTTTTAATCTTTTTATGAGTTTTTATATAATATAATATAATAAATGTTAACATAATAATATTTAATATTTCATATATACAGTGGATATAAAAAGTCTACACATCCCTGTAAAACAGCTGTTTTTTGTGATGTAAAAAAAATAAAGATAAATCATTTCAGAACTTTTGCACCTTTCATGTAAAAATGACAACCTATGCAATGCCATTGAAAACCAAAGTGACACATTTTAGAGAAAAAAATAAAAATTAAAAACTTGGAATAACTAACTGCATAAACGTGCACCCCCCTGAACTAAAAGTTAACCCTTTGATTTCATTACAGCACTCAGTTTGTTTGGAGAGGAGTCTATCAGCATGGCACGTCTTGATCCTTATTTGCAAAAACGTTCAATTGTGAGGACATCACCTGTGCACGACCCCCTTTAGGTCCTCCACAGGTTTACTATAGGATTCAGATCTGGGCTCTGTCTGGGCCATCCAAAACCATTCATCTTTCTTTGCTGAAGCCATTCTTTCTGTTGATTTAGATGCGTGTTTACGTTTATTGTCATGCTGAAAGGTGAAAGTTCTCTTCATTTTCAGATTTCTATCAAATGCCAGAAGATTCTGTGCTAAAAACTGACTGGTACTTGGATTCCCTCCACCTTCACTGAAGCCCTGGTTCCAGCTGAAGAAAAGCAGCCCAAAGTGTGATGCTGCATCTCCATGCTTCACTGTGGGTATGCTGTTCTTTTGCTGTATGCTGTTGTTTTTGCTTTTACAACTTTGGCCAAAAAGTTCAATCATGTTTGAACACACTTGTCCGCACTTGAAACTGGATATATGTTTTTGCAAAGTTTAGCTGGGCTTGGATGTTTTTTGTTTTTTTTTGTTTTATCAGAAAAGGCTTGCATCTTGTAGCCCAGACAGAATATGGGAATTAGGGGTCACATGTAGGGAGCAACCAGTATTTTCCATTTATATATATATATATATAATCTCAGTCATATTCATTACCAGATGAATTGCATGCATTTCCTGTTTAAGACATCTAAATTAAAATGTTATGAAATGGTAAGTACTTCAATGGAGCTCAATGTCTCGAATGTCTAAAATGCAAAGAATTCGCTCTATGCCTGATCAGACAAAGTCATCTCTCACAATAAAACACACACAAGCGCTCAGCACACATCAGGTTTGCCCAAAGGGCACCAAGATGCTCCAGGACTCAAGAGAGCCGTTCACCACCCGCTGGAAAACACGACCCGCTGGAAACATCTGTGGAGGAAACAGATCTACTCTCCACCTCTGACTGACAATCTCACAGTGATGGGCACAGAGCCTGGCACACACACACACACACACACACACACACACACACACACACACACACACACACACAGAGAGATCTCTCTAGGACTTAATGAAGCGTGGACTCAAAAAGAGGGAGTGATTGTACCTGCGAGAGAACACCATTAAACTTTATGACTTTCACGCTTGTGTTTGAAAGCGTGTAATGGAAGAGGAACATGTCTGTGATCGCTCGTGAGCAGCAGATAACGGATCCCATGGGCGCTGCGCGAGACACCGATATCACACGGATACCAGGAACACCCAACAGGACTGACACCCGACACTTCAAGGGACTATCATTTCTTAACATCAAACTCATAATTTGTTTGAATAAATCAAATGATTGTGCTATCCAAACTATGATGGATTATATAACTAGTTACTTTTTTATTATTTGCATTTACTATATAATGATTTTATAATTTTTTTGTCCATTTTATCATTCACCAGGCAAAATATAGCTGTGACTGCACAATTTTTCAGTATCATTTATGTCCATCAAAGGATTTGTTCACTTTCAAATGAAAATGATTCAAGCTTTACTCACCCTCAAGCCATCCTAGGTGTATATGACTTTCTTCTTTCTGATGAACACAGTCGGAGATATATTAATAAATATCCTGACGCATCTGAGCTTTATAATGGCAGTGAACAGGATCAACGAGTATGAGCTGAAGAAAGGGTCTCCAGCCATCATAAACTTGTACTCCACACGGCTCCAGGGGGTTAATAAAGGCCTTCTGAAGTGAAGAGATGCGTTTGTGTAAAAAAATATCCATATTTAACAAGTTATGAAGTAAAATATCTAGCTTCCGCCAGACCACCTTCCATATTCAACTTACAAAGAAAGTGTAAACTGGCGTCAGGTCAGTTAAAGGTGCAGTGTGTAAATTTTAACAACATCTAGCAGTGAGATTGCAAATTGCAACCAATGGCTCAGCACCACGCTCACCCCTCCCATCCAACGCACAGAGAAGCTACGGTGGCTGACACAAAGACAAATATGCCGTTGTCTGAGACAGCAGATAGCTAGGCAAGCAATGAGGTTTGTTCTTACTTCTAACAAAGAACGGTCTCTGCTTCTAATAAACCAGATGACTACTACTACTCCTACTACTTCTCCTTTGTGTGTATTAAGCATAGTGACGATGCAAGCTGCCTCTAAAAACACCAATGAACATAGAGATGAAACATGCTCTGTAGAGCAGTTTGTCCGTTTAGGGTTACTGTAGAAACATGCCGGCGCATAAGCTTTTTGAACTGCCAGAGTTTTACACTTTCTTCATAAGTTGAATATGGAAGGTGGTCTGGCGGAAGCTAGATATTTTACTTCATAACTTGTTAAATATGGATTTCTTTTAATAACCCTCCCAGAGCTATCTGGAGTATGTTTATGATGTATGGATGTGGATGGAAGCACTTTCTTCAACTCATTCACATTGGTATCAATCACTGCCATTATAAAGCTTGGATGTGTCAGGATATTTATTAATATTTGCATATGCCAAGTTTGAAAATCTTTAAAAAATTTAACAAATGTTAGTAAATAAATAAATAATATATGTATAATGTCAAGGGCTATGTTGGTCAGACCTTCTGTTGGGCTTAAAGGGTTAGTTCACCCAAAAATGAAAATTATGTCATTATTACTCACCCTCATGTCGTTCCACACCCGTAAGACCCTAGCTCATCTTCGGAACACAAATTAAGATATTTTTGATAAAATTACAAACCTATGCCAGCAATGACTCTCCCTTTTTCAGTGTCCAGAAAGCTACTAAAAACATATTTAAAACAGTTCATGTGACTACAGTGGTTCAACCTTAATGTTATGAAGCAACGAGAATACTTTCTGTGCACCAAAAATAACAAAATAATGACTTTATTCAACAATATCTAGTGATGGGCGATTTCAAAACACTGCTTCATGAAGCTTCGAAGCTTTACAAATCTTTTTGTTTCGAATCAGTGATTCAGAGCAAAATCCCATGATTTCAGTAAACGAGGCTTCGTTACGTCGTAAGCGTTTTGAAACTAAATAGTTTACTCTGGCAGTTTGATAAGCGCTCCGAACCACTGATTCAAAACAAAAGATTCGTAAAGCTTCGAAGCTTCATGAAGCAGTGTTTTGAAATCGTCCATCACTAGATATTGTTAAATAAAGCCGCTATTTTGTTTTTTTGGCACACAAAAAGTATTCTTGTAGCTTTATAATATCAAAGACTATAGAATAACACAAGACGTGTCACTGTATTGTTTTGAATGGGAGAAAGTGTAACGCGCAATTATGGCGGAATAAGTCCCGCCTTCTAAATAAGAGCCAATCGCCGACTGGTAAATTCATTGCGTCACTGCAGCGGCCATTAGAATCACCGGTTTCTATAGAAACAGTCAGACGCGCGCCACCGAAGAGACGCACATTTAGGTCTGTGCATGCGCATTAGCTTGATCCAGCCTGAAAAATAGTTTTTTTTGTCATGATTCGAGCGTTTAGAAACTAAATTTATGAGCCGGTTGTTGTTAGATTTCATTGGTGATTTCAAATATGAAATTCAAGGTTGGCGAACAGTTTTGGATAATTTGATGTTTCCCCATTCAAAGAGATTGCATCATGCCCAGGATGCCCGAGAGGCGTTTCAAAGATGGCCGCCGAGTGAAATGACTTGTCTTAAAGGGACTTTGATAATATTAAGGTTGAACCACTGTAGTCACATGAACTGTTTTAAATGTATTTAGTAGCTTTATGGGTAAACAAACTGTTTGCCTGACCTGACGTAGACCTCTTTGGTCGATACGTTGTTTTTATGTTTTTAATACATTTTGAGAGCAGCAGTGGCAGTGTGCCGTCTTTTGTTTGTTTACCCAATAGTGACTCTGATGATCGAGCACCTATCCTCAGTTGTGCTGGGATGTGCGCATATTACTGTTTTCTTTAGTAGCTTTCTGGGCATTGAAAAAGGGAGTGTTATTGCTGGCGATGCAGGCCTCACTGAGCCATCAGATTTTATCAAAAATATCTTAATTTGTGCTCTGAAGATGAACGAAGGTATTACAGGTGTGGAACGACATGAGGGTGAGTAATTAATGACAGAATTTTCATTTTTGGGTGAACTAACCCTTTAATGCATATGCCATGGTGTTTTACATGCACAAAAGATCACAACACATCATCAGCATCATGTGTTTCCAACACCAGAATGCACATTTGAACTAACGCAAAACACAAGATAATCTGCGTCTAGCACATTAAAATTTCTATGTTCATTTTGGGAGTAGCTATATCAGGTGGTGTGTGTGTGTTAGCCATCCCCTGGCCATGGAGAATTTTCTCACTCAAACCACTGACTGCTGCTGCTGATTGCTTTTAGAGGGAGCTGTCAATAACCGCTGGTCTAGAATATGTTTTTTCTCTGTAATAGTAGAATATTGGTGAAACAGATTTGGCAAATGATACAGTGTGTAACCATTTATTATTATTATTATTATTATTATTATTATTATTATTATTTTATATTTTCTCCAATGCGTATCCGTGTTTGCTCTCTGGGTAGCGCCAAAGGTTTCTATTTACAACGTGTTTTGCAGCATTGAGTAATGTAGCCAATCACAGACATATCTGTTGATTTCATTGAACACAATGGCCGATCAGAGGTGTTTAAGATAGAATCCACTCACTGCTCAAAAAGTTTTTTGTTTTTTTTTTTCCATTGCAGAGTTCTGCACAATCGTTAATCATATCATCCAAGGCTCCAAGGTTCCTGGCTGCCCTGGCTGGCTGTCGAACCTAGCTAAATGGAGAAGTTATGATGAAGTGTTGGGTTGGCTGAGACCACAAGCAGTTCTGTCAGCTCAAGGTTGAGTTGAAGGTGGTGGTCCTTCATCCAGTCAGAAATCAGGCTGAGATGCGAGCAGCTACCATCGGATCATGTGGTTGGACTGAGAGGAAGAGTTGTGTGTCATCAGTACAGCAGTGATAGAAAAATCATGTTCCTGAATGACAGATCCTAGAGATGACATGTAGTTGGAGAAGAGAAGTGGTCCAAGCACTGAGCCCTGAGGCACCCCAGTAGCAAGATGTTGCGACTTCGATACTTCACCCCTCCTAGTCAACCTGAAGGACCTACCTGAGAGATAAGACTTGAACCACTGGAGTCCGGTTCCTGAGATGCCCTTCGACATGAGGATTGACTGGAGAATCAGGTGGTTGTGTCAAAAGCAGCAGACAGATCCAGCAAGATGAGTACTAATGATTCAAAAGCTACTCTTGCCAGAGCTTCATTAATTGAGAGCAGGGCAGTCTCGGTTGAGTGGCCACTTTTGAAGCCAGACTGGTTGTTGTTCAGGAGGTTGTTCTGTGTGAGAAAGGTAGAGACTTGGTTGAACACGACTGGCTCAAGTGTCTTAGCAATGAATGGAAGACGGGGTACCGGTCTCTAGTTTTCTAAACGTGCTGAATTTAGAGTGGGTTTTTCTGTTTTTGCCCACAGAACTGCAGCTTGACCGACGGACGGATGGACGGACCAGTAAACCAAGCCTTAATTATCAATAAACCACATAAGAGCAACCCATGAAAAAGCTACCAACCATGTAGCAACACTCTAGCACTATGATAGCAAGTTTTATGCAGACCACAAGCACCACTCACATATTCTTCAGAGAAAAACAAACAAAAAAACACTACTAATAGTGGCCCCTGATGATGCAATGGAGGTATTTTAAGATATCGTGCATCACAAGTCATTGTAGGAAGGAACATTTCTTCTTAAACAAAATCTCTCTCCTAAAATGTAATTTCTCTGGCCGATTTGGAAATGGGCCTCGGAGGGAAGCAGTGTTGTTGTTTGCATGATAATCCTACTGTTGTGGACTATGATTTAACAACTGCAGCTCGCACATGCTCGTTCTGAGACGCCCCCCGCCAGGCGTGTCTTCATAAGCAAAAAGCTAACAAATGGTTTTAATAGCTTAGCCCACATAATGTAAAAACTCCCTTTAAACTTATTAATGCGATCAGGGGGGTCTTCCACAAATGTGCAATTTACGTGTCAGGGCGAGCGGGGGCGGTAACGACCAATCGGGGAGAAATAACGCTCCATACTTACTTTAAAGAACCCCCAGGGCACGACCTTTGACCTGAGAATAATCTCTGCCCATAAAAGAATGATTGCTTTTGTCTCCCTCCACTCCGACCGGCCGTCATTAAGGGGCTGCATTTACGGGCCGCCGTGAAAATGTGTGGCTAACAGAGAGATGCTTTAAAATAGACAGACACACATAAACGGTGTTACACAGACGGCACCCACAAACGCGCGGTCATTAGCAAAGCCACGACGGGTAAGAACAATTCTGTAGAGACACTGATAACACACACACTGTAAAAGACTATTCTCACAGCGCTAAGATTTTATGGGCAATGAGATGTTAAATATAAATGATGTACATCTATGGATCTCTTTGTTATGAAGCCTTTTTTCTTTGCTGCATACACTCTTAAAAATAAAGGTTCTTTATTTGGCATTGATTGTTCCATGAAGAACCTTTAGCATCCATGGAATCTTTACATTCCACAAAAGGTTCTTAAAGAATTAGTTCACTTTCAAATAAAATTTTCCTGATAATTTACTCACCCCCATGTCATCCAAGATGTCCATGTCTGTCTTTCTTCAGTCAAAAAGAAATTAAGGTTTTTGATGAAAACATTCCAGGATTATTCTCCTTATAGTGGACTTCAATGGAGCTCAAACGGTTGAAGGTCAAAATGACAGTTTCAGTGCAGCTTCAAAGGGCTTTAAACGATACCAGACGAGGAATAAGAGTCTTATCTAGAGAAACCATCGCTCATTTTCTACAAAAAATGTAAATTTATAATCTTTATATAAACAAATGATCGCCTTCCAAGTGCTTCCGCCAAAACCGCACTTTCGTATTCTTCAAAAAGCTTACGCTGTATGTCCTACACCTTCCCTATTCTACTTACGGAACGAACGCAGCGCCAGTTCCATTTTTTCGATTTTTTTGGTGTTTGTTTCGCCATGAGTCATGAGATATGTTTATATCAGTCAACACATCTAAAAGCATCAGCAGTTTAGAAAACAGGAAGTGCACAAAAAATATGTAGAATGCATGTAAAACAATAGCTGGCAAAGAGGGACAGTGTTTGATATAAATCAAAGTCCCTTTTAGGAAAGTCAGTTCACCCAACGGCCTCCAGGAAACTGTTTTTCAGTCATGCTCAAGTATGCTGCTATTGTAGCGTCTCTGCAGTACTATTAGTATCATTTAATTACTATATTTACAATATACAATCAATGTAATATATACATTTCATATTTAGTTGTCAGCAATTTTATAGCCATTACATTTTAGCAATGTGTTGTAATTTTAATGTAGTGTGTATTATAGCTGTTTGTGAATGTAAAATGTCTGCAAAGTTTCAAAGATCAAAGTGCAGATAAATAAAGTTATTGTCTCCCAAAACAAAGAAGCAATTCTTAACTGCCTGAAAGGAGTCATTCCAGTCTCACTTCCTGCTCAAAACTATGTAGGTTTGTAACTAATTTGCATAATGCCTGCCTATGGTCTTCATTGGCTGAACAGTGTCGTCTTTGCCCCGCCCTCAGACACTGTAGTTGTATGTGAGACTGGAAGAGTTTGGTTCATGTTGTTCATGTGGAGAAGACGCTGTTTTCTGCTGTCAAAGCAAATCCACTTTGATGAGATTGATATGGTAAAACCAATGCCATTATTACTGTTCGTATCGCTGTGTATCAACAGTAATTGGTTTCCAACCAATCACAAGACTGGGCCATCTGACCAATCAGAACAGAGTGGGTCATCTGACCAATCAGAGCAGAATAGACCAATCACAACAGACTGCTGTGGTGCATTGAACACCCTGTTCTGATGACGCAAGAGTTGCAACTATGGCAGCTGAGAAGGCCATTTTTTGTGTTCTTTTTGAAGAATTGATATGCTATATTTTTACTATAAAATTCTTATGACGAACATGTTTTCTAATATCTTCAATTGCTGCGTCAACCCAGTTGCAGCGGACACCTTTGTAAAGACTTTGCTTGGACCCATTGTGCAAGCTGTTTCTTTCATACAGCATGGTTTATATAGCTACATGTTGCTGCTGATTGGGCTGACATTTTTGACACACCCACCAAACAAGTCCCTGTTGCACACCGTCATAAGATTTTAAAATCTTGCTACTTACTTATAAAGCTCTAAATGGTTTAGCTCCCCAGTACCTAAGTGAGCTCTTAATGCATTATAGTCCTTCACGTCTATTGCGATCTCAGAATTCAGGCCAGTTGATAATACCCAGAATATCAAAATCAACTGAAGGCGGCAGATCCTTTTCCTATTTAGCACCTAAACTCTGGAACAATCTTCCTAGCATTGTTCGGGAAGCAGACACACTCTGTCAGTTTAAATCTAGACTAAAAACACATCTCTTTGCTCTTGCATACACATAACACATTATCAATACATTAACATTTTTCAAATCCGTTAAAGGATTGTTACGCTGCAATAATTAGGTCGGCCGGAACTGAGAACATTTCCTATAACACTAGATATACCTGTACATCAGAATAAGAATGGCATCTACGCTAATATCTGTCTCTCTGCTTATCCTGAGGTTTGCCGGGTGCTGGATCCAGGCCGTATCCAGATCAGATGGAGAACCTGTGTCTGGACCTGCCTACAATGTAGCCCAGGAGACAATGGGCCTACAGATCCAGTTCTGGCTGCATCTATATTTCTGATTTTTAATCCCCGTATCCGCTTACATATATTTATATATAATCTATTTTTAATCTCTATAATAAAATGTATAATTTAGATTTTGATCTCCATATCCATTTACATATATTATATATATCTTCCAAGGGGTTTTTTCCCTCCTAGGACTTTTTTCCCAGTGTTAGCACGCTGGGTTTTTCTCCTAGGGGGTTTTTTCCACCCCTGGGAGTCAGCCGACATTGGCTTAATGTAGCACCATCTTGTATATGTTACATATTACCACGCTTGTTTGTACAGCTTATTTTTAACCACTTCCCTTTTTTTATGTGCTTCTAATATGTAAAGCTGCTTTGAAACAATTACCAATTGTAAAAGCGCTATATAAATAAATTTGACTTGACTTGACCGTTTTCAGGAAACATGTCGTTCAACCCGGAAACCCTAGGAAAACGTTGCGCACCGGTTTGAGCTTGAACGTGCCCCAGGCCAATCACCAATCAGACCAATCAGAGAAGAGCAGAGCAGACTAATCAAAACAGACTGAGCCATCTGACCAATCAGAGCAGAACAGACCAATCACAACAGACTGGACCATCTGACCAATCAGAGAAGAGCAGGCTTTTGAAAAGATGGAGTTTAGAGAAACTGAATCTTCAAACGAACGTCTTTCAGACTCTGAGAAAAGTGCTGATGCTGCAATGTATATTATGAGAAAATGACTGTTTTTGGACCTTGGATGCATGTAAACCTATTGTAGGAGACTCTAAAACACAATCAGGAACCTTTAAAATGGCATGATGGGGCAATATATATATATATATATATATATATATATATATATATATATATATATATATATATATATATATAAAATCTTTCTCTAAATTACATTTTAATTAAATACAAATTACACTGAAATATTTATGTATTTACCATTTCTGTACATCTAGGCAAACAACTTATAGTTAAAATATTTCAAGGTGTGGTCTGTTTTCTAGGATTGTTATGTTTTTTTTTTTTTTTTTTGGTTGTTTGTTTTTTTTCAGTTCTTACATGATTTATCAATCACAACATTTAAAAAGACCAAAAAAGTAATTTAATTTACATTTATTTCATTATATTTGTTTCTTCTGTTTATAGTCTATTAGTAATTCTATTTATGTCCGACTGTTGACTCTTGAATACTAATGTTCAGGTCATTTCATTAATAACACAGAGAGAAGCAGCCATTTTAGTTTTAATTTGAAATATTCCAGCCCATTACATGTTCAGAATGACCTAACATATTCATTTATCTGCTCCAAATTCCTTCTGAAATACAGCCGTTTGGGAATGCAGCTAAGGTACGTTCTGAGCCAGGATTGCATTCTTTATGGAGAAGGACATTTCATAATAACAAACAAAACAAAGCATTTATTGTTGAAAACAAAAATCATCCATTACTGAAATGTAAAGTTACGTGGTTAAAGTTTTATATTTGTGTATTTATATAGTTATATATTACCTATATCATGCAATATTTGTACGAGTATTTCATTGTTAGCTTATCAATAATTATAATAGCTTCTCAAAAGTTACTGCAATAAAGGATGTGATTTACCGTAGTGAGATTGACTGACACACAAGTATGCAAACTTTTTTCAGAGACTAAAATAATTGGTATATAACTAGTTTTGGTGAGAATATTTGCATTTTTTGTTGCATATCTGTGTCGCTTCATTGCATTACTCTCGGTTTGAACACCTTGAGTCAGGAATTTGTCCACAAGCAATCAATACACAGTGAAATTAAACATCATAGGCGATCAACTTCACTTCACAGCATATGTCGTGTGACTGAGTTAATTAAACGCTACAGAACCTGATGAGAACAAAGGAATGATAAGTACATGGAAATATGTTTCGCGTGCCCACCTGAACATACTGAGGGTGAAGAACAAAGAGAGCACGAGTGAGAGAAAAAGAAAATAAATGAGCGAGCGGGGCAAGGCAGGGTGGGGGTTTACAAACGGCTACAAAAGAAAAGACAGGGTACAAAAAAAGTGGCGAAAGCAGCTGTGATTGAATTAAGCTCCAATGGCAGTAATTGTTACTGTGTGTGCGTGCTAGCGGTGCCGGCAGACATCTCGACGGAAACAGAAACAGGGAGGCGTGGCGTGGTTTCACCAGCTGCCTGCTGCCATTCACACCTGAGCACCTCTCCATTCTGATGAGAATTAATCTACTCCACCTCCTCCGGGACACGCTCACACTCACACACACACATCCTGGGAATAGCTAATGAAGAAATACAACCTTGGCAAGGGAGAGAGAGGATATTCATCCATTCATTCATTCACACACTCACTCACTCGGGTATGATCACGGCGGTCTGGGCTTAATGGGCATGAGGAGTGTGTGAAAGTGTTCACTGGAGCACTGGATAGCAGATAAGGTCATCAGAGGTCATTCGGCTAAAGACATTAAGCCATCATAGCTATTTCTCACATGCAGGATTAGTGATCTAAACAACAGTTTAGGTCAAACTCACTTCTAAAACTCCTATCTGTATAGTATAAACAAACCCCAACACCTTAGATTTGCTTTTAGCCAACCAACTGTGCATTAAACGTTATGCGTCTAATTACTTTAAAGGATTAGTTCACTTTAAAATGAAAATGACCCCATGATTTACTCACCCTCAAGCCATCCTAGGTGTATATGACTTTCTTCTTTCTGATGAACACAATCGGAGTTATATTAATAAATATCCTGACATATTCGAGCTTTATAATGGCAGTGAACAGGACCAACGAGCATAAAGCTGAAGAAAGTGTCTCCATCCATCATAAACGTACTCCACATGGCTCTGTGGGGTTAATAAAGGCCTTCTGAACCGAAGAGATGCGTTTGTGTAAAAAAAAAAAAAAATCCATATTTAACAAGTTATGGGGGGTCTTATTGGTAAAAATTATTTTATTAATTATTAGGCTTAAATGAAAATATTCTCAGGTGAGACTTGGGAAACACAGGAAACCATGCATGGATACTCACTACCACTGTCAAAATAATATTATATTATGATATGTTATATAGACCTATAAAAAAAACACCCAATCACAGGTACAAACTACACCTTAAAGACATGAATTATATATTCCTTAACAAAGCTTAATAAAACGTCCTCGTGTTTTAACTAAAGCAAATGATTAATAAAACATGCTTGTGAGTTGATATCTTTTTTCCCCATGTGCGGATCTCCATAAATTGGCCTAAATATTTTCAACACAGTCCTTCATAAAGTCTGGGGACAGTTAAACTTATTAATTATCGCAGATTTGCACAGAGAGTTCAGTGTTTGTATTCCCTGTGTGATGGGATGTAAAATAAGATGACGCAGCGTCAGTAAAGATGTTAATGATATGACACCGCTTGGTCTATAATGAACTCAAAAAAGACAGGCATTACATTGAAAATCTAAGTTTTGTTATAAATAATCATTATTTTATGTTGTGTTAGTTTTTTTTCCACTACACCATTAACTGTTTATAGCCTAGAACTGCTGTTTTCCGCAAAATTCAGCGTGATCACTGATCAGGATTTGAATGTGCCCCCTTGCACTATAATAAACGTATCATATCTCACAGTCAGTGCCAGAAATGTCACATAAAAAAAAAAAAAAATAGGTGCAATGACGCTGATTATTTTTACTATTGTGAAGTGAGACGAATGAAGAGCGATTCATTGTGCAGTCTCAAACCTTTCACTAGCAACTATCCTGAGCTGTGACAGGGAAAAATATAGGGAAAGTCCATAAAGTCCTGTTAAAAAAAAAAAAAAAACAACAGGGAGAAAGTCTTCTCAATCCCCACACTCACTTTGGGTCACTGGGCCAAATAAATGCTTTGGGTCCCAAACTAATAGGTTAATCTCTCTCTCTTATTAAAGGCTAACAGCTTCCATTATAAGCTGACCAGCCCAGACCAGGCACAGACAAGGGAAAGATTTGCACAAGCCTGAACTGTCACTTTAACCAACAAGCCATTACACGAGGAAAACGTAAATGCATGTACACGCACATAGCAATACTGGCTGTACACGAATATGAACAAATCCAGACCCAGATAAACCACTAAACAATTCTAAGGTAAGTACTTTGCAGTCCTAGGCTCTGCTCCAAAACCCTTCTGAGAGACAACCTTTTCAACAAAACAAATCACAAAAAAGAAAGTGAAACTATACACCTAAAGCAAAGCAAAACAAAAGCAAAGCAAAAAAAAAAAAAACCCAAAGCAATAAAAAAGCAAAACAAACAAACAAAACAAAACAAAAACAAAGCAAAAGAAAACATATCGAAATAAAACACAAAAAAGCAAAACAAGACAGAACAAGCAATGTAAAACAAAACAACACGAAAAACAGAACAGAACAAAATAAATAAAAACAGAAAGCAACACAAAAAGCAAAACAAACAAACAAAGCAAAAGAAAACAGAAATAAAATAAATCAAAAAGACAGAACAAGCAAAGTAAAAAAAAAAAAAAAAAACAGAACAAGGTAAAAATCAAAAAGCAAAACAACAACAAAGCAAAACAAAACATCAAAATAATACAAAGCAAGACAAGACAAAACAAGCAAAGTAAAACAAAACAAAACAGAACAGAACAGAACAAAAAAACAGAAGGCAACACAAAAAGCCAAACAAACAAAACAAAACAAAAACAAAGCAAAAGAAAACATCGACATAAAAAGCAAAACAAGACAGAACAAGCAAAGTAAAACAAAAGACAAAACAGAACAAAAAACAAAAACAGAACAAAGCAAAAACAAACAAAAAACAAAAACAAAGCAAAAGAAAATAAAATAAAACAAAAGACAAAACAAGAACAGGAAAAAAAAACAGAACAAAGCAACACAAAGCAAAAACAGCACAAAAGCAAAGCAAATCAAAAATAAAACAAAAAAAGCAAAATAGAACAGAACAAAAACAAAACAGAACACAAAGTAATATAACTCAAAGGTAAAACAAAACACAAAAAGCAAAACAATTCAAAAGCAAAAACAAACAATACAAGCAAACCAAAACAAAAAAGCAAATAAAACAAGAGAAAACAGAGAATAAAATAAAATAAAAAACAGAACCCAAAGCAAAGCACAAAGGCAAAACAAAACACGAAAAGCAAAACAAAACAGACAAAACAAAGCAAACACACTGTAAGGCAAATTCTAAAGCAGCAGTGCATTCTTTGTGCAGAGGGCAATTTCCTAATGACAAACACAACAAAACATTGACTGTTGAAATTAAACAATCTATACTGCACAAATACTTGCGTTTGCTGTTTTATGTCTGTATGAATGTTGCATTGTTAGCTTAGCAACATGCTAACAGCAAACTCTACTAGAACCAATTAAGTTGAGCTGCCTGTGCGCTTCATGTGATTCACTGACACAATCAGTCACTTATGAGGCTCCATTTCTGTTAGGATTAGCCTCAGAAAGCAGCGGTCTATGCAGGCTGTAGGCAAGGCAGCTAACCAGGTTTTGGAATAGAGCCCAAAACACACATCTCTCTCAGGGTCACTTCTGGAAACAATGCTCAGAGATCCCGTAATCAGGAGCCACAGTCACCGCAGTTTACACCTTCTAGCATGTGGGAAAATCAGCGTTTAAGAAAGTTGCACTGATTGAAGGAGGGTGGAGGGGGTTTGGCTCGGGGACAGGGTGGGGGTCACCTCCAGGGCTCTGGCTGCTGACCAAGCTGCTGCCTTGCCCCGGGGCCGGCCAGGGGCCAGATGAGTCCTGCAGCCCCTTGAGGGCTTGGGGACACCGGCGGTGTCTCCACACAACCAGGACATCACCTCTAATACTGCAACTCACTAAATATGGACTGAGCTGATGGAACTGTGAAGGTCGAGGCTCTACTGCAGCGAAATGAAGGAAGTCGATATATGAACAAGAAAAGCATGAAGCAGAACTGGGAAAGGAGCTGAATTCAAAACAGAGTCATATCAGACAATGATATATCTGAAATGAGCAACATAAAAACAGCAATAATATTTCATTCATTTAATTAATTATTATCATTAGTAGTAGTACTAATAACAATGATTTAATTACATTACAATACATCACATCAGACAGTTTTGTTTTCCTGTAAACTACAGTATAGGATACTGCATCTGAACGGACACCATTCTCACAGAGCCAAGAAAACATTCTAGACACGTGTATATTAAATCATAATTATGCCTCATTAGCCTAATTACTGATCACTGCAGCTCACCATCAAAAAAGCAATGAATGCCTGCAGATTAAAAAAACTCTGTACTGATATGATAATAGAAGACACACGAGACACACTGAAACTATTAAATATTTTGTCTTGACATCGTATAAAATAAGGTTACAATGATGCGATAATAAAGAACAGATAACACTATATAATCAATGCTCTTTCCAAGAGAAATTTAATTAGTCCAGGATTAAAGCAATCTTACCTTTTTGAAAAAGATTTTTTTTTTTAAAGGTTAATTATTAAAAAAAATATGAAATGAAACTATTTATTTATTTGCAACAAAAATAAAAAAAATAAACGATATTATTAATTTATTAATTAATTAAACTATAGCTGCGTCTCATTTTAGAGATTGTCCTCTGAGGTCGCATTTGTAGGCTGTATACGTCATCAATATGTCTTATTTAAGAAAAGTAACCATAATCAAATTAATTATTCCTCGTGAAGTGTAAAACACTGTAATTTCTTTCTTACTTTGCAATCTAACGGTTACTTTTCTTAAATGAGAACGCCTCGATGACGTAAACAGCCTTCAAATGTGACCTCTGGAGGATGCAGCCTCCAAAATGAGATGCAGCTTATTTATTTATGTATATATTTATTTATTCTCACCACACATGTATAGACTGTCTTTAAAAGTCAATTTCAGTGTCATCAGCAGTGCAGTTCAACTTCCCGAAAGCTGGTAGCAGTCATTGATTTAACCAGGAGACTGTGAAGGACTTACCAATCCTTGAGATTGATGGAACTATAGCTAAGGTTCGGATACTTATTTATTGACCAGAGAGAGGGACGGGGGCTCACGATGAAAGAGGGGAGACCTTTGGCCCCTTCTCTGATGTGATAGTTCGTTAATGGAGCAGGGGGGTGGGGGGTTCGGTCTCAGGACAGAGCAAGTGGAAAGCTTTTCATGGTGATCTAGCCAGCATCTCATTCTGGACACAGCTTATCCTTCATTCTTACATCATAATTCTGTTATATCTTGTATTACTTACAGTTTCCTGGCTTTGAAGGCCTCGGCAAACTCTCGGACACTCCTCAAGGAAGCCAAATCCAGCGTCATGGCTTCAACACGAGCTTTGCTCTAGAGAAAGAGGAACAGAAAAAAAAAGAAACCAGGAGATATTATACCAGCTACATCCATCACTATCACACTGCTAACAAACAGAAAGCCACAGCCCACACATCCCGCTCTAACTCACTGAACACTTCCCAGCCCAAACCCTCCACTCCATCTCACGGACACCATGAAAAACAGCTCCATCTCCCTTTGCCTAAATCAGGGCCTCATTTCCAATAGGGAATGTTGCACATTCTGTGGCAGGAGAGCATCTCAATATCCTCTTTATGGCATTTTTATGACCCTCCGCACTGACTGTATCCGATCTTTCCTCCGTGCATCCTGTGCTTACACTAAGTAAACGGTGAGGCAGTGGCTCCCTTCTTTCATAATGTCCATAATGGCATATAGAACAGGCTCAAGGAGATAAATAATGTATGAGCAAAGCCAAATCCACAATAATGGTCTCTCTCAGTGCTGGCTTTTAGGTGTACCTTTGATCATACCAGAACACGATCGATATGAAGGAAGACACATAAATCACTCCACAAAGGAAGGATCAGAGTCTCGCTGGTCAGAGGTCAGCTGAAGTTCTCTCGAGGTGAAGTCAGTGGGAAATTCTCAGGTTTTAGTGTACAGACACGCCAGCAAAAAAAAAAAAAATAATGAATTAATTAATAAACAAACAAGTAAATCTACCAGCATGTAGAACCGGTCCAATGTCATTAAAGGATTAGTTCACTTTTATATAAACTTTTGCTGATAATTTACTCACCCCCATGTCATCCAAGATGTCCATGTCTTTCTTTCTTCAGTCGAAAAGAAATTAAGGTTTTTGATGTAAACATTCTAGGATTTTTCTCCATATCATTCATTTCAATGGGCACCAAACGGTTGAAGGTCCAGATGGCAGCTTGTGCAGCTTCAAAGGGCTTTAAACGACACCAGACGATGAATAAGGGTCTTATCTAGCGAAACGATCGGTTATTTTTAAAAAAAAATTAAAAAGTTTAAGTTTTATAAGCACAAATGCTGGCTTTGCTCTTTTCTCCGATGCGCGTTCGTGACGTCACGTAATACGCAATTACGTTGAAAAGGTCACGGTTGACGTAGGCGTAGCAACCACAGTTTCATTCGCTCAGGATTGTGTATATAGGAAATCTCTGAAAAGTCACAAATTTCTGACAAAAATTTTCTTTTAGGCTTTCCAATATTAAAACACCCAGGATACGCACACCTTTCAAGCGTGAGTTTAAAATATTCTAACTGACCGCCAGAGTGAGTTTTTTTTTAAGGCGACCCTTATTTTAGAACGTTTGCCCTTATTGTTTCCATGGCGACGCGTGCGTGTCACGAGCGCTGAACATAGCCACAATAACACTGTATGAGAGATGGATCACTATTATTTTGTTTTTCCTTTTTTATTTAAAATATTCGCAAACTTGCTTACATGTCTTCAATTACATGATATTCCGATTCTCAAATATGTGTGAGTGAGTGTGTTTTGTTTTTTTAAAAACTTTTATAAATGATCTTTATCTTGACCTATAATGCGAGATGGGCGCCGCCATCTTAGTTTGCGCTGCAGTTCACAGAGTTCTGTCAGTCTGATTTACAGCAGGTGAATACATCAGTTTCTCCTGAAATATATGCAAGTAAGTGGCTGGTGAACTGGAAGAATAAGAGAGTAAACTTTATAGTTACTTAGACCCATTATGTGTGTCTGATATGAATAAATGTCGGCAAATTATATTTGAATTCACTGTTTATTGATGATTCCACTGACGTCTGACATCAGTGTGTGTTTTATAAACTCCAAGTGTATTGTTTAATGGTGCTTATGCGTATTTAAATGTATGAAACCTTAAAAGAAACATTATGTGGCTGAAAACACTGCATAGCTGTGATGACAAGAGAGCGCGCGTCCGTCTCGCAGCCAGAGCGCGAAAGCACAGTTTGAATCT
>VTFQ01000015.1:5234192-5289192 GCA_036281575.1 Ancherythroculter nigrocauda
AACAGCAGCATGTGCACACCTGAGGGCTGCTTTCTAGCGTACGCATCAGATGATCAACGATGAGCGTCCAGTTAGACTGATTGCTGGGTGAATGATGTGCGGCAGTTGCGTGAGTTATTGTGTGTCAGGCTCCACTAGCCGTGTTTGGCAGGTGTATGGCATGTGAAAACTGGAAAACAGGAAATAACAGCTGCTGGGAAACACAAGAGGACAGATGTGAAGACTGATGACTAAATGATTTGGACAGATATCAAACCAGAACAGGTAGGTTTGATGTGTGGTACCGTTGGTTAACAGACTGTACGAGTCTGACGCAAGCCAGACTTTTGTTATCAGCAAAGTCTGGTCCACTTCATAGCCTATTCTGGCAGGAAACAGCTCCTTTTTAACAGAAAAAATGTAAAGGGATAAATGAAAATATGTAAATATGAATTGGAATCTGAAATCAAGTGTTCAAATTTTTCATCATAACTGAGCTACAGCAAGCAGTGATGTAGTCGAGACCTGAGTAGGTTAAGTATGAGTCAAGACCAAGTCCAGAAGAGGGTCGAGTCCAAGTCAGGAGTGAGACCAGAAGAGGGTTGTGTTTGAAACAAGACTGACAACAGAAAAGGGTCAAGTCCAAATTAAGACAGACTAGGGTTGAGAACAAATCAAGACCGAGACGAGGGTCAAGTCCAAATCAAGACAGAACAGAAGAGGGTCCGAAACAAAGCTGAGACCAGAAGAAGGTCAAGTTTGAATCGAGATCGAGAACAGGAGAGGGTTGAGTCCGAATCAAGACTTGAGACCAGAAGAAGGTCAAGTAAAAATCAAGACAGAGACAAGGGTCAAGTCCAAATCAAGACCTTGACAAGGGTCAAGTCCAAATCAAGATGAAACAGAAGAAGGTCGAGTCGGAATCAAGGCAGAGAACAGAAGAGGGTTGAGTTCGAAACAAAACTGAGACCAGAAAATGGTTAAGTTTGAATCAAGATCGAGAACAGAAGAGGGTCGAGTCTGAATCAAGACTTGAGACTAGAAGAAGGTCAAGTACAAATCAAGACAGAGACAAGGGTCGAGTCCAAATCAAGACCTTGACAAGGGTCAAGTCCAAATCAAGATGAAACAGAAGAAGGTCGAGTCCGAATCAAGGCAGAGAACAGAAGAGGGTTGAGTTCGAAACAAAACTGAGACCAGAAAATGGTTAAGTTTGAATCAAGATCGAGAACAGAAGAGGGTCGAGTCTGAATCAAGACTTGAGACCAGAAGAAGGTCAAGTAAAAATCAAGACAGAGACAAGGGTCAAGTCCAAATCAAGACCTTGACAAGGGTCAAGTCCAAATCAAGATGAAACAGAAGAAGGTCGAGTCCGAATCAAGGCAGAGAACAGAAGAGGGTTGAGTTCGAAACAAAACTGAGACCAGAAAATGGTTAAGTTTGAATCAAGATCGAGAACAGAAGAGGGTCGAGTCTGAATCAAGACTTGAGACTAGAAGAAGGTCAAGTACAAATCAAGACAGAGACAAGGGTCGAGTCCAAATCAAGATAGAACAGAGAGGGTCAAGTCCGAATCAAGGCAGAGAACAGAAGAGGGTTGAGTTCGAAAACAAAACTGAGAACAAAAAAGGGTCAAGTTTGAATCAGGTGTTTGAGGATATTCCCATTTATCTTCTGCTACTGGCTATAAAACAAACTCTTTCAAGACATTTTTTTTAAAGATTTGAAACCACAAACTTTGCAAACTTTGTTGAATCCAGCAAATAGTCTGGTACTTTACATGACTTTTTGTAAATGACATTTCGCAGAGGACTGATAAAACCCTGCAATCACTATATCCCAGAAATTGTTCAGAAGCCAGGCAACCAATCAGACTGGAGCTTACAATTTTGGAAAGCGAGTCATCGCTTCCAAAATCTCAAGTCACCAGTCATCTCAAGAATCAATGAGATCTGGAATTTCAGGTGATGGCATTTGAGGCTAAAACTTTCCCTGCACGACTTTCACAATGCATTCAAGTTTGTTGAATTTTTAAACCACAAATTCACCAGGTTTACCAATATAAAGGGTTTGGAAGTGACCTGAGTAACCGGTGCTTCATGCTACACTACTGACAATGAACCTGTATGAAATGAACCTGACAATGAAATCTTTTTCTGTTTTATAGAATAAAGTCATATACATCTGGGACAGCATGAGGGTTAGCAGATGATGAGAGAATTTTCATTATCGGGTGGACTATCCCTTTAATTGTGGTAAGGAAAGGGAATCCATTTGGGAGGCCTCCGGATACACAGGGGCCTTGCGGAACCATGATCCAGCCCTTCCCTCAATTCACTTGCTCTCTTTCACTCACAGACCACTGTTATCCATTAGCAGATGTATCCGAAAATACTTACAGTACACTAATTGCAGCTACAGTCCCCCGGGAACAACCTGAGGTTAAGTGCGCTGCTAAAGGGCACAACAAGGGTTCTTACTAATTGTCCAGTTAGTAATTGTCCAGGTGGTCACCCCCACCTGATAGCGGGTCTGCAACATTTGCATAACCAGCCCAGTGTCTTAACCAACATACAACAATACTATAATGTTGACTCTCTGCACAGTCTGTGTAGAGCACAAGCAATCAACAGTAATGTCGCCCAGAGCCACACCCTGTCATGGAAAAATTACCCAACATCCCCAAACACCATTCATCAATGTGGAACTGTGCTTGACGGGGACCTTGTCAAACTGCACAGCCCACAGTCACCTTCCACTGCAGCGCAGCTTAATCACGACACCCAAACACACAATGAGCTGCTAGTAAGGTCTCCTGTAACTTGACGTGTACTAGTAATATTACACCAATAATGCTGTAAAGTCAACATGAAGTCAAATTTGACACTATTTACTTTCATTTTACACATTTCTGCCTTACTATGCTGGATTTATTGGTGTTTGTTATTCAAAATGTCTTTGTAGTCCTTCATTATATTATAATGACTTGATTTCTGACTTACGTCATCAAGCCCTCTTGTGTGAGAATTTGTCTGCTCCAATAAATACGCAACTTGTCTGAATTATCAGGTCCATTATTTTTGCAGTTATTTTGGTGAAACAAATGGCATACAACTTATCCAGTCAAAGGTTACAAAGCATCATGTCCTTCTGTTTTAGGAAAACATTCATCACGTCTGATATTGGTTTCATACTATAGCACTGTTGTTTCATCTCTGGGATTTAGGGGAACCCACCTACATGTCATAAAAGAACAGACGGTTAGGAAGACGAGTTAGCAAAGCCAGAGTGCATCATCAAATGACACTCTATGATCTTTTGTATCGCTAAACCATTTTCTTCAGGAGGATGAATATTTCCCCAGCATACTTTGCTTGGAGCATCAGAAAATTGAGGTACTGATACAAGGAAATGGTTCAAATTTAGCTGACTCCCCACTTTAGGGAGGAAAAAGCCTTGAGCTGCATCAATTCTTGTATATATGTAGTTTATAGGCTATAAAGTATTACTAAGCTGTAAAAAACAAGCAGGATATAATGTGGACACTAAGAAAGCAGGAAGTGGGAGAATTCTGGGATGCTTCAGTGACTGACGACACCTGCTCCATGTTTAGCTACAGACCCTGTTTAGAAGGAGATAAATTGGTTTGGCGGGAGCAGACAGAAGCCGAAGCGTTGCTCTGAAATGATTTGATAAATGTATGATGGAGATGCAACAAACAGGTTTATTTTTTAAAGTGCCGGCACAAGCGCTCTGGAGGGTTATTCCTCAGCCTGTGTTGCCCCACTGGAGCGCACACAGATTTATCACACACTGGATTAGAAGAAAGCCAGAGAGACGGGACACAAGACCGAGGAGGACTAAATTTGAGGCAGCACTGGGGGTCCCCGGAGTGAATGGTCATAGAGACAAATATGTTTTTTCATTAAGGATGGAATGGATCCATTCTTCAGTCATGTGACATGGCATGATGGTAATCAGGCACTATAAAGACACAGACAGAACACTCATATGGGTACAACACACATACAAACATGTTTTGGGCTGAACAAATCATGCAAATGAAAGGTAGTTGGTTTCAATAGCCTGAGATATTACCATTGGCAGTGAATCACTCATCTTTCTTGCTATAGATGACATATAATTTACCATTTCATCATTTCTAATGTGCTAAAGATTGTCACCAGATACAGAGAAAACTCGGCTTTGTGTCACAGAAATAAATTATATTTTAAAGTATATTAAAATAGAAAACCATTATTTTAAATTGTAATAATGTTTCAGAATATTGTTTCCAAACTTTTGACCAGTACTATATATACATACATACATACATGGCTTGACATTAAAGGGGATCTATTATGCCCCCTTTTACAAGATGTAAAATAAGTCTCTGATGTCCCCAGAGTGTGTATGTGAAGTTTTAGCTCTGAAACGTACTGTTTCAGTGTGTGCCCTTTAAATGCAAATGAGCTGCTGTGCTCTGCCTAAGAGGGCGGAGCTTCAAGAGCTGATTCTCCGGTGTAAGGAGTCAGTTAGGACGCGCTATAATGTCTGAAACTGAGAATATATGCTGCATGGAGATAGGACAGGTATAGTTTAGTTTAATTACGGTTATAACTTGTATTGTCTGCTTGTTTTTATCCACTATATTAGTACAAGTCTGTTTACCAATGAGTTTTATGACATTTATTGTACTTCACACAAAAGATGAAGCCTTCGTTTTCACTCTAGAAAATCACTGTAAGAGCTTAATAAAACACTGCAAGTGTGCATTAAAATATTATCCATTAACACTCTCTCTCCCTTGCATTATCATCAACATACACAGCGAATTACACAGAAACACTCGTTACAACTAACAGTAAACAAATATATAAAGACATTACACCTTTTTGGGTGGTGCTTAATAAACTGGTAAACTTTATATCCATAAATCAACTCCGATGAACTGTAATAAAGTGCTCTCAGCTTCATTACTGCTGTATCCAGTATCGCTCTGGAGACTGTAAGCTGGATCACAAACAGTTTACTGATCTATCCTTGAGTAGAAAAATTTTTAGCACAACCTCTGTTTTGTATTGTGCCTTTGTATTGACATTCGTTCACAAATTTGTGCAGATATAAACAAATCTTTTGTTTTGAATCAGTGATTCGGAGCGCCAAAGTCATGTGATTTCAGCAGTTTGGCAGTTTGACATGCGATCCGAACCAAAAGATTCGAAGCGTGGTTTTTTTTTTTTTTTCGGCCATCACTAGATATTGTTGAAAAGTCATTATTTTGTTTTTTTGGCGCACAAAAAGTATTCTTGACGCTTTATAATATTAAGGTTGAACCACTGTAGTCACATGAACTGTTTTATATACGTCTTTAGTACCTTTCTGGGCATTGAAAGTGTTAATTATCTTGCTGTCAATGCAGGCCTCACTGAGTCATCGGATTTCATCAAAAATATCTTAATTTGTGTTCTGAAGATGAACGAAGGTCTTACAGATGTGGAACGACATGAAGGCGAGTAATTAATGACAATTTTCATTTTTGGGTGAACTATCCCTTTAAACCCTTTATATTAGAAAATGTTTACGAGATTGTTAGTTTTATACAGATGTACTCATATCCATATATTTTGTTCTAATGTCACAAGTAATAATCTCAAGGTTTACTGTATTTTACACAATTCTTTGGTTCTGTTGTAATCTGTGTTGCATTTCAGAGGCTGTGTCCTCTGGAGGTTGCATTTGAAGGTTGCATACATCATTATTTAAGAAAAGTAACCATAATAAAATTGACATTCCTTGTGAGGTGTAAAATATTTATTTGATTTCAATTTTATTATGGTTACTTTTCTTAAAATAAGACATCCTTGATGACGTATGCATAATATTTTCATTGGCAAAATTGAGCAAAAAGCAGACAATATTGTGTAATATATAAAACAATATTAACTTATTTATTGAACTGTAGTATAAAATCAGTATCACATTTGCTTTTGTGCTATTCGGGACCAAAACAGCACTCGTGTGATATTGCGCTCATTACTCGTGTGACATAACTATATCATAAGATATAAATATAAGAGACAAAAACTCATATGTGGTCATTTTTGCCTTGATATCTTGAATTTTAGGGTAACATAACTGCATTCTAAAAGCTCCACATACAGTGAGTTGTTGTCCTGCTTCATGTTAGTCACCAATCAACTGTATGAAATGTGAAATGAACTAAATAGGTCTGGGGCAGGGCGGGTGTGTTAAATGTGTTGAGAATTTAAACTCATTATTTTGTCTCATAACTAATTTATTAAATTAACATGTTAAATCGACAGCCCTACATATATAGTATTTGGATACATAACTATATATTCAAATTTACTATATATTCTATATACAGTATATCTATGTATTTGAATCACTGTAATCACTTGACATACTGTATGTTAAGTAACTGCACAATGCTTAATAAAACTACAGAACAAGGTACAGAAAGAAAAGAGGAACAGAAAGACTGGACCAGGTCCAAAGAGAAGCGCACAACCTGGACGCCTGCTTTCCTGTGCAGATTAAAGTCTTGTGAAGAAAATAAAGTTTATTGCCTGGAAAGAGGAGGAAGAAGGCATGTAGAAGCATTAAAGCAACGGAGGTGAACAATTAGACAGATGGCCGGGTTTCAGAGGAAAAAAAGACTTGAGAAATAGAGTGAGAGAGCATACATGGACGAAACTGTTCAAGAATTTTATGAGAACGCCCAACAACCGCACATCTCTTCAAGGGCATGTGAAGAGCAGAGAGATGAGCTTTTCTCTGGCGAACTTCAGTGTTTAACGCTGAGTGTGCAAACAGAGCAGAGCAGAGCAGGTGACAGACCAAAGAGCTCAGAGACACTGCAGCTGGAAACATTAGCAGCATTAATTAACTCTGGGGATAAGCTTGTTTTTAGCTTGATCATTTTTCTGATTAGAAAGATACAATTAAAACGTTTTTAATGTATGGGTTATGATTGTCCTTATTTTTAATATTTAGTCTCTCATAAGAAAATAAATCCTTACAAATATATTATATTACTAAATGCTTGGAATTGGTAGTCAAAATATTTTTGTTCTAATGTATTAATTTGAGAAATTGCAGCATTAATTAATAGAGGAGAAAAGCTTGTTTTTTAGCTTGAACGTTTTTTTATTTATGTATTTATTTATTTAAGTTAGAAAGCTACATTTTTTACCTTTTTGTTTAACCTTTATTATTGTTTTAATTTCATTTATTACTGTTTTATTTCTGTTTAAATTTTTATAATATATCTCTCACAAGAACAAAATCTGACAAAATATGTTATGTTATATTATATTATATATTATATTATATTATATTATATGCTTGAAATTTGTTTGCATTCAAATACATTTTTATTCCTGTGTATAAAAATGTATTAATTTATTTAGATGTAAATATATAATTTGCTTGTAGTACTAACAATAAGTATTATTATTATTATTATTATTATTATTATTATTCATCAGTACATGGAAATGACATGCAGTGAGTCTCAAACACCATTGTTTCCTCCTTCTTATATAAATCTCATTTGTTTAAAAGACCTCCGAAGAACAGGCGAATCTCAACATAACACAGACTGTGACACAACAGTCAGGATCATTAATATGTACGCCCCCAATATTTGCATATGTCAGCTCATGTTCAAGGCATTAGACAAGGGCAGCCAGTATTAACGTCTGGATCTGCACAGCTGAATCATCAGACTAGGTAAGCAAGCAAGAACAACAGTGAAAAATGGCAGATGGAGCGATAATAACTGACATGATCCATGATATCATGATATTTTTAGTGATATTTGTAAATTGTCTTTCTAAATGTTTTGTTAGCATGTTGCTAATGTACTGTTAAATGTGGTTAAAGTTACCATCATTTCTTACTGTATTCGAGGAGACAAGACTGACGTTACTTTAATTTTTTAAACACTTGCAGTCTGTATAATTCACAAACACAACTTCATTCTTTATAAATCTCTCCAACAGTGTGTAATGTTAGCTTTAGCCACGGAGCACTATCAAATGAAGCAAATGTAAACATCCAAATAAATACTATACTTACGTGATTAGACATGCTGCATGACGAACACTTTGTAAAGATCCATTTTGAGGGTTATATTAGCTGTGTGAACTTTGTGTATGCACTGTTTAAGGCAAGCACGAGCTCTGGGGGCGGGAAGCACGAGAATTTAAAGGGGCCGCAGCCTGAATCGGCGCATATTTAATTATGCCCCAAAATAGGCAGTTAAAAAAATTAATAAAAAAATATATGGGGTATTTTGAGCTGAAACTTCACAGACACATTCAGGGGACACCTTAGACTTATATTACATCTTTTGAAAACACGTTCTACGGCACCTTTAACAAAGATTAATAAATGTATTAAATGTTATGTATTAAATGTAATAAATGTATTGCATATTGCAAAAATATTAACTAATAGAACCTTATTGTAAAGTGTTACCATTATTATGATGATGATGATGATGATGATGATGATGATGATGATCATAATATATCATTTTTATAAATTAAAATTATTATTATAAAAACTTTCACAGGATGCTTTAGAAAGCTACAAAGAGAATATCCCCACATGAAAAAATACTATAGTAATTTATAGTAAATACTATAGTGTTTTTGAACCATACTATAGTAAAGTACTTGAATGAATTTGTTGTGGTAATTCTATAGTTGCTGTGGTAACATAACTATAGTAATATAAATAAATTACTTTACCCAATATTGTACTAAGCTTTCTACAACTATACTGGTATATTATACTACAATACCTACAGTTTACTGTAGTAAAAACTAAAGTATACTACAGTATTTATTACAGTTTATCAGGTTACTATAGTTAATACTACAGTATGCTGTAGCATTCATTAACAAAGTGTTGTAAATACTATAATATATACAGTATACTACAATTTACTATAGTATGGTTCAAAAACACTAGTATTTACTGTAAAATACTATAGTATTTTTTCATGTGGGGAGCAGAGCTAAAGACAAAGCTCATTTGTTGGTCACCACATAATTTCCATAATTTCATATATGTTGTTTCATAGTTGTAATGACTGTAAATCAATCTAATATTAAATATTAATAAAGATTAGGCAGATACATAGTAAAACAAAAAAGAGAGAGATGTATTGTGGGGAGGAGGAGTGGATAAAACTGGAAAACACTGCAGGCCAAACTTGACGAAGCTTCGCCACAGCTCCATCATGAACACACCTGAGAACAGTGCCGGCTCTGACGAACACCGCATAAAGAAACGTGTGGCTGAGCAGGCTGACAAAGTCTAAAGCACACATGGGAACTCCGGGTAATTTATCTATGACAGCACAGCTCTTCTGTTGTTGATTGCACGTTCTCATCCGTTCGCAAAAGGTAAACGGAGTGCGTGTGCTGTAAAATCATTTGAACTAATGGATGTGCAGTTACCACATCCATTTCCTGCCTATAGAGGAAGTGCTGCTAATTAAGTGGCCATTCACTCTAATGTGAACAGGATGCAGTTTCTTTCTCAGGCACAAAGTAATTAACAGAGACTAAGGAACACGACATTACGTTCTTAAAAATAAAGGGTCCAAAAGGTGTTTTTTTGCAGTGATGCCATTTTGGGTTCCACAAAGAACCTTTAAGTGAACAGTTCATAAAAGAACCATTTATTTGTAAGGGAAGAATATTAAAAGGGAAATCAACTTTTCCTTGAGCTTTTGATATATAAGAGGTCATCGTACTGTAATAATATTTCAGAACTGAAAACTTCCTTGTTAGTCCAATAAAAGTTTTTATTGACACCAGACCCAGATAACGACTCGTCCTGGAATGTGCTTATCTATAGATAGGTGAAACTCCGCCTCCGCCGAAGAAATCAACACCTACTTCATCATTGCAACGTTAGCCCCGCCCACTGTTAGTGAGATGAGGAGAGAAGAGCGATACAGGACTAAAATAACATTACCTTTCAAAGGATCCTAATGCTAGGAATATGGCTATTTATTTTCAACAATGTGAATGTCTCAGTTGAGCTTTATTTATTTGTATTCGGTACATTTCACTGTGATACTTTGGTAAATCAATTGCATTTCGGCGCAGGCTTTGCAAACAGACTTTTACGATATGAACTCGACAGTAATGCAACAACATGTCAGTAACTGTGTTCATTCTAATGCCTGATCTGATATTAATGATTCATGTACAGTCAGATGTGTCAGTAAATCAAACCAGTGACTAAACGCTCAACTTCATGTTATTTAGTAGGATGAAAATAATCTGTTATTTAAATGGCGATTAAATTATATATAGAAAGCAATCAAAAAGCGCTCCCTTTACAATCGCTGGAGCTGTCAATCAAACAGCCTGAGTTTATCAGTGACTGAGTTCTGGACTCGCGCCAAAACTCCCGTTTTATTAAACGAATCTCTTAGTTACATCGCGTTTGCACTAGATGCACTAGCGTTAATGAAGATGAAAGCATTCGTTACGTGTGCAGAAATTGAGTTGTAATGACGAGATCACTGCTTTCATGAGCTCAACAACATGTCTGTGATCGGCTACAATGTTCATCTCTGCAACCTTTCATGCCTTGATCTAAATATAATGCAATAGATCTAAATGTAATGTAGCACTTTTCACAATTAGTTAACACTGAGAGCTGTAATAGTAAAAATGTGCTAAAAGAGAGAGTAATACTTGGCTATTTCAAATGGAAAGATGTTAGCCAATCACAGCAGTGGGCGTCTCACAGCAGACACGCCCCATAAAACAGTGAGTTTAAATCAGAGGGCTAAAATCAGGGTAGAAAAATGCCTTTTATTTATAAATTATGACATATATTTGATGTAAAAAGCATACTAACATTATAAAACAATAAACAATGCAGTTCATGACCCCGTTAGATAATCTGAAGAACCTTTTTTCCATTATTTTATGGAATGGAAAGATTCCATGGATGTTAAAGTTTCCTCATGGAACCACAGATGCCAATAAATAACCTTTTTTTTTTCTTTTTTTTTAAGAATGAAGCAAGTTTAATGCATAAAGCCATAAGAGGCTGTATTTTATAGTGAATTTACCATGGTAAAAGGATATTTATAAGGAATTAATAAGAAATCATTTTGAATCAGATCATTTTGTGAACCTGCTGTTTTACTGATTCACTTAAAAAATAGACTGAAAATGAACACAGAATTAAAGAATTAAAATCTACAAAAAAACAACATACAGTTGCATTTCATCAAGCTAATAAAATTATATTTTACAGCAATATAATGTGAGACTGACTAAGGTTATGAATAGAAACTGGAGAAAAGGAGTATGTGTGCGTAACGATACACAGAAGTCCTGATCTGAAAAGGGCACCTTTTAAAAGCAATTAGACGGGTGACTTTGAGCCCCTCATCTTACCTGCTCCATTATTATTTGCCTTTGATGAGCGCAAGTCTTTTTTCCCTCTCCCTCGCTCTCCTTCTTCCTCAAAGAAAGAGAAACAGCGGGAAATTTCCGTGACCTTGCCGTGACCTGACCACACAAAATTGGTCATCAACTTTTAAGACTGTATTTTATCATATATTTTTTAAAGAAGGAGAGGAGGAGAGAAAAATGGCCAGCGTCGCTGCTCCATACATCATCCTGTCACGATTATGACATTCCTTCATAAATACCCTCCAATCTCTGCTCCACCTGGCTGCCTTGCTTTCAGGCCCTCTGGAAGTGCCTAATTACTCCACGTACACACTCGCACACTCGCTCTCGTTCTCCGCTTCTCCTAAAACACAGTGGCACGCAGACAACAGAGAGCGGTACGAGCGCAGACCCTTTCATTCGCACGCAGCAATTAATAAAGAGGCGGCCCCTCTTGAGGGCCGCTCCAAAGTGTCTGCTCAGCACATCGCCAGAGAATATGCAATTTCCTCAAGTTAAGTCTATATTAAATTGATTTCTTCTGTATCTGACAGGGCTTTGGGTCCCTCTCTATGTAATCTACAGGTTCTCTCTCGCTCTCTCTCCCTCTCTCTCTCCTGGAATCAAGTTGCAAATCAAACAGTTGGAGATATGAAGGAGGATATGGAAGGACACAGAATCATTTTCCAGCTGAGAAACACGAGAAATGAGCAAATACGTGAGCTCAATGGGAAGAGAGTGTCGGGGATAACAGACGAGAACGGGACGTTCTGAGGGCATGACAGAGCTGGTGTAAAATTCTGACTAAATGAGAGTTTCTGAGCCACCCTCTTAAAAATAAAGGTTCTTTACTGGCATTGATGGTTCCATGAAGAACCTTTAACATCCATGGAATCTTTCCATTCCACAAAACGTTCTTTATAGTGGAATAAAGTTCTTTAGATTTTTAAAACGTTCTTCAAACTAAGAAAAAAATTGTTATTTTTTCTCAAGAATTGTTCACTGAAAGGTTCAACAAATTTGCTTAACTCAACATGAAACGCAGTTGCCCCCAATAAGTTTTTTTAATACAAATGTACAAGTTGAATTCATAATATTTCACTTTCACTTCTTAAATGATTAATTCATATATCACAAAAAAAATCAGCTGTCACTGTGGTTAGTTTCACTCAAACCACTCGTTCACATTAATTAAAGAACTCATGTAATTACTTGAACTTAATTTAACTGAGTTGTTTCGACTAAAAATTGTCAGCTTTACTTAGTAAGTGTTTGTTCAGTCAACTTAACATTGCTGGGTGAAACGCACAAATGAATGTTGACATAACTGGGCAGTGGATCCGTAGTTCCCAGCATGATTTGCTGGGATTAAAGTGTTATTTTATGTGTTTTTCAGTAAAGGGAAAGATGTTGTTAGTTTATGTTGTGTTTAGTTTGTGTTAGTGTTTAATGTGTTGTACATTTAGAGTAGTTTCTGTAATGTTTTTGAATGTTGTGGTTACCATTATGCAGAAGAGTGTTGCCTGTGTTTAGGCTGTGAGCCTCATATTCGCATGATTATAGGATGAATTCCTGCTATCAATTAAATTGAATTTGTTCATTGAGGTTTTTTGTTTGTTTGTTTGTTTTTTTGAGTGCATTTTGTAGAGCACAGAGTTAATTTAATAAGTCAAATTAACTCAATAAATGTGTTCACCTTAATAAACTTTTATAAATTTAACAACATTATTAAGTAAACTGCACATATAAATATTATGCAACAGTGACAAATTCAAATGATTTGTATTTACTCAAAGACATTTTGTCACCTTTACTTGAATTTCTTCTGTTCATAAAACTAAATTGTTATTTGTACAAATTATTTAACTGTTTTAAGTAAATCCAACAATTCATTTTTTGAGTGCATATTTCAAAACACAAACTTTGTTTAAATCTAAAATAACATTCCACAAAAATAACAACTTTCCTTTCTAACTGACGTCACCAACAAAATATACATCAATGCTTTTGTGCTCCCTCGCAAAGACTTTACGTTCCCCTGAGAAACTGTGTGTTCTTCTTGTGTTCTTTTGAGATCTTTGCGTGCAATCGCAATTTTTTTTCATCACCATGTCCCTTTAGAGGCTCTGTAACTCTTAAACTCAAGTCCTGCTCATCTGTAAAAGAAATTTGCATATCAACTAAAAAAGTTGGCTAAATCGGTTAAAACCTCTCTATTATAAAAAAAAAATGATATAACACGTTCCTGTAGCAACATCCTCTACAGCAGAAGTGGTTCATAAATAAAGTAAATAATTTTATATACACTGTCATTACAAAGTGTGGGGTAAGAATTTTTTGCAAAAAAATATATATATATTTTACTCCACAAGGATGTATTAAAGGTGCAATATGTAATATTTTTGCAGTAAAATATCCAAAAACCACTAGGCCAGTGTTATATATTTTGTTCACTTGAGTGCTTACAATATCCCAAATGTTTGCAACTATTTGTAAATTGTGAGAAAATTGCAGTTTTAACCAAGGCTCCGGGACGTGTGAGGAGTCGCCTGTCAATGGTGTCATACCCGCGTTACCCTCGGTTTCCGGTTTTATTTTGTAGAAACCATGGAAACACCAAATATGCTTTAATATATTACACGTTTTATTAGACAAGGGAACAACTGTTTTGATATATTTATAGACAGAAAACTAATTATTGTTATATAGCTCAACACGTTTAGTCTTATTGATTAAATCTAATTTTCTTGATTTTTTGAGTCTCATGCTTTACCATGCCTCAGAGAAAAACACTATTTTGTGAAGTAGCTAACATAGCATAATCAGATGCAGCTTTATTTTTAGTAACAGTAATACAGCATTTTCTCCATCATACAATATGTTTTAAAATTAATTGCATGCCATTTATCAACACAAGCCATCCAGCATTTAATATGATATTGTAAAATCGATCTTACTGCAGTGTGTAACAGTGTCTCACAGCAGCCGCCGAGTGAACGCACAGAGTAACGTTATAACATCATTTTCAACACACTCAAATGTATCTAATATGATAAACAGAGCTGTGTTACCTCATACTCATGACAGGAAAAGCGGAAGCGACGCCGGCAACTGTGTCATAATAAAAGTCCAGCTGCTCGTGAGGCGTGTGTTGATCAATCGCTCCAGCTCCTCGTTCAGCTCCACAACACTCGCTCCTGCTCTGCTTCACACTACAGTAACGTTAATAATCACATCCATGAACATGATTTCTTCCCGAGTTCTATCCCTATTCTATTCTACCGGCCGTTGAGGTGAAGACCACATGTCCCAAGATTCCGCTCTCAAACTTGCCATCATCAAGCTACGCCTTTGTTTTGAATAGGCCTCTAGCGACCTCTAGCGGACAGAAAATATTACATAATGCAGCTCTAAATTGATCAAAAGCAACAGCAAAAACTTTCAAATACTATTTCAAATAAATGCTGTTCTTTTGAACTTTCTATTCATCAAAGAATCCTGAAAAACATGTATCAGTTTCCACAAAAATCTGAAGCAGCACTGTTTTCAACATTGATAATAATCATAAATGTTTATTGAGCAGCAAATCATCATATTAGGATGATTTCTGAAGGATCATGTGACACTGAAGACTGGAGTAACGATGCTGAAAATTCAGCTTTGATCACAGGAATAAATTACATTTTACAATATATTCACATAGAAAACAGTTCTTTTAATTTGGAAGAATATGTCACAATTTTTACAGTTTTTACTGTTTTTTTTATCAAATAAATGCAGCCTTAATGAGCATAAGAGACTTCTTTCAAAAACATTAAAAAATCTTAAAGACCCCAAATGTTTGAACAGTGTATATTGCAAACTAACTAACTTATTGACTTCGTTTAAGAACAATAAAATAACTATTAATAAAAATGTACTGATAAAATAATGTGTGTATGAATAAAATGACATCTGACAAAATACTGTTTCTCAATTAAGTGATTAGAAACAAATAAATCAGAGAAAAGACAGTAAAAGGGAAAAGACAGGGTGAAAAGAGGGAGAGCAGAAACTTCGAGGTAAAATATCAAATTAAAAGTTTTAGGTTTTCTCATCTAACACTCACACATACACACTAAAACATGTCATGTCCTAAATAAACATTCGTTTAATGTGGCTAAAATGGTTTTGGTGAGTATTTAAAGCATGTAAATGAGTTATTTTTAGGAATTCCAAAACCACTGAGAAAAAAAAATCAGGTCAGTTAAAATTTTCCATAAAACATTCATCTAGGAAGGCAGAAGTCCATTGTGGCAAAAATACCTGAGACAAAACCATGGCAGGTCTGATGAATGGATCTGTCAGTATCCTGTGAGTGACACAATGTTTTGCTCTGTTTGCCATACAAGGGAAAAGCAGCTAGAAAATTCCATTTTTAAACACATTTCATCTCAAACAGATCAATATAATATCATATCAGTACTGAATAATATCAACATAATATCATACACAAAAAGAGGACAGAGGACACTCATTCACTCCCCCTCAACTTCCTGTCTTCTCTTATTAACTCCGCCCACATCATCATCATCTCAGCCCTGTCTGTCCTCCACCTCATCTCTCTCTCTCTCTCTTCCTGCCCTACAGGGAAAAATTGGATTTGCATCAGGAAGTGAAGTACATTGAAATAATGTGTCTTTATCACAGCAGATATTGAGAGATTTACTCCCAATTTTCCTCAGATCTGCACACGGTGCAAAATTTGCCAACACATCTGCCGTGTTCCCTGATATCCTAACAACCAGATCTTAATGCAACACCTATCGCTCCCCGATATATTCGAGAGCTCGGAATAAACCCCGCCAATTACATATTTACACCAGGTGTATTTTGCAATTCTGCAAGTTTTTCGCCCTCTGATACGATGGCCGAGATTTAAGGACGTATCAATTGCCTGTGTTAGATCCAAATGAAGTCTGTTCAGAGTAAATGTCACCACGCTGTGCAAAACTTCATATTGTTAATGTCAGCAAAATGAGAGCTCCCAGAGACAAAAAATAATGAGTTTCTTCTTTTTATATGCCATTCTCTTTATGATTGCATTGTTCCAAATCAGGTTTTACGTAATTTTCCTGTATGCTTTCAAAATGTGTACTTTTCTAAAAACAATCTAATATATAATTTCAATATCCAGGCGTAAAACATTTTTAAAAGCACCAGAGGATTTTCTATGTTTTTATTCTCTTTGATCATCACTTCAAATGACGTGTGTATTAAAAATAATGTCTTTCCCTATGAAACAGACACTACAGTAATTGAATTCAAGATCCAAAAACAGATGGAAGCATTTTATATTTTTGTTTCGTCCAATTATGTGTGTGTTCAGAGGAGGCAAATATTTGAAATTATAATAATTTTATATATTATATAAATATAGTTATTATATAAATTACAAATATTTCTTTACATTTAATAACAATCTACAGTGTTTTACTAGTCTTCTTTTTAGTAAAACTGCGTCTAAGACTTTTAAGAGCTACACGATTTTTGTAAAAACAAGAAATTAAGATCCAATTAATCGCATCCTTCTTTCACTAAACATATATTGAAATAATAATGTGGTTTAAAAGCAGGCCAGTTATGAAAGCACACAGCGAAGCACATTTGACTCTTGAGCATTCAAACTATGCATGTTTAATGCCATCAGTGCCCATGTAATGATGAACTTCACAGAACAAAGTAATAAATTTAGCTTGTGGACCATGACAAGGTCAGAGGTCAAAGAATTGCTGCCTGCCGCTGGAGCACTGCTTGACAGGAAATAAACGATGCGTTGTAAACAAATCGTGTTATTGCTTTAATTCATGCAGCCTAATTTGATTTGGCGGGAGAGGAAGTTCTTCAGGAGGAGCCGACGAGAGACGCAGGGACGTCGGACACGGACATCGTCCCTCACGCATCTCTGCCGTACCTGTAACTGCATTACGGATGGTCTGCAGTGTCTCACGGGGCAGACAGACTACCCTCCAAAGTTCATCAACACTTCCCGGCTATTTCAGGACAAATTGAGTAATAATAACGCAAATCGAATTTGACTGGACTCCAGGGCTGAGCGTTTTGGAGTCTTGGAAAACAGATACGAGAACAATCACCACAAACGTCTGATTTCAAAAAACAAATAACCGATCGAATGAACACAATCATACTATACAACAAGAAAGATGAAGACTAGAAAAGCAATTGGAAAATAAACACCCTTCTTCGATGAGCAGAAAGACCAATTTCTCGTGGCATACTACAGGAAACAACACACATTTTCCTCATTAAGTTATAGGTATAAATGCTTCAAAGCATGAAATTACCCTTGAGCCCCCTTCTAAAAAATAACCTGGTTTGCAAATAAATGATCCATGCAAAGCAGTAAAATGCACATTATTAAAATAATAGGAGGAATTTAAATTTGCATTTGCAAACTATTGAGAGCACATGGAACAGCCGCCCCCATGCTTTCCTCCTTTGCTCATTTCATTAGCGAATGATTCAATGGCGATTCGCTAAAAATAAACACAGATTCCTCTTGTTCTTAACAAGTGAATATCCTAATGTCATCGTGTCAAGGGCATGTTTAAATAGTTAAGTTGTTGACGAAGGAAAGTTCGACACTCTTGTGGCTTTTCCTTTGTCTTGTTCATTATGAACTCGTCGACTCTCGTTCTTTCCTTCTTTGTCGCTTTCTTCCACCATATTGTCTTTCATGTTCTCCAATATAAAGAAACATAGCCGACAATGTTCAGACACAATAAAAACCTCCCCTCTCTCTTTGATATTGGGCGAATGTCCCATCTGGTCCAAATGGAGAGAAATGACTGGCCATCCATGCTAAGATCTACATTACACCTGAGTTATGGCCACCATTTGCAATTCAGAGTGGCTCTTTGGAGACTTCACCACCTTGGAAACGCACCCATCAGAGCTGGGGTACACAACACAATCAGGTAGATTTACTGTGCCGGGAAAGAGGCTTCAGGAGATTGTGGGCCACATGAGGGCAGGCCGTCCCAAACTCCCATTCTCGCAAAGGCCCTACTGGGCCACATTCAGCCACACTTAATGAGAGAGGCCTAGATAGAGAGACAGGAGCAGAATGAGAGAACTAGACTGAAAGAAAACTAGTGTGATTAAATCCAAGCCAAAATCCCCAAACCTACGTTTTTATATTCGTCCAAAAAGTTGGCACTGGGACAAGTATCTCCAGCATCATTCTTGTTAACTTACAATGCCCTCGAATGCTGGGTTGTGAAAGGAAAGTGCACAATTCAAGTTTGATTAGGTTTTCTTAAAGTGAAAAAGATAGTATAGTGATCAGAAACAAGCTTCTGAATAGTAACCATAAACGTGAAACAAAGACACGTTTAAAGACGCACAACAGAATCTGATTCAGTGTAGAACAGGACCACAGAAAACATATACATGTATGAAAAAGGAAGAATTGTATGTATTCCATGGTGAACATTTGATTGTTTTTCATTGAGAGCACAAAGTTGTATCAAAGACCTTCAAAGTAGACTCTACAAAAGGATAAAAACCATAGAGAAAAGCAAAAAAGGCATGGGACTGCAATATGAAAAAGTTGTGCTATTCATTACATAAGGTGGCAGGTGCAATACGTAAGCCAAACGTGAGTCAAAGAGGAATAAACAAAAAGAGCCGGGAAAAAAGAGCTGGGGCTTTGTGATGGTTAGGGATCAGATATTAGCAGGAAGAGGGAAAAAAATCGTACAAAAAAGGAGGGCTCTGAAACATTAATCAAACTCTTCACCTAGTGGGCAGCCATATGGCTGAACAGCATGCGTATCGCACAAACTTGCTGATCTCCAGTAACAGGGTGCAATTAATTCCGCTGGCTGCATCCAGCGCGGACTACCAGTTAAGAGCACCGGGAGTACGGAGGAAGAGAAAAAAAAAGTGCTGCACCTCTTTTTTTCTGCCCAAAAAGCAGAGGGTTCAAACGCTGAGTGATGAATGAGGAGGTGGTTAGGGCCCTCTCCCAACCGCTCTGGAGAAAGAGACTGTGCAGGGATGAAGGGATCAGCTGGGAGGAGGATATAGGGAGGGAAGACACAGAGACACAGAAATATAAAGTATATGAATTTGGAAAAAACTCTCATTGTAGAACAAAAAAAAAAAAAAAAACCTTCATTTCTGGAAGTGAGTTTTGGTTCCCAAAGTGCATCACTCTCACAATCTCTAGCTGTATAGAGTTCAGCACCATGGACAGGGGACAAACTAAAAAAGACAGCCGTTCTCTAAAACAAGAAGCAAACAATACATGCCACGTCCCCCAGCACGTTATTAGTCTACCGCTACAGGACACCTGAACATGAAAACTGTCGATGTTTCCTTGTACAGTTCAAATTCTCCAAGACAATTCGAAATGTAAATCTTCATCATTTTAACCAAGAAAACGATAAAATCTCAACTTTATTACTGCCTGCACAATCCCATCACATCCCATCCCAGAAGAATGTATCCTAGCAGTCCTTCTACAAATCCACACTTTTTTACATAAACCTAGTGCAGACCTACTGTATGGAGTGAGAGTGTGCAAATACAAAAGTGTCCAGTAGAGCTGGAGCAAGTTGGGTTCAGGTTTCACAAATGGGAACAACAATGGTGCAGCAAAGGCACTTCATTAAAGGTTTAGTTCACCCAAAAATGAAATTTGTGTCATTAATTACTCACCCTCATGTTGTCCCAAACCCGTAAGACCTTAGTTTATCTTCGAAACACAAATTAAGATATTTTTAATGAATCCACAGATAAGGTAGTAAAGACATAAAATAGTCACCATGACTACAGTGGTTCAACCTTAATGTTATGAAGCGATGAGAATACTTTTTGTGCGCAAAAACAAAAATAACTCTATTCAACAATTTGAACTGTTGTATGCAGTTGACGTAGTGAACGCAGTGCTAGCTTCCGCGTTATACGTCTAGTCACATTGACTGTTTTAACAATGTCTTTACTACCTCTCTGGATCTCAAAAGGTGCAATGATGTTGCTGCCTATGTGTGGATCAGAAACCCTCGGATTTCATTACAACTATCTTAATTTGTGTTCTGAAGATGAACGAAGGTCTTACAGGTTTGGGACGACATAAAGGTGAGTACTCAATGACGGAAATTTCATTTTTGGGTGAACTAACCCTAACAAATACCACAAATGGCAAGTCTTCTTCACCATGGTTTTCTTGGCCACAGATCTATCTGCTATGACCGGTCAAGATGACAAGTTGCATGGGCTGTTGGGTAGTAAACTACCATGAAGTATGCACCAGTTCAGGCTTCAAATAAACACACAACAAGGGTGCACTGGGGGCACTTGTAATAACTTGGATAACCTACACCTTGGTGCACATCAAGTGTATTTGGGAAAGGGTCTCTTTTTCCCCCTTTGTGGGGTAATCAGGTTGTATAGCTGATGCTTGTCCACTGCAGAGACTTCTTCTGTCACAGGGTTAGACTTTATAATCATTGCTTACAAATTCCTCCCAAAACTGCTGGCTTTGTTTTCCTGCAAAATTAGAAGCTCTTTTACATGCTTAATGAACTTGAGAGGCCTACGCTCGTAACCTGGAATATTTTAGTTTTGTAAATGAGAGGGAGTTGCCTATTCCCCTGGCCCTCTCCTCCGCCTGGCCCATACCAATATCCGAAACGACTTTGGAGATGTTTCCTTCATTAGAATATACTCCTCCTCCCAAGACTCTTTTTGCATTTTGAGCTGTTGCTTTATGATCCTTGTGGGACGCCATTAATGAGAGGAACTCCACGTCTCTCAACTTACTGTGAGGACAGGTCTGCATTTCTCCACTTCTGCTGAAGTCCGGCAGGCTATAACGGTAATAATGAGCTGCATTCATCACAGGCATGGCATCCACACACACGCATAGACACACGTACACAGAAATAAGACACACAACCCCTTGTTGTCACACATTCTCTCTGAAGGAGTACGTCAGTGTTTCTTTGCTCTGAGAAGCAGTGTTACTTGCTTGCTGAAGTCTAAAAGTCTGAATTATAGTATGTTTCCTGATTAATCAAGAGTAAAGCATTATTCTCAAAGGTCTTCTCGGGATGGTCAAAATAATGTCATTAAGATCATAAAACCCTTTTCTGACAGGCTTCATCAATACCAAAAACACTTCCACAATCATAGAAAAGCCTTCAATATGACAGTTGAGCAAAGACACAGTTAATGTGACTGCATATAAAATGGGTGAAATGAAGTTTCCAAAAGGTTCATGTGCAGTCATTGTGTCTGTGCACTTGCCCAACCACTGCATTTCCCAGAACTGTAGAGGAGATTGGTCAGGGTGATGGTGAAATACGGTGGTGCACATGCTCTCTTTCTGGTTTGGGGCACAAGGTGCAGCAGCTTGCTTAGTTGGTCCCAAGGCAGCATCCCAAGGCTGGCGAAGATTGAGGGGCATGGCAGTGTCCAAAACCGGAACATGGGTTCGACCACTCCTCTCTGTGACAGTACATCTTCCCTACCCACTCCCTTCCTGGACCTCTGAGGGCAGCACTGTGAACCAGGATTAGAGCAGTCTCCTAAGGAGAGGCAAACTCTGCAATTTATGGCTGCACCTTATCACATGCTGCCAGAGGTCCATCCTTATGGTAGCCCTCTTCTTTTACACCTGCTTTTACACCGGTCCAGGCTGCAGGGTGGAAACTGACAGAACAGGGTGCCATTGACGTGGGGGGAAGCTGTTTTTTAGTGACAGTGGCCATTCATCGCCAGTGGAGGGAACAATTTATGATTATCTGAGCTTGTGTAAAGCACATTGATTTATGAACATTCATGAAATACATGGGCTTCCATATTGTTGCCCCTCAACTAGGTTATGGCTACATCTAGTTTGAGAAGAAGAGGTGAACATAAAGGTTTGTTGAAGGTATTGAATCTGGAGGTGCAATAGCTGATGGAAAGCAGCTCCCAATTCAAATAGGAAGATGTTCTGAAAGCAAGTCCTAAGTAGCTTTATGCTTCATTTGTATACTTTGGTGAAGCTAAACATAACTGAATCTTTATGGGAACTTCTGCAGGAAGTTTTCAACATCCTTGAGGCCCTCTGTCTTCAACAAATGACCACTTTTCTACTACAAACAATTCAGGATACGCATTAAAGTATTCTCAATATAAACTCATTGTGTTCTGCAGGAAACTGAATAAGGAATGTAGATATTAATACATAAATTACAAAAATAATAAATGATTAATAGGATGGCGTAATCCACATTGATATCCATCATATCCCATGACCCCCAGTATCCCATAAGCTCCTGACTCCAAACCCCAACATCCTCGTCTATCAATCAAACCTCATCACTGCACTCTCTTCCTCTGAAGAGTTGGCCCAATCTTTCCTCAATGTTTTTTTTTCCTCCTCAGACAGGGGGGAGAGGGGGAGCGGCCGGCAGCCATCATTAATCAATATGTTGGGCTTTATTTGTGATAATTCATCATGACACAATATTAATGGGCAGCTATGCCCTTCAGAGGTGAGGCTCATGCAAATGCGGAGGGGGAAGCAATTAACTTTCGAGCGACGCGCGGATGATTCTAAATGACAAGGATATGTCAATTACCGCAGCCAATAAAGAGAGACAGAGGCTGCGAGGGCAATCTATCCACTTTACGGCTTCTCCTCAGCCTCTTAAAGGTCTGTCTACACTAAGAGAGAGCAATCTTAAAACAGCATCTGGACAGGGCCTTGAATATGGCAGCTACTAAAAGACAACTTAATGATTTAAAACACTGTTTCCAAGGCTATTTCGGCTAGCCCTGCTGCCCTCGTGGCGTGCCCGTGTCATGCTAGCATAACTGATTTGACTGCAAATGTCAGGAAAGTATGAGACTAACTGCTTTTTTTTCCAACACGGATCACATTTTTTGTGGTCACTTTATTAGAAACATTTTTAATTGTAGGCTACATGTAAAAGTTGGGTATGTCTCAATTCACATACATTTAAACATCTGCTCCCTGAATGCACAATAAAAATCAGTGACCATCGACTTCAACACATTCACCTGCCGAAAATGTCAAAACCGGTTATGTCTCCAAGGGATAGTTCACCCAAAACTGAAGTTTCTGTCATCATAAGACACCTTCAGGTCATTCCATCCAAACCTGTATGACTTTTTTCCCCCTTTTTTTGGGAGCCCAACATTCTTTACAATTTCATATTTTGTGTTAGGTAGAATAAATAGATGCATACAGGTTTGGAACAACATGAGGGTGAGTAAATGATGATCGATAATGAACTATCCCTGTAGGCCTCTCGAGATATATGAAGAATGGTCATGGTGTGTTAACATCAAAGTTGTTGATAAATTAATGTTAATTAATTGAGTCATTAGTGTCCCAATGTTTGGATCAAGGCCTTTGCTAGTACCTGAATTTGTGTTCATGATATACTGGCTCACACATAGGGATCTAGGGAATTTTTTTTTTTTTTCTAATATGCTAATAATTGCTAAACACTGCATGTAACAAACCTGTCTTTAAAAACAGTGGAACATTTTAAGTACATTAGCACTGAGGTTGATAAAACAGGTGCAATACTTGGCAGCTGTGTTCCAACATTCATCTCCAGAGAGATTTGTGTGAATCGACCTATGTTAATCACAACCACCTTTCTATGAACAATTAGTTCACTTCTCTGCACTATGCTAGCCCAGTGTATGAATATGTAATGCTTTAAAATGAGTCATTTTCAGCATGCAGGACTCCAGCAGAGAATAAACACAAACTATCCATCACAGGGCATGAAAAAATTAATGAGAGCCGAGCAGACGCACGTCCATTGGCCGCGTAGCTCTTCAGAACCGGAGCCAAGGGGTGAGGACAAATTAGCCTGCTTTATATCAGGGGCAAGGCGCGTGGTTTGGCTGGGTAGAGGCAAGGTTTCCCACCAGGTATACATCTTTGTAGAGTAGAGGAGCATCCATTTACAAGTGTCAAGACTTGTAATGATAGGTTAGAAACGTGTTTCACAAAGAACAACTATACTATTGTGAAATCTTATTCATGTCTGAAAGAGAAACGATCATTCTAACAAAAATTCAACATAATATGGAACATATTCCTCATGCATTTACACTGAGATTTCTTGTAAAATTGGCCGGACCGGTAGGCTTTTATAAGAGTACTCCCCTCTCATGGCTCTGTGTATGGCCATGTAATACAGACAAACCGCAGTAGACTTGGTCTCAGTCCACAGAGCGTAGCAGAGCCTGGCAGCGCTGTAATTTCCCCCCACTAAAAGCTCAACTGCCACCAGGGGACTTGTACAGAACATTACAGGTTAAGCCCTCATTTTGTCTCCAGGTTGCAAGAAGAAAAAAAGGGATCAGAGAAAGGAAGAAAAGAAACAAACTTTCCTTTTGCCCTGACCTGTAGCCAGCCACATACCCATGGTGCACTGGATGGCCCAGAGGTGTCAAGACTGTTTGGGTGTGTTTTCCTCCAAACGAAAGTGGTTATTGTGTCCAAGGTCTGCAGGGGACGAAAGGCTAATATTGTTTTATGTGAGAGTGAGTGGAAAAGGAAAGCCAGATAGTAGGAGTTTAGGCCCCAGAGCTGAACGATATCAAAGACTATCAGAGAACTGTGGCAGTTTGTAACTGTAGTGGGAAAACGAAGAGTAATACCATGTGTTGTGGCAAAACCATGGTATTTGAAACAAGCACCACAGTACTACCTTCTGTACGGATGACTACCATGGGACCTAGAGCTTTTAGTTGTGCTGCTCTAAGACTTTGGAACACTTTACCCTCAAGACATACGTACTAGTTCTAGTCTTTTCATTTTTAAAATCACGTCTAAGCAATCTTTTTAGAATATCTTATTCTGTTTGATGTGTTTAATTGTACTTGTATAAAAATATATGTTGTGTTTTATTGAACTTGTATAATTTTTTTTTTTTTTTTTTTTTCTTTACTTTGGTATTCTTTGAACAACTTTGTATCTTGTTCCAATTATCATCTGATACCAACAATGGATCATAGGACCACCAACTGTACCTTTATAAAGGGGATTTCAATCCAATGTTGAATGGTGTACAATTTTAGTACTTAAACTTAGTTTATTTCAGTCAGGCACATTTCTAAGTTTGAATCTGTCATCTAAAATATAAACCTATAAACCTAACAGCATTGACATAAAGCTAATGAAATTCCAGTTTTTAATGAAGTTATGAATGTACAATTTATGTGCAGTGGTTTATAGGTTTATTGAATTAATATTCAATATAGGAAGTGGTAGGGGAAAAAACATTTTCGATTTAACACCAGCTTTCTCAGAGGACAACAGACGTATATGTAGATTTTTTTTTTTTTTTTTTTAAATTGTGGCTCACTGATGAATATTATGTCATACTTTAAATGATACCAAAACCCTGAATTATTCAAATTTAATATCAGTAATATTAATAAAAAATACAACTGTGCTTGTTTTAGAGAAAACCCCATTAGCAGTTTCTCTAATTCTGTTCTTTCCATCAAACAGAGAGCCTAGCACTTCTTAAATTAATCCTCCTCCTAATCTGGCTGATTCATGAGTCTGTGAAAAAACAAGTTGCTTTAAATCTAGTTCTAGCCCTGCTACATGCCATTGTAATGATGGCTGGATTATCTTGTAAGATGGGTGATGTATTGAGCTTTTTACTCATTCCTTTGGCCCTATGTTTACAATCTGCTAAATATGTATGTGAGTCGCTTGGGCAAATGAAGCCGTAAAGCTCAGTCCCAGAGTATATTACAAACACAAGCGTTCATGCTGTTGGATGATTGCTCTGCCAGAGACCGAGGCCTTACATTTTCACCAGAGTTTTTTCTATCAATCTGTTGTGCTGCAAATCACTATTCTGAACTAGCAAGCATCCGTTAATAAAATAACTCATTAATATAGTTATTATTAATATATCCTCACTAATAATGCCTTTTTTATTTTATTTTTTACCTTTTTTGGCCTATGATGATAGTATTTGGAAATTAAAAATTCTAGACTAAAAATTATATGGATATAAAATAAAATAATAATTTACTCAACCATGGCTAAAAGGCTACTGTTTTAAAACTGGTGGCAGTCTGATCAAACTTACGGTGATGTTTCATGGTTGAACAGCAGCTTTAAGATAAATGTATTGAGACATTGAATCAGTCTTGATTCAGTGCTCTAGATCTATTCTACGTTGTATTTCTAATTAAATAAAGAGGACACATCATTTAATTGAGTAATATGAACTTTTCATCGCAATTATTTGCCTAACTCTTTTAATTAATCCCATTGGCACCTAACAGATGAAGGGTTTAGCAGCAAGTTAATAAAGCAAGGTGAAAAGCAGTGAACTCTTTAACCTTCAACCACTGCCAGTCATTAGAAGAGGACGACTGCACTGCACTGAGACAGACTTACTCAACACACTGCAGCTCACTCTGTTCACTGACACAGGAAGAGTCTGCAAACAGTTTGTGACGAGATAATAGAAATAGGTTTTCATCAAATGTGGTACATATTAAGTAAGGATGAGGCATTAAAAAACAAAATAGAAATAATATTAAAATTCCAATAGATCAGTCAAAAGTTTGGAATAACTAAGATTTTTTACTTGTTTGTTTTTGAAAGACATTTCTATTGATCACAATGCTGAATTTATTTCAAAATACAGTTAAAACAGTAAATTGTGAAATTATTACAATTTTAAAAAAAAAATGTTCCACTTTATTTCAGTGGTCCACTTTAGACATTCTACTAACTATAAGTAACTTTGCAACTACATGTCAACTAACTTATAGTTTGTAGAATGTCTAAAGTGGACCACTGAAATAAAGTGGAACCAAAATAGCTGTTTTCTATGTGAATATATTGTAAAATGTAATTTATTCCTGTGATCAAAGCTGAATTTTCAGCATCATTACTCCAGTCTTCAGTGTCACATGATCCTTCAGAAATCATCCTAATATGATGATTTTCTGCTCAGTTATTATCAATCATTTGTGCTCCATTTTTAATAATGGTTCTTATTAATGTTGAAAACAGGTTCTTGCTGCACTTTTTTCATGATTCTTTGACGAATAGAAAGTTCAATTTAACATTTAAATGAATTTTATGACGGTTTCCAAATAAATCTGAAGCAGCACAACTGTTTTCAACATTGATAATAATCAAAAATGTTTCTTGAGCAGCAAATCATCATATTAGAATGATTTCTGAAGGATCATGTGACACTGAAGACTGGAGTAATGATACTGAAAATTCAGCTTTACCATCACAGGAATAAATTACATTTTACAATGTATTAGATATACATTGAAAACAGAAAACAGCTATTTTAATTTGTAATAATATTTCATAATATTACTGTTTTTACTGTATTTTTGATCAAATAAATGCAGCCTTGGTGATCATAAAAGTTTTCTTTTATAAAACATTAAAAATAATTCCAAACTTCTGATTGCCAGTATATACTACATCTCATGTATTCTCCAAAAACCACAAGCACTCGTGCACAACAGGTTCAAGGAGCCCTTCTCAAAAGAGCAGTGTGCCCTTACGGCCCCAGGGTGTCCGGCAATACTCTTGGTCAGCATTCCAGACATGTCACTTCCTTTTTAAATCCACCAGCCTTCAGCCATGATCAAGGCCACCATCCTGAACCCCGCACATCAACATGACATAGGACGTTCATATATACACGCTCCCAGGCTCTTCCGTCAAACAAACCCAGCTCCAAAATTTTACATGCTCTGCGTCTAGAGCAGGTTGAGGGAAAGAAAAAAAAAGGCTTAGAAAAACATTAGTGTGTGATCCTGTTTTAGTTATCCTCCTCTTGCTGAGGATTAGCTGTTGTTGTTTTGCACGTTCCACTTAAGCGAGGTGCACGAATTTGACCTCAATTATATTCTGTTCAATATCTGAGTTAGACCGCTGAGATCAGGAGCCTCACGTTACATCATCAAAAGGTTAAACGAAAGACTAAAAAAGACTAAACTACAAGATCGCAAATAACTTGGATACACAAAGCAGTGGCAAAGTAAACATAATTAGCCTCAGTCTTTGTGCAGCTAATTCTGCTGATACAAATACACTTTTTTGTTGGTCCATCTGTTTACCCCATGTTGTTTTCGGTTTTAAATACTTCAAAGCCATGATACTTACTTTACCCAAAAACCAGACTAAACACTGACTTATTTTTTTCAAACAATGTTTTTTATTCCATGCACTTCAAATAAACTACAAAGCAATTAGATGCAAACAGGTCTGCAAAGAGATATATTGTCTATGGCAGTGTTTGAGAAGCTTTGTAGTTTCCAGAGCTTCCTATAGTTTTACTTAAACTACAGTCAAGCAACACTTTTGAAAATCTAATTAGCTACACTACAATTACATTGAAGCTTTTTAAAAAGATATCTGATATTTTTTACCCCCCAAAAAGAGCAGTAAAATAACTGAAACTGAAGTTGCAACAGATGTTTCTTTCTGTACTGTGATGTACATTATCGAAAAAGAAAAACGTTTTGGGTGGAGCTTAGTTCTATCATTCGATTTTGATTAGATGGAGGCTCTGCAGTCGATCAGAAGAAAGGGGCATGGTTTACGTGGACTACATGATTGGAGAAGTTCAGCATATGTCACCATGAAGTCTATCATTTCAGCAGAAGTTATGACATTTTGATTAAAAAGTGAAAACCAAACGAAACATGCATGGATAGTTTGTTCACAATAAAATCAATGCTAATAGAAAAAAGAAAGGTTCAATTTTCATTTCATGCCGACTTTAAAAGGGGGATGTTTAGACCGATACCAATCTGCGCAACAAAGACTTCATTGACTGTACTTTATTCATTTTTGATCATAGCTGGTCATTTCTGGCAACATGAGTGACAGCAGACATTAATGAGTTCAGCAAAGTGATCTGCCACCTGACACAGTTAATTATTTACTGCAGCCAAATAGGACTGCCTACTATATTCGTCAATCTCCAGCAATTTAATTGCAGTTTACAAGTTAAATAGAAAAAACCTTAAAAGCATAGTGAAAGAGGCCATATTATGCCCTTTTACAAAGTCTTGATGTTGTTTTTTTGGGCTCTACTAGAACAGTTTTTCATGCTTGAATGTTCATTATTTTCTTCATATTCTCCATTGTTGCAGCTCCTCTCTTCCCAGTCTGTCAGTAATGCTCTGTTTAGTTCCTGTCTCTATGAAGCCCCTCCTTCTGAAAAGCACAACATGCTCTGATTGGTTGGCTGGAGCAGTGTGTTGTGATTGGTCAAGCACTTCGAGCATGTTTGGGAAATGTCCCGCCCCTTACGATAATCGCCAGTTTCAACACACTACTAACTAACTCAACCAGGCCCCGCCCCTTTATTCTGCGTATGAATTATTTAAATGAAGAATATTGTGTTTGTTTCCAGAAAAAAACTAAAGACTGCAATGGAGGCGTTTCAGGGAGTTCAGAAACAGTGACACTGTTATAGAGAATAACTCTCGCTGGAGGGACTTTGTGCTTTGCGGAGCTTTTTCATGCTCAACACTAAAAAAGCTGGACATGGAAAAAAGCATAATAGGTCTACACATTTAATTTTACACTAAATACAATAATACTAATAATATCTTAATTTATAAATCTAAAAAATCATACTGATTAACAGCAAATACTAAAAATATTTTTATGATATTTCAATTTTTTTTTTTTAATGGTTTCATTTATAAACCAATTTACTAAAGCAAATGCTTAAAATTAGGGAAAACATTTAAAAATATAGTCAAGTTAGTAGAATAGTTAGTTATCCCCCAACTCTGTGGTTTATTCAGTACTAGTGCTAAATAAAGTGCCCAACATGACAGGAGTGGACTGCATTTACTGAACAACGCCTGAAGACCGTGAAGTCTAAACACGGTCAGTTATCTAATTACGAGGACCTGTCTATCCGCCACAATGTTAATATGCTTTTTAGGCATTACAAGGTTGAGCTTTCCTCCCATCAACCCTCAGTGGAGAGGAGGGCCTGCCCTAATTGGTTCCAGAGCTCACCCTAACAACACAATGCATCTTCAACCCACACGCAGCGTGTTAATTTTCATCTTGATTGTAAATACTGTTTCACGGAAACAATGAACACATGCTAACACGAAGCTAGGTCGGCAATTAACATGATTACAAACTACCTCATTACCATTTTGACACAAGGAGAAAAAAAGTGTCTAATGCTCTTAAATGGGAAAAAGTGTTTTAAGTTATTCTGCTGGACATTAGACAGGCCTTGATCTGAAAACAATCCCTCCCGGGGCTCTATTAAACATCCCTCCCAGGGTCATGAATCAAAGATCAGCAGAATTTTATAGACAATCAAGAAAATTAAGCATGGACACAACACATAGGCACAACATTGTCAGGTACTCTACTATATGTTATCACAACTCTTATCATTAGCCATTGATAAGTTTGATTTAAAGCAAAGTTTTAAAGTGTTATTTCACCAAAAAATGAAAAAAGTCATAATTGACTTTGTTCCAAAACCGTAAGACCTTCATTCATCTTCAAAAAACAAATGAAGATAGTTTAATGATTCAAAGGATAATTTAATCTATGTCCCTCTATTGACAGTCCACACAACAACCACTTTGTCGCTTCAAAAAGTTCATCAAGTGATTATAAAACTAATCCATATGATAATAGCGGTTTAGACCAAATTTTCTGAAAAGACACGATCGCTTTATATGATGAACAGATTTAATTTAGGCTTTTATTCACATTTAAACATTGATTAGTGAACAAAAACAGAAGCTCAACCATACCTGCTTGATGCGCGAGAACAAACCTCTTCCGGAAGCTCAAACGTGCTGCGTAACACACGAGAATGAAGCTCATTGGTTCTTGCTGAAGCCCAAAGTGCTGCGTAACACGAGAATGAACCTCATTGGTTCTTGCTGAAGCTCAAACGTGCTGCGTAACACACGAGAATGAACCTCATTGGTTCTTGCTGAAGCTCAAACGCGCTGCGTAACACATGGGAATGAACCTCATTGGTTCTTGAGGAAACTCAAACATGCTGCATAAAACGAGAAGGAACCTCATTGGTTCTTGCTGAAGCTCAAACATGCTGCGTAACACGAGAATGAACCTCAAAGGTTCTTGCTGAAGCTCAAACGCGCTGCGTAACACACGAGAATGAACCTCAATGGTTCTTGCTGAAGCTCAAACGTGCTGCGTAACACAATAATGAACCTCAATGGTTCTTGCTGAAGCTCAAACGCGCTGCGTAACACATGGGAATGAACCTCAATGGTTCTTGCTGAAGCTCAAACGCGCTGCGTAACACATGAGAATGAACCTCATTGGTTCTTGCTGAAGCTCAAACGCGCTGCGTAACACATGAGAATGAACCTCATTGGTTCTTGCTGAAGCTCAAACGCGCTGCGTAACAGGAGAATGAACCTCAATGGTTCTTGCTGAAGCTCAAACGCGCTGCGTAACATGAGAATGAACCTCAATGGTTCTTGCTGAAGCTCAAACGCGCTGCGTAACACATGGGAATGAACCTCAATGGTTCTTGCTGAAGCTCAAACGCGCTGCGTAACAGGAGAATGAACCTCAATGGTTCTTGCTGAAGCTCAAACGCGCTGCGTAACACATGGGAATGAACCTCATTGGTTCTTGCTGAAGCTCAAACGCGCTGCGTAACACATGAGAATGAACCTCATTGGTTCTTGCTGAAGCTCAAACGCGCTGCGTAACAGGAGAATGAACCTCATTGGTTCTTGCTGAAGCTCAAACGCGCTGCGTAACACATGGGAATGAACCTCAATGGTTCTTGCTGAAGCTCAAACGCGCTGCGTAACACATGGGAATGAACCTCATTGGTTCTTGCTGAAGCTCAAACGCGCTGCGTAACACATGGGAATGAACCTCATTGGTTCTTGCTGAAGCTCAAACGCGCTGCGTAAAACACATGAGAATGAACCTCATTGGTTCTTGCTGAAGCTCAAACGCGCTGCGTAACAGGAGAATGAACCTCATTGGTTCTTGCTGAAGCTCAAACGCGCTGCGTAACACATGGGAATGAACCTCAATGGTTCTTGCTGAAGCTCAAACGCGCTGCGTAACACATGGGAATGAACCTCATTGGTTCTTGCTGAAGCTCAAACGCGCTGCGTAACACATGGGAATGAACCTCATTGGTTCTTGCTGAAGCTCAAACGCGCTGCGTAAAACACATGAGAATGAACCTCATTGGTTCTTGCTGAAGCTCAAACGCGCTGCGTAACAGGAGAATGAACCTCATTGGTTCTTGCTGAAGCTCAAACGTGCTGCGTAACACATGAGAATGAACCTCATAGGTTCTTGCTGAAGCTCAAATGCGCTGCGTAACACATGAGAATGAACCTCAATGGTTCTTGCTGAAGCTCAAACGCGCTGCGTAACACATGGGAATGAACCTCATTGGTTCTTGCTGAAGCTCAAACGCGCTGCGTAACACATGGGAATGAACCTCATTGGTTCTTGCTGAAGCTCAAACGCGCTGCGTAACACATGAGAATGAACCTCAATGGTTCTTGCTGAAGCTCAAACGCGCTGCGTAACAGGAGAATGAACCTCAATGGTTCTTGCTGAAGCTCAAACGCGCTGCGTAACACATGGGAATGAACCTCATTGGTTCTTGCTGAAGCTCAAACGCGCTGCGTAACACATGAGAATGAACCTCATTGGTTCTTGCTGAAGCTCAAACGCGCTGCGTAACACATGAGAATGAACCTCAATGGTTCTTGCTGAAACTCAAATGTGCTACGTAACATGAGAATGAACCTCATTGGTTCTTGCTGAAGCTCAAACGCGCTGCGTAACATGAGAATGAACCTCATTGGTTCTTGCTGAAGCTCAAACGTGCTGCGTAACACGAGAATGAAAGATGAAAAGGATAAACTATTTCAAAAAGTTTTTTTGATGTTTTGGTGTATACAATTTCCATGTAAGTCTAATGTATTTTTTTTTTTTTTTTTAAACAAGAACCACTAATTGATTGTCTAAATCTAAATTTAGTTTTTACATATTTTACATACTAAAATTCACTTCAGAAGATACAGCCTGATCAATTAACAAAAAGCACAAACTAAGTCAACAGGATTGTACGACCCAGCAGGGCTGTTTTCATTTGCTCTAGTGCACATCTGCTGTTTAATTCTGTTCTGTCTTTACTGTGGCCCCATCGCACACAATAAAAACTCCACCCGCTCAACCCCATAAACACCACCAATGTGCTTCTTATTGTAAAACACACTCATAAAATAAATATTCACCCTTCTTTAAATGTCCATAGTTGTAAGAGCACGAGCTAGTGACCCTGAAAACGGTGGCCCTGCGCTTCCCCCTGACCTCGCAAACTCGCTTTGACCTTCAAGTGATGCTTGGACGACCCTCAACACCTCTGTCCACACATAAGCCCGGAGGATCTGGGAACCGGAGATGGATGGGTTCCCGGCCGAGGGGTTAAAGCAAACGAGCAGAAGCGTGTGCGAGGAGCAGAATGCTGATTCAGCGTGACTCTGCGCTTTTCCAGACGTTTGCTGGTCTGATTACTGAAAATGGAAAGATGAAGGCATTTACGGTGTGATTAGTAAGCTTGTTCACACAAACGGAGAGATCTGCAGAGCAACCCGACCCCCTCTATAAATAAACCATTGTTTCTCTCAGGACAATCAGCAATGTTTTGGCGCAGGAAATGACATCAGCAGACAGAGCTGCATATCACAAGGGGACGATGCCACAGCACTTGCAGAAACAGTAATTAAAAAAAAGCAAAAATCAAGGACTACTAAATTGCACTGAATAAGAAGTAGGATAAGATTTTATCATATATAATTAATAAATTATAAACAAAATAAACATATTAATATATTTAGTATTATATTTAATGCTTGGATGTCTATTAACTTATTTACTTATTTAAATGATGGACTGAGTTACAGCAAGAGGGGGAAAAAAAGGTGAAATTCACTCTTAATTGGTCCCCAAATCTTGATCCTTTAGTGCTGTAGCATTTTTGACCCGTGCCTCAAGAATCACTTATGGACTTCATGACAGCCTAATTGCGCTGCATGTGATGTATGGCAGGATTTGACTCTGGAGGATTTCAACAGTAATTTTCTTCACTAAAGCGTCCCTCGCAGCTCTAGAAGCCTGTACGGCGTTCCAAGTGACCTGGGAAGTAGATGCCATGACCCTTCATTCTGTAGATCCCAAAACATACATCTTTATCAAAATAACCTCGCCGTAAGAGCGTGGGAAGACACGGCGTGTACATTCATCATTTTAACGATTAATTTCCTTGTCCTGTCCTTCCCCGGATCTATTAATATCATTCCTGAGGTGTAAGTATGCATTTCCCGTCGATGAGATTTATTCCGATATCATGCCTTTCATTACTCATCCCGCAGCACCTGCGATTTAGGAGTCAAATCAAATTCAATATTTTTTAATCAGAATATGAAAATCTTAACTTGATCAAGCCATCTTCTGGTATTACTTTCCTCATTTCTCACAAGGAGAGTCGTGAGGGCTCGTATTTGGAGAATTAAATTCAAATGTTTTGCAATAATTGTTTGAGAATGAAAAATTAAAACTCCCAGCAAGGTGTCGGTAAACATTAATCAGATCGTCTGGCTTTTTTTGCCAGGTAATTTGCCTTAATATTTAAATGTTAATAACTCTGATTATTAAAGGATTCTGACGATTTGTCCGCTGGCGGATTGTGGAGTGCTTGTAAAATGCCTCAGAGCGGAGCTGCTACATTTATTAAAACACGTCGTGATTTGAAGCTGTCGGGCCTGAGGAATTATCTGCCGTCGAGAGGGGGCTTTGTTCAATTAGATATCGCCACTGCTTTAAAACACTTTAGATTCCCCTGTAATCCATTGGCATCCTGTAATTAATCAACTAATTCCAAGTCTCAGGATGGCTGTAATTACGGCACCTCGTAATAGCTTATTCTTTCTGCTCCAGCACCTACATTTCATTTGTTTATTTTCTCACACTCATAAATCTGGGGGAGTGTCAAGAGCGCCACAATATTAGTGCAATAATCAAAGTTAATTATCAGACGGCCCTCGCGCCCCCCCCGCCCGCTAATAATGGAGACTATCAGAGAGATCGGTCTCGGCTCGGGCTGCGAGCACAGAGCCACGGGCAAAATCCCTGCCACGCCACGTCAAGACGAGATGAATATTAATTAAGAATTAGATGGTAAAAGAGAGAAATTAAAAGAGGGAGAGTTGAAAGCTAGAAGATCTTTATGGGAGGTTTGAGATTTTAAGTTTTAGAAGTCTTCTATAAGAACAGCATTTTTTTAAACCTAAATTAAAGATGTTCAACAGAAGTTTTAAATATAAAGCCCAAAGTATACTTGGGCACGCATACAACTGATTTTTCTAACCATGCAGGTCACAAATGTGCATTGTTTTTTTTATATTTTTGCACTATTTGGTTTGTCCACAAGGTGGCAACAGTACCTCTGGGTGGTTGATTTACAAGGTACTCGAAGAAAAAAGTAAATAGTAAACAGACGGTGCATCCAAAATCGCATATTGTCCAAGTAGGTACTACATTTCAAATTGAATTTACATCGCAACTATTAAAAAAAAGTAAGTTCTGTATAATATGAACATGGATAACATTCGTACAATTACTTTGGCCTTAAAAGAGCAGACAATTATGGCCATAAACACAAGTACAAAAACAAGTAGTATTTTACACAAGAACAAAAACACAGACATAAAAGCTTGGCAGGCCCAATCCCGTTGAAAATAACGTGTTCTTACGGAAATGCTAACAAGAGGCCCTATTTTAACGATCTAAGCATATGGTCTACAGCGCATGGCACAAGTGCACGTATGGCATGTCCGAATCCACTTTTGATAGTTTAACGACAGGAAAAATGGTCGGCGCTCCAGGCACATGGTCTAAAAGGGTTGTCCCTAGTCTCTTAATGAGTAATGGGAGTGTTTTGGGCGTAACGTGCAATAAACCAATCAGAGTCTCATCTCCCATTCCCTTTAAAAGCCAGTTGCGCTCACGCCATGGTGATTTGCTATTTACATTGCATCCCTGTGTGTGTAATAATTAGAATGTACATGCATTGGTCAATGGCACAGTTGTTTTCAGTCCTCAAAACAGCAACACGCCAACAACGCGCCTGAACACACCTCGTTTTCAGACCAGTACGGCCATGGGCGAATAGATGGGTACGAGTGCATTTACTATTTAAACAAAGTGGCACTGGACGTGAAAATGATAACTGCGTCAGGCTGAAACTAGCAAAAAACACTTCCATCGCATTGCGGCGAGTATATGATAGGGCCCAAGGTGTTACTAACTTAAGCTAAGCAAGATTTTCTGCAAACTGTTGCTCTACCATGACAGTAGTTGGCGCTAATGTCTGCTATAGTATGTGCTGCAATTTGAAAACTATGACTAAAACAAAACAAAAATACTGTAAAAATTAACACTGCACTCTACTAAAAACCACATAAAACAGTTCAATCAAATTTAATTGGACCATTTTACTTAATGTTTGCAGTATCACAGTGTTAATGTAGCAACATGCTAATATCAAAATCTATTGGAAAAATGTAGTCAAGGCTTCAGTGCACTATTCACAAGTGGCACTATTTGTTTGACATGCAAAGAGTTGCTGCCTATGAAGAACAATTCAGATCATATGTGGTTACATTTCAGTTAGGATGCTGCCTTAGAAGGCAGCTGACTATGTAGGAAGTAGACAGCGAGGCAGCTCACTAGGTTCTGAAACGGCGCTAATGACTCAAAGCTCCACCTAATTGTGTGACTCATGAGAAGGCAGAGATGCCAGCTACACAAAGCGTGATTTATGAAATGTAAAGGTCACACGGGATGACGTCGTACTGCAGTAGTCAGAGTGTGTGTGTGTGTGTGTGGTGATTTTACTCACCCATTCTTCTGTGATCAGACTTGCTGCTTTACTGGCACGACTTTGGTTTCGGCACGCTAAGATCACATGGGCGCCATGAAGAGCGAAAGATCGGGCGGTCTCAAAACCTGCAGATAGGGCATGGGTGGGTGGAAAAGGGATTGTGGGAGAAGAGAAATGACATGATTGAGATAAGTGACTTGACTGATAACTTGCTGTTATTTGCGGCAGCTGAACCCGAGCAGAGGGTGGACGGGAATCCCATATCTTGGATTCATTCTCCATCAGACAGAGAGCCAAAGGCTCTTTTTAAAGATACTCAGTCAAGACCCATTTTAAGTGATGAAAATGATTAAGTCAAAGCAGAGAAACTCCAATAGCTTTAGTAATGATAATAAAATGAAACCGGACCCAGGACAAGACCTTGAGGCACCTCAATGACAGCAAACAAATGTCTATCGTAAGCACATTTACACTGCAAAATTATGTATTTTTCCAGTATCTAAAATCTTTACATTCCTTGAAAAGCTAAATTTTGTAACATAATGACTTATTATCAGACAATATATATTGAATTATGTTTAGTTTTCTTGGCAAATTGCTATCATTCTTTTGTTTTAAGCCAGTGGTTCCCAAACTTTTTAGCTTGGAGTACCCCCTGAAGGGACTACCATCCTTCTGCGTACCCCCTCTCTTCCACTTCGACTGCAGTCACACCTTTACCATTAAGCGACAACATTTGCCTCCTAAATTGATTTTCCAGTGCATTTTTTTTTTTAGCTTTATGAATAACTTTATAAAATAAATAATGTTTTAAATAAAAAATGTCCAATAGAGAAATATGCAATGATGGTAAAACTAAGTAAAACTTTTAAATATTAAACTAAAACCGCCAGCAGGTGGCAGCAAGTCACTGTTTTTATGAGTGAGTCATCGAGTCATTCATTCAGTAACGAAACAACTGGCTGTGAATGAATCATTGAATCATTGACTCTCACGATTCGTTCAAAGCCGCAGAATTGTTCGCGAAACACAGACGTGTGTTGTAGTTCTGCTGTGGTTTTCGTTAGAACTATTATTTCATTGCAAAATACAGTAAATACTGACAGTACTGTGTTTAAAATTTACGTTTTATTTTTTGAACTGTTGTATAATAATGCCACGTTTGCAGTCATGTGGATATTTGGGAACAAGTGCGTTCTTGCTCGTTATCATCATTAAATACAAGAACTCACACAAGGTATGTTTTTGTATCGGAGAAAGTTTGAGTCTTAATCGATATCAATCCACTATCTGTGTATTTGTTCTTCATGCGAGTAAGTGCTAAATCCCCACTTTTACAAAGGTGCATTGTCGAGAACGACAGTAGCCTAATTTAGCGTGATTTAAGGCAGCAGACTCTCCACGCAATCTATCATTTGCATGCTGCTTGTTTTACAGTCTATGGTGGATACAGTAATTTTTGACTGCAAATGATGAGGTAATTTGATTAAATGTACTGGATTTACGACATTTTGGAAGTTAGAAATACATGCTCGATTTTAATATTATTTTAAGGTAGAATTAAATGAACTACTCAGCATTTTGTTCGCGTACCCCCTTTTGTCACCTCACGTACCCCCAGGGGTACGGTACCCCAGTTTGGGAACCACTGTTTTAAGCATAAGCCTTACCCAATTTTTTTATTTACATTTTAAAGAAAAAAATAAGGGTAAGAAAAGTAACCAAAAGATACATATCTCTGAAATTAAGTTGTACTGTCTTGTGCAATTTTGGTTCTCAAGTATATTAATAAATCTTGTTGCTTGTAATTTTAAAACCTTTTTTTAAAAAAAAAAAAAAAAACTGATTAAGACTAAATGACTAAAGGGAGACGTAAAATCCATAGTGTCATTTGTCAGGACCAACTCCTAAAGCACTTCAAAGCTAGAGTGATAAGACGCTCCATCACAGAGCGTCAGAGATACTTTGGCCTCATTTAGAAATTACACTGATGGTTGCCTCGTATCAGTTTCTCAAATTAATTTTCAAAAATCGCCACTCTAAATGGGTCAGTCAAACCCAAAAGGTAGAAACAATGATCTAAATATACGCCGTATGGGAAGGCAGAAACACAAAACATTTGCTTCACCGAAAAAGGTTATATTTAGGGGGGACTTGGGGTATTGTTTTGGCTGGTTTTGCTGACCTGCCGTTTTGCATTGTGCCTTTGATTACACCAAGTGTGTTTAAAGTTTCTCTTAAGCTGGCATCAGCACTTTATTACCCAGAGTGGGCACCAGTCATAAAGGTACATGTGTCTCAGAATAGATACTGCGAGAAAAAGCCTCAAGTTCATAACAATGGCTCAGGTTTGCAAGTCCGACATTAATAATCAAGTTAAAAAAATCAGAAGGAATTTCAGGTGTATTTTGCTATCATATGAAGGACACAAAGGTCAAACCTCTAAATCTGCAATGTCCCACAACACCACGGTGAAGGAAACTGCTGTCCTGTCGCCAGAGATCTGTGACTTTTTTAAATCCATAATCCTTAGACGCATGTTTATCTTTCTGTTGGCCACATTTGCTCATTAAATCCCAAGTTTAATTACAGCAAATTGGCTGAAAACACTAACAGATACGCTCTCTCTTTGTGAACTACTACTTTGTAATCTCCTATTACTGTAAAACAGACACAAAGACAGAAATAAATTGGCCTTTGTGCTTTTCCCTTGACACTCGGTGGCTCAAACGTTGGTCTAAGTGTGGTAGCAGCCAGCAGGTGGACTAAATGTGCTGCGTCGCCGCATGGCTGTTCCCCCGTGCAGCGGCGGTTTACTGGCTGGCCTGACTGTGAAATAACCCTTGGCCATTCTGCTTGTAAAACATATTACACTGTCATGGCTCAGAAAAGACCTGACAGGCCAACACGGCTCAAACAGAGAGGCATGACTCCATCGCTCTGTGAACCCACTCCAATGCTGGGAATTATGGGTATCAGTGGATATGAAAGTTGACAGCTGTCACTGATTGTGAGTGACATTTGCATGCATGTCAGAGTTTTTTCACTTGACTTTTCCCACTGAAGTTCACTCACGATGGGAGGCCTGCCCTATTCTTACCAAAGGACTGATCCAACGATCAATTCGAATGATTTTTGACTTAGATAATGGCTTTTTTTATTTTTATAGACAGGAAGGGAGGGTGAACCTCACAAAACCTGCATATTTTCAGCTTATATTTCACCCTGAAATCAAAAGAAACAATATTCATTTTAAGCCAGCCATATAGTCATTTTTAAACAATAGTCGAGTTAAATAAAACTGCCCAGCATGTTGCGCAAACATTTAACCCAACCACTGGGTTAAAACAACCCAATAGCTGGGTTTGTCCATTTTCAACCCAACTCGGGTTGTTTTCAACCCAGCATTTATTAAAGACAAAGCAACTCACAGTAACTGAAAGAAAATGTAACTCTAGTAACATTAATACAGAAAAGTATACATTACTGTAATGACAATAACAATAATTTTCTTTGAAAATGTTTTACAAATAATTAAAAGTTGAAAAATATGGAAGCTTTAAAAGTAATTTGGGGGTGGAAATGTGCTCAAATATTGCATTGCAAAAAAATCTTAATGGTACTAAAAATAGGCTTTATTTTTATCATGGAAAATATAATTTTACAAAAAAATATGTCATGTTTTTGAAGCGGAATGTGACCTGGAATGAGAACGGGGAAAAAAATGCACTTCATACGAGTTTCCCAACACACATACATTATGTAAAAACCCTTGATTGATAGTCTGGCCTTCCTCTTCTATGCAAACGAACTGAGTTTGACAGTGTGCCGGAGTGTTTCTGAGCCACAGACAGTCGGGACGATAGCGTGGATTAAAATGAACTTTAATTAGATTATGTTTTAATCTGATTTTCATTAAAAGGTAACTAGGAGGCCTAATTGTGAGGAGAGCGCTAAGGAGTATTACCCATTAAAACTCAAAATTGGAGTAGGATAAGAACTCCTCCCTGACAAACCAAGCATGGAATTCAATTTTATGACACCTTATTAGGAGTAATGGAGAACGCCGTGTGTATCTGCACAAGGGGCTTCCTTCCCGAGAAAGACACCAAAATACAAACAAGAAACACTTTCCCTGCCAGTAAACCAACAAACAAAATACAGATTTACTAGCAAATCCATAACATGACAATTAAGCGCTGTGCTTTCATCGTCTTATTAATGAAAAAAGTGTGGCATTAGTGTTGATCAAAAGAGCAGCTCGCAGTCACCTTGTAAAAATTGTGGCGGTTGTTCAGCTTGAAGTGTGAATTAATCAACACTGTTGTTTTTTGTAATGGAGAACAAATTAGAACATGTTTAACGACAACAGCGACCCGCCATGTATTATTTATGGAAAATAAGAGGGGCTTGACATTAATTTGGACATAATGACTCCGCTTGTTCATCAAAGAGAAGTGGAAAGAGACCCACACGCTAAATTAGCATGACATTTAATTGAAAAAAGAAAACGATCAAACTCATCTCTTAAACACAAAGTTAGTTGTATGACCACTATAATGCTGTTTGCTTAGGCAAGCATGCTATTGTTCAAACTGAGGGTCAGCGATTTGAAGAAACCCTCCTAACCTTAAGTGTTCCACTTCGGCGTACATCGCATTGTGTGGATGATGTGAAGACGGGATGTTCCAGAGATGACCTCCGGGTCACTTGATGGTTTTATTGTTTTGCTAAGTTCTTCTCCAGGTCACATCCTGGTCTCTCATGGACATGTGTGTGTCAGAGCGAACGATGAGGAATTAAGCCAAGATCAACATAAGGAGCGGACAGATTAACACTCTAATTCGCCCACATGATTCTCGTTGATTTTATCTGTCATCACTCTGAAATCTGCCCTATATTGTTGTGATAGGCCTTTTTCTGCTTTATTAGACAGATTTAAAGTGTAAAATTGATGTAGCACTGATATGGCAAAAAATAAAATAAAGTTTTTAAGAACGATTGACCGTTTCACAATTTCGATTTTTTTTTTTTATGTTTAACTAGTCAACTTAGAAACATAACTACAATATGTAACTACAATAAGTAACATTCTCTTTATCAACCATCTGGTTAAAAAACACATCTATTCCAAGTACACCACACCTAAAGTGATCAACATGGTATAAATGCAAAACAGAACAAATGCAAAACTTATTTGTTCAATATCTTTGCAGAAAATATGCATGAAATATTATATCATTGCTGTATTTTCAACATGCCTAATTGTAACATTTGCTAACATATTTATTCAAAAATGTGATTTCTTGATTTAAAAATAATAAAATTGAGGCAAAACAATAAATTCAAATTAATCAGAAAAATCTGAAAAATCACCCATCCCTATTTTGGAGAGAGAAGAGAATGAAATTGTGAAATGCCGCAGGCCAGAATCGAACCTAAAACCTCCACATGAGCACCACAGCTCAACATTTCAGAAGCACATGCACCAACCATGATTCCGCCCTGTACTACACTCATGAAAGAGAACAACAAGAGACACGGTCTGGAGTGCATACATTGCACAGTGGTGCTAAAGTAGGCGGCCCAAGTTCAAACCCAACTCCTGTTATTTCCTGATACCGTAAACAATATGGCGCTGACTTCTGGCTCGACAAATCTGTGTGTTTGGGGTGGGGCTAGGGATGTGTGATACTGACATTATATCTCGATATTTTCAGAAATTAACTTTTCCACTACGGGGCAATATTTACCCTCTTAAAGTCATTTCCCGTGGGTTTTTACCTTTCTAATGGCATTTTTATTCAACTTTATTAGATGTATGCATCATCTCTTATGTCAAATTACAACATTTAATCAAATTCGGAAACACTTTGGTATGGGGAAAACGTAATTTACTGCTTATTAATAGTTAGTAAGGTAGTTTTTAGGTAGGAATTAGGGATGTAGAATATGGTCATGTAGAATAAAGGCATTAATATGTGCTTTATAAGTACTAATAATCAGCCAATATGCAAGCTAATAAGCAACTAGTTAAAACTGAGAATTGTTCCCCATACTAAAGTGTTACCATTAATTCAATAGAACAAGACACTGTTACCAGTCAAATAAGGTCAGTTACAGTATCAACGAAATGCATCTTTACACAATACCTGCATCTACAGTGGCATTTACATGTTTTCATGACTGATTAATGCAGCTTGAATGCATTTACAATTACATGAAATGACCTAAAACAATCAAGTCACTGTCTTAATCAGTTGAGTTCATTCAAACGCCTGATTCAGTCAGTCATTGAATCATTCATTAAACTGATTCATTCAAAAAGCAGTTTCATTCAGTAACGAAGCACCGCTATGTGCTGCTCAGAGACGCAAACCAGTTCTGCTGTGACTGAACAAAATAAAACAAAAACAGACAATACTGTGTCTAAAATGTAACTCAAAATGTTAACTTTTTTTATGAAATCAATGTCATCCTTAATTGTGCTGATATTCAGGAAAACAGCACTCTTGCTCATGTCATATTGCTTAAAAATATATCATTTGATAAATCAAAACTCATCAGGGAAAACTGGTTGTGTATATCTTGAATTTCTGAGGCATTTTAATGGCATAGAAATCATACAGTGAAAGCCTACACTCTCAAATCATAATCAATAATCATTAAAAACTAAATACGATAATATTGTAGACGATACATATCGCACACCCCTAGGTGGGGCTACAAGTTTATCTGAACAATGGCAGATCTAATGACCACATACAGTCATGAAGCATCAAAAGGGGTGGGACCGGACAGCAGCAGGTGAGGTGAAATATCTATCTATCTATATATATCTATATATATATCTATATCTATATATATATCTATATCTATATATATATATATATATATATATATATATATATATATATATATATATATATGGGGTTAAAATGGGGAGTGTGGTGCTTCCGTCAGTCTGCAGAGAGCCTTAATTTTCACCATTAATAACCCCCATCTTCATTTGGGATTGGGGGAGATGTTGTCAAAGCCCAAAGTGAAATGTATGGTTTGTAATTACAGGAGTGTGAGGAGCAGAGTTCCACCTGACCAGCCCCACGCCGCTGCTTTTGCCCCCAGCTGCCCTCTGCCGCCCTTGCCTCACGTACTCCGTCTTTGACCCCCAAGTGGCCTCGGCTAAATCCCAACGTCATTTTTCATTGTGCCGCAGGTTTGCGACGGTCACGCCGTCCCCACGGCAACCCCTCGCGCCAGCCTCCGGGCTCGGCCCCTGAAGCCGTGAATCCGACCGGGAGCACCGTTAATTCCATCACTGACATTGTTAAAGAGAGGGAGCAAAGAGTCGTCATGCAACTTTAATATCTCTGCTCTTGGAACAATAGTAAAAGCAAACCGATCCATAAACCACTTGAGTTCACATTCAAGCGCTCCGAACCGTTTTAAAAAGCCTCACTCCTTTAAAAGCCAGTAAAAGGCCTTAAACATATATATGCATTCTGGCCACTCAGCCGGGTGGTATTGAGGGCGTAATCATTATCGAACCTTTTATCCCCAGTTGTAATTTTCTTGCATGTTACATCAGTTTTTTCCGTGCTTTGTGAATTTCATCCAAGGTTAATAATGCTCAATAATTTGACTAACCAACCATACCTGGTGTTCATTACAGAGCCGATAAACAGATTCATCAAAAACGGACATGAAACACACATTAAAAGCCTCAGATTCTATTTCCTCTGACACTCAATATCAATAACAGGCTCCGCAGGCGCACAGAAGATTAAAGAGCCCACTGAAATATAAGAGAAAAATAGGGGTTTTTGTACTTGTGGATAGTTCTTGTCCTAGCTCCTGTCCTGAATATTATGCGGTAACTGTTTTATAAAAAGGTATGAGAGACTGATAAGCATTCTGAATACAGTATCTCGACTATATTATTATTATTATCATCATCATCAATGTTGACTTTATCCTGCTTAATAATTTTGTAGAAACCATGATACTCTACTATTCAACGTTTGGGGTCAGTAAGATTAAAAAATATCTTTCTATTTATCAGAATCCAAAAAAAAAAAAATGTGTTTCCACAAAAACAGTGGAATATGAACAGTTTTCAACACTGATAATAATCAGAAATGTTTCTTGAGCAGCAAAACATCATATTAGATTGATTTCTGAAGAATTATGTGACACTGAAGCCTGGAGTAATGGCTTTTTACTTACTTATTTACTGTATTTTTAATTAAATAAATGCAGCCTTTGTGAGCAGAAGATATTTCTTTCAAAAACACACATATAAGTGAAAATATATTTAACAAACAAAATTAATAACTTTGATATGGTTGAACGAAAGCAAAACAACCCCTTTATATCATCTTTGCTTGGTTCGTAAGTGCTGCACATCCTGACACAATCACAGCCAATCAGAATATATTAATTGTTTCATGTTTCAGTTACGCTGAGATTTTTGACCAATGGTATTTGGCAGTGGGCGGGGCTACCCAGCTTTATTTTAATCACTAAAATACTCAAGTATGTAAGTCAGATTTACTGCGCGTGTTTAATATAGAGGTCTGAATCGATTTAGTGGCAGTTACGCTGAACAAATTTGCCTCAATCTACCGGTTCACCAGAACACATCTACTTCACGCTTTATCTAGAGAAAGAAGAACCCCAGAATGACTTCAAGTTCTTCCTTTAGCTGAGAGAAAGACAACAAGAGAGGATCAGAGACACGACCCTGGTGAGAGGGCACAGAAACACAGTCATACAGCCATCAAGATTCAATTAAACTGGAAATACATAGCGGCCATGGCATTTATCAAGGCACATAAAACTGAAGATTTCCCGTCAGTACGGCTTGTTATTCATCCCCTGTGCAACCTCATGCACTCCATTTCCTGTTCTGACACTGAGCATTCTGCAAAACAAAACAAGGATACGAGTGTGAGAGCGAGCTCTCGGAGAGGGACAAAATGTGTCGAGGTTCAGACCCGAGGTTTTTCTACCCCCATAACTTTACTACATTATATAATGCTGCAAATTGCATTAGTTAGAAATGTCACAAGAAGAGTATTGTTTCTAGGCTAATACATACTATTATAGTATTTGTTTTGAATTAGCTTTTATTTATATATTTTCAGTTTCCTTTTAATTTAAATTTATTTATTTATTTAATTTATATATATATATGTGTGTGTGTGTGTGTGTGTATGTGTGTATATATATATATATATATATATATATATATATATATATATATATATATATAGCCTTTTTTTTCAGTTTAGTTTTTAATAGTTTTCATTTTAGTTAACAATAACACTGGGTACAACAGGGCTGAATGAACGAATGATGAAATCAAAAAGAAATGGTTTTGTATCTATAAAGCACATAAACACAAACAGGCAGGGTTTTGAATGTTTGTTTTTATCTTTTAGGTCTAAAGGCGAAACAGTGACTAACAGAAACAAAACTGCAGAAATAATGATGTTTTCAAAACAGGTTTTCCTGAACACTCCCCCATCTGCCATTGGCCAGCCAAACAGATAATCCCGCCCCCAAACTCACTCTATTGGTTGAGCCAGTGTTGCCGTGTCGGGCTGGTCAGAATGTTCAAACAAACAAAGCAATGTTCTGAAAGCACATCAAAACCATTGTTTACACTTTTCAGGGTAATAACGTGTTTAGGATAAAAGTATATATATATTAAAATAAAAAAACTACAATAGACGTTTAAATGTTTTGTTTTTCAAGCTTGTGTTGCCTCTAGTGAATAACAGTAGCATCAGTGACTGCACTTGTTTACCTGCCTCATCCATTAGAACTGATGCACTGAAAATAGGAAGAGAATAAATATAGAAGCCCATAAATGTACACATGCATCCACGTCTGCAGCGCTGTGACTCAGAAAGACAAACAGAGGCACGTTAGAGCGCCGTGACGCCACAGAGCATCCATCAGCATCAGAGAGCGGCAGCATCCAGCGATACACCTGCTCAACCAAAATAACCCCGCTCACCTCACAACACACCATACCTGCCCAGCAGATACAGCTCCACGGATCCATATCAAAGATTTATGATTTATTTATGACTGCCTGGAAGAATAAAACGGTTCTTATATGGAGAAAAATAACATAACTTGGGAAAATCTGGGAGGTCTAAGATGCTTAGGCAGGGAAACTTGCAAGGACGTTATGCTTATTTCTCTGCAGTAAAAATAAATATACAAAAAAAAAAAAAAAAAAAAACATAAAAAGTGTGATGCATTGGCAGAAAGAAATGTTGTTACATGCAAGACGAAAACAAATCAAGAAAACGAATTCATGTTACACCCATTTTTTTCTCAAAAATGCCAAATAATTAATAGAAAAGTGGAGAAAAAATTTATTAAACAGACAATTCATCCGATAAAGTCACCAATGCATTTTTTAGGGGAGAAAAATAAAATTAAAATTCAAGAAATACATTCACACACTTTTAAATAAAATAAAAATATTATAACAAAAGTGGAGGAGAAAAAAAAAACAGTAAACATTTTAATATTTCTGATTTTTGTTTAACGATACATCATTATATTGAAATATCGCGATATAATGTATCATTGATGTAAACGATATCAATCGCGATAAAAGAGTTAGTTTTATCCAAGACTAAGCTTACTGCATTTATAAAGTTTAATAAAGTTGAAATGTAAATTCTGTCATCATGTACTCACCCTCATGTCATTTCAAAACAGATTCTCGTTCATCTTCCAAAGACAAATTAAGATATTTTTATGAAATTTGAGAGATTTCTGTCCCTCCATTTAAAGTCTATTCCTCTAAAACATAAAAAAGATTAAAAAAAAAAATGTCAGAAAGGCGTCGTAAAAATAATAAATCGAGCGGTCTAATCCAAATCCAAGTCTTCTGAGGAGACACGATGAACAGATTTACAACGACGCGCATACTTTAGTAAACACAACGTTTAAATGCACGTGTGCGCGCAACACGCGAAAACGACATGAGGGTGAGCAAATTAAGATATAATTTTAATTTTTGGACAAACTAATAAAGTTTGGGAATAGTCATTTTGACACGCTTTGCGATTTTAACTGACGTTGATCATCTTAGTGCATGCGCGCTGGAGCGGCTCTCCTCAGAGTGAAAGCGCGAACATCATTTAAAGCGACACTCCTCGAAGTAAAAGCATAATTTAACTCACCACATCGCGTTTTTAGTTTTAGTAGTATGATGATTCAAAGCATTTTAGATTGTTTATTCTTATCATGTAGGTGTATAATCTGCGCGAGGGGCTTCTCTGTGTGAAAGAGATTCAACCAATTGAAAGCGCGAGTGTAACGTTACTGCGTCACAAAACAGTTTCAGTAACGGTACTATACATTAAACTACTATATTTAATGTCGAATATAATGTATAATAATTCAATGGGGCAATATTTGTGGGTCCTGATAATGACAAATGCCTGATTTTACTAATAAAAAGGCTTACGTTATTTATATGTATAGAAATGATGTATTTTCAGGTACAGAATCATGAATATTTTAGGCGTCAGCATTGTTTTACTGCTTTAAGAAGTTCTCTCTTAGGTTTCAGCTATCCTAATTCTAATTTCATGTTAAAATTCAGTTTTATTGTTCAGTGACACACCTAGTCAATTGTTGATTTACATACAAAAGGTTCAATTAAATCATGAAATATTGTCAATTCTTTACAAAGTTGTATGTACGACAAAGTTATTGAAAAGTGTTAATGTTTTGGAAATAAATCTTCATTTTTTTAATTTTGTTGAAAATATCGCGATACGTAATATTGAACCGTGAGGGGAGTGTATCGTTACACCCCTACTAATTTCCTTCTAGTATTTTGTGGCACAGTGTGTAGACGAAGCTGAAGCACAGGTCTCAGGTCAGATGCTGTTGTGACGGGCTGCTTGAGTGAAGTGAACGGCGCTTGAGACGGTAAATAACTTTTAGTTGGTTCAATAGAGGAGAATTAAGGAAAGCGCCCGAGTCGCTAATGGGAATGAATGGGAGGCATCAGCCGGGGTCAAACACGCACCGCAGGATCAATGTACGGGTGCAGGTGTACTGCCTGCGCCACAAACCCAGAACACGCTAACCAGAGAGAGAGAGGATCGCTTTCCATTACACTGGTAGGGAGCGTGTGGACAGACTAATGAAATACAGGACAAGAATCAGTCTAATAAAAGCATAATAACCCCTCCTACTGTAATTACCGTATAATGGGGTTTATTGTGAGAGGAATCTCACTGACACAGCCATTCAAACATTAAAGTGCTTCATGGTTTCAAATGTAAATGACTAAACAATTATCACAAAGAACAGCAGCTAATTATTATGATTGAACGCATTAGAACACATACATAATGAGCAAGTGTCTTACATATACAACTATTGTTTGGTGATATGCTGTTAAATATGGTAATAAATCTGTAGTATTTACAAATTATAGCGTGCAATAAAATACTTAAAGAGATATAAGTGTCAAGCGAACATAAACAATCCACAGATATTCAACAAGAGGAGGCTGTTTAGGTTAAAATACCCACAATTATTTAAAGCAAATTCAATTAAATAAATTTAAAAAATATAAATTAATGAACATATATATATATATATATATATATATATATATATATATATATATATATATATATATATATATTCAACTCTGACTTACTGCCATTTAATGTTTAAAATAATTTAATAGTTCAAAATAACTAATAGTCCAAATTAACAAAGTCGTACAATATAATGATCATCATGTAATGTTACCCTGTTCAGCAATATCATAACAATAGTTTGTGTCTAATACAGTATTTTAGCACATGCTTGACATGACACACGGAGCTCTTCTGCCCTCTAGTGTTCACTGCAAACCATCAGCACTACTGAGTGCTGAACAGAACAAGAGTTCACTGCAATGCAATTATATTAATTATGATTATGTAATACATTTCAAAATTATATATTTCATATTTATATATTTCATATGTTGCAAGCAAGACGTGTTAAGATTTACACAAAGGCCATGCCATTATTATATTGTTCAAGTAACCTGGTATATTATTTAATACTTGATTATGTGGCATGACAACTACATGAATCTCAAAACTCAAATGTGAATATCAACAGCTTAAAATTAAATTAAAAATAGAATATTCATCAATGTTTGCTGTTTTTTATAGCATGTCTGACTCGTTTTCTCTGGACTAGATTTTTCTTTTAGATTACAAATGCTGCACAAACCAGATGTGCAGAAAACACTGAAAACACTCTGTAATACTGTGAAATATTATTACCAGCATTGTTATTATTAAATAAAACAAACTATTTAAAAAAAAAAATCATTAAATGAAATTAGGCTAAAATTAAATTTTAGATGGAAAACTTAGTTCAGTTAGTTTTTAAATTGAATAAACTTACTAAATAATATAATTAACTTTACTAAAAAAAAAGCTAAATATAATAATAATGATGATAATGATGATGACAAAAGCATAAAAAATTAAAATGAAAACTGTACATATAAAAACTACTATTATTTGTGAATATATTGTAAAATGTAATTTATTCCTGTGATCAAAGTTGAATTGTCAGCATCATTACTCCAGTCTTCAGAAATCATTCTAATATGATGATTTGCTGCTCGAGAAACATTTATGATTATTATCAATGTTGAAAACAGTTGTGCTTCTTCAGATTTCTGTGCAAACCGTCATACATTTTATTTTTCAGGATTCTTTGATGAATAGAAAGTTTGAAAGAACAGCATTTATTTGAAATCGAATCTTTTGTAACATTATAAATGTCTTTACTGTCACTTTCGATCAATTCAATCTGTCCTGGCTGAATAAAAATAATAATTTCTTTAAAATAAAAAAACGTACCATACACTGTATAAAACAGTACAGTGACACGACATATAGTGGAATAGAATCCACCAATGAAACAGCATTTTATGTTATAAATACACTGACTGAAATATGTGCTTCTGTTTGGCTGAAGTTGAAAAACAAATTATACTGTAGCGCCGCCTTCTGGGCAAACGCTGAATCACAGTGCAGGAGCCTAATGCTCAGACTGTCTCTGTTAAACTAAAAAGGTCGGTTATCTTGTGGAGCTGCTTACGAAGCAGTAACTGAGGATGGTGCAGGTGTTTAGTGACGTCTGTGGACTCACCGATGCCACTGTTGGCCCCTGTGATCAGCACCACCCTGTCGGACAGGTCGCGCCCGTGCAGCACCTCCAGAGCCGTGGTGTTCCCATCGTAGCGCTTGGGCTTCATCTGCATGTCCTCCACGGTGAAGGCCTGCCGCGGGTCGAAATACGTCCTGCGCTTGTTGATGTGACTGAAGAAACAGTACAAGACACATTAAAACACAAGTTTATATTGAAATGCATTATATTGTACAATATATTTTATCAAATAGAAAACGTATTGTAGAAAATTATAATACGACAAATGTGGCACTTAATATTACTCACCCTCATGTTGTTCTACACCTGTAATTAAGATATTTTGATGAAATCTGATGGCTCAGTGAGGCCTCCATAGCCAGCCATGACATTTCCTCTCTCAAGATCCATAAAGGTACTAAAAACATATTTAAATCAGTTCATGTGAATACAGTGGTTCAATATTAATATTATAAAGCTATGAGAATATTTTTGGTGCGCCAAAAAAACAAAACGTTTTTTAACAATATCTATTTCATAACACTGCTTCATGAAGCTTTGGAGCTTTACGAATCAAATCAGTGATTCGGAGCGCCAAAGTCACGTGATTTCAGCAGTTTAGCCGTTTGATACACGATCCAAATGACTGATTCGATTTGTAAAGCTCCGAGGCTTCATGAAGCAGTGTTTTAAAATAGATATTGTTAAAAAAAAACTTTATTTTGTTTTTTTTTCTGGTGCACCAAAAATATTCTCGTGGCTTTATAATGTTAATATTGAACCACTGTACTCACATGAACTGATTTAAATATGTTTTTAGTACCTTTATGGATCTTGAAAGAGGAAATGTCATCGCTGGCGATGCAGGCCTCACGGAGCCATCGGATTTCATCAAAAATATCTTAATTATTTGTGTTCTGAAGATGAACGAAGGTCTTACGGGTGTGGAACGGCATGAGGGTGAGTAATAAATGACATTATTTTCATTTTTGGGTGAACTAACCCTTTAACAACACACAAGGTTCTGAAATGGGCGGGGCTTAGTGACTGGACGTCTCTGATTGGTCCGTGCGATGGAGTTAAATATAGACTATTATTATAGTTTATTGTATTGTTAACTTGTATTATTGTCATTATTCAGGTGTAAATTATTGTCCAGATCGTCAGAGTAGCACAGATATTATTAATGATTTAGCTTTTTGCTTATATTTTTATGATCCTGTTTTTTATTTTTCTGACAAAATACCATATACTGCATAATATAACTTATATATAAAATATTATAATAAAACATATAATATGAAAACATAACTATACTAAATTATTACATAACTACATATTTCTACGACATCTAAAAACTGTTTTATTCATTTATTTCTGTACTGTATGTATTTGCTTGTGTACAAGTTTAATTTATCAAGAAGAAAATATTGAAAATATTTATTGTGCATATCTAGAAATGTATTTTGTCAAGTGTATTAAAATTAATTTCTAACACTTTACAATAAGGTTTCATTGATTAACTACATTAGCAAACATTTCTAAAGCATTTATTAAATCTCAGTTATGTTCATTTCAACATTTACTAATACATTATTAAAATCAAAAGTTGTCTTAATATTATTTAACTGAATTGAGCAAACATGAACAGTTGTATTTTTATTAACTAAAAATATTGCTCATTGTTAGTTGATGTTAGTTAATGCATTAACTAATGATGTTAACTAATGAAACCTTACTGTAAAGTGTTACCAATTAATTTATAATCAACTAGCCTGAAAGCTAAGAGACATGGACAAACTGCAATTCTGATTTAAGGGAAACTATAATATATGATTTACTGCAGCAGAATGTGTTTGGGTGACTGATTCAACTCACTCCACATAGATGATTTGGCCTTTATCATCGGTCTCTTGCTCCCATCCATATGGCAAAGCTGAAAAATAAAATAAAAGAAGTGATTAGTCTGTAGTTTACTTAATCATTTATTGATTTGTCATCACTGCAGATCAGAAATCTCTTGTAAAAGCTCTGCTCACTTCAATAAAGTGTTTGAGTAGAGCTGTGATGACTGAAATGATCTGTTATTGTCAATAAATCATCCTCATACCTCCAGCACAGCGCTTCTTCTTCCCAGTTTTGGGATGCTCCCATTGGGTCTTCATTTCCTCATGGCTGAAAGGAATTATGACACTTGATTGACAATGTCATGTGTCAATCACTCTATAAATCACTTCACAGATACTCTTATGTTGCTATACACTCTTGTGTCTTGTATCACCAGCATTAATGAAGAGTGTAAACACACACGCTCATCTCAGATGTGTGTGTTTTGTGTGTCAAACACTCACTTTGCATAATAAACCCATCCGTCTGTCGTGGATCTCTCTTCCCAGCCGGGAGGAAGCTCGTCTTCACTGTCTGTATCGTCCATTCCAGCGTATTTAAGAGCTGCCATCGCGGAATGATTGTTTTGAAATAATATAACTCATTCAACTTCTCAATGAAATTTCGCTAACAGCAAATTCACGTTGCGATAATCCTGCTGGACCACTTCCGCAATCACAACATTACGACACGCGAATGGGCGGGGCTTAGCGATCTGAACGTCGCTGATTGGTCAGGTGCGATGGCTCTAAATAAACACTTTATTTGAATACTTTTGACTTATATTAAAGTTTATTAGTGAGATTTTTCAAGTGTAACATAATAATTTGCCTTTAATATTCATGTTTGCAAAGAAAAAATAATATTTTTGCCTTTGTTCTGACAAATTTACCAGATACACAAATGGAAATATAGTAATCTTGTATTTTAAACAATAATAATAACTTAAAGATTATTCAATTATCCTAAAATCTCACATCAACTCAACATGTGTGGCCTTTTAGACCTTTTCAACGATTGTGGTCTATGCATTTCTTCCCCAACGGTCTTCAGTACAAAAGCGCAAACACAGGACGTCACGTGTCACGTGGTTCCTGTTCCGTTTTTCAGCGCCATTCAGGATGGACCAACGGTTTTGTTTCTTCTTCTTCTTAATTATGTTTTAGACATTTCCTTTTCTATCTCATGTAGGAATCGTCGTAATTAATAGATTTAATCAAAATGACTTTGAATGAGTCTCCGCCTGCAGGAACAAACCTAATATCTTAGCTTTATTATTATTAGCAGGCAATATTTACGATATTTAACGACCAACGATTTGAACTAATGGTTAGTCAACACTTATTTACATTAGGTAAAGTAGGAGATACGTATAGATATTAAAACATGACATTTGAGATATTTCCCCATCATGACCACACGCTTTTTTTCACTGTCACTGGCCCACCGGTGGACCCACAGCCATTA
>VTFQ01000015.1:5294192-5515232 GCA_036281575.1 Ancherythroculter nigrocauda
TTAAAACACTAAAAACGGTTATTTGAGCCTTGAAGTTGTGTAATTAATCCTTTGAGGTGGAACTGCTTTTCTATAGGATGAACTTATAGTTATATTGCGATACACCACTATTAATATTCTGCCAAATACCAATAAACCAATGATTATTTTTTTATATAATGGTAATTAAACTGATAAATGCTAGTAAATCATACAGTATTTTGTCTAAAAAGAAAACAGTAAAAACTAAAATCAATCATTTTAAATGCTATGAATTCAGGCATCATACTGTATGAAAATGGATATTGCTTAGTTATGTTATTAGCATCTGAAGTCAAACCTATTGTGAACGATTCATCCATGCATATATTTCCTCTTTTTTTCATCATAATTCATAACTTGATCTTCCGGTGAAGCATCAGTCAGACCTTTCTCTGGTGACATCTGCCGAACTTCTCCAATCATTTATTCACTTTAAACTCTGTCCCTTTCTTACAACCGACTACAAGCTTACATTCAGATCTGCATCCATTTTTGAGGGCTGCACTTTCATTTTTTTCTCTTTTTTTTAATAATCTGATTCATGTACATGACAAAAAGATGTGTCACAACTTCCATTCCATCACAACTTTAAAGGGTTAGTTCAGCCAAAAATGAAAATTCTGTCATTTATTACTCCCCCTCATGCCGTTTCACATCCGTAAGACCTTCGTTAAGATATTTTTGATGAAATACAATAGCTCCGTGAGGCCTAAATAGCCAGCAATGACATTTCCTCTCTCAAGATCCATTAATGTACTAAAAACATATTTAAATCAGTTCATGTGAGTACAGTGGTTCAATATTAATATTATAAAGCCACGAGAATATTTTTGGTGTGCCAAAAAAAAAAAAAAGACATATAGTGATGGCCGATTTCAAAACACTGATTCATGAAGCATCAGAGCATAATGAATCAGTGTATCGAATCATGATTCAGATCGCGTGTCAAACTGCCAACGGCTGAAATCACGTGACTTTGGCGATTCATAACACTCATGAATCGATTCATAACAAAAGATTCATAACACTCCGAAGCTTCCTGAAGCAGTGTTTTGAAATCGGCCATCACTACAGTATATAAGTCATTATTTTTTTTTGTTTTTTGTTGCATCAAAAATATTCTCGTGGCTTTATAATATTAATATTGAACCACTGTACTCGCATGAACTGATTTAAATATGTTTTTAGTACCTTTATGGATCTTGAAAGAGGAAATGTCATTGCTGGCTATGAAGGCCTCACGGAGCCATCAGATTTCATCAAAAATATATTAATTTGTGTTCTGAAGATGAACGAAGGTCTTACGGATGTGAAACGACATGAGGGTGAGTAATAAATGACAGAATTTTCATTTTTGGGTGAATTAACCCATTAAAGTTGTGGTAGAATGGAAGTTGTGACATCTTTTTGTCATGTACAAACAACAGCATATCTTGGTTCTGTGAAACATAGCAAAACCAATGTTACTCATGTATGGAGCAGAAACAACAGAACCTCTGTGTCCATTTTTTGGTCTTCCCTCTTATGGTTCTCCAGTAATTTTCTAATATTAAAAGGTGCTACAGAGGATCTTTTCGTCGACTGAGAAACCAAAGACTGTTACTGAGTTTTTGAAATGAGCGCATGCGTAAGAACAACCCCCCTCCTTCACAGCTCGTTTCGAAGGAACGCCTCCCAAAACTCGTGCACGAGTATTGGAACACGAGTGTTTACCACCGGCATTCGCTGTGTCGTGTTAGTGGATTCATTATGTCGTACTCACCGCAGGTAACTCATAATCTGCAGTTGTTACTCCTGTCTCCTGACAAAAACATTGCATGCGGCGCCTGTAGAGTGTGGAAAGTTACTGGAGCGCGCAGCCGCGCTCGTCTCTCACAAGGAACGTCACGGCAGTGATTGACAAGCCAGAGGGCCAATCGTTTACGCGATGATCGCGTAAATGATTGGCTGATGTTTTTAAGGCCCTACCTCGTGCACAGATGATGTATATTAATATTATTCCTTTCAGTGCACCTAATAAATAGTCTTTTATCAGTTAGTAAAGACAGTTTCAAGTAATATTGCAAAAATGTATAAAACAAAACATCCTCTGTAGCACCTTTAACACGGGTCCTAAAGCTCTAGCCTGATCATAACCCTTCTTTTCCCAGTGATATTCCTCTGAGCTTTCCTCTTTTGTAATGTCTCTCAACCATCTCTCCTTCTACAATCTGAGGACACGCCCCCTACTGCTGATTGGCTACGAGTGTTGTGCTGCTCAGTCCAATCTACCTTCAACAGCGTTTCTCAGAAATCACTTACTGCACCCTTAAAGACCCACTGAAGTGCGGGATATATCTAGAAGCTCCTCCCCTTTTTTCAAAATAGCCAATAGCATTTCGCCTAGAGCAAAGCTCGACAAGAGCCGTTGAGTTCGTAAAACCCAATTTTCCTCTTAATCTCTAACCGTTTCTCCTCCAAATTGCTTTAAAATATAGCATTGTTTGTCGAATTCACATGACACTAACGCGGAAACGGTCTGAATCGTTCCCTATCCTCTATATCAGTGGTTCTCACCTGGTTTGGCCATGAGACCCACATTTTCCCATGGTCCTTAAGTTGCGACCCACTTTTTAGCAACTAAGTGAAAATAAAGTGGCATTTTGGGGTTACGGAAACAACAGTTATCATGGTAAATACGCAAATACATAATAGGCTACTAACATGAACTGTTAATGAAACATTGAATCATGTTAAAGGACTTTAAGTTGTATTTAACCCTTATGATTATTATAGGGAACATGTCAATGGCACAAGCTACTAATAAAATGCTCTATTTGTATGTAGTAATATGAAGGCAGACCACTGCATCTGAAATGATTGACAGGTCGTTGTTGAATATGTCTGTATGCGGCTCAGTGATGGAGTGAATGACTGCAGGAGATCTGGCACCCACCGAATAGCTCTTTAGCCTAATGAAATCCACAGTCAATGGCACAGACTTATCGCTGTTTTGATTCAGTGTCTTGATGTAGTCCATCAGGTCTGCAAAGAACTTATACCCTCCTTTCAGAACGCAAAGAGCCACGATATGATGTCCTCCCATGTCCCGAACGATATCTCTGGCCAACCTCTCAGTCCTGCAGAGAAGATCAAAGTTGAAGGGTAGAGTATTTTGACATGAAGGCTCTCATTAAAACTGGCTGAAGTCATGCCAATAATGACAGTCAAGAGATTCTAGGGGAAATTTGTTAAACAAATACATGGGAAAGCCAATTCAAATCACATGCCTCTCCTATTGCGCTAACATCATTAACTAAATCTACAGGGGGAACACAGGGCTCTTTTACCATCGAGGGCAATCCACGGCCATGTCAATACCACAACTGTATAATTTCACAAATGAGCACTTCCCAATCTCACCACAGATGCAACTCAGTAGGCCTACTACTGATTAAACGTACCTGTCCTTAATGAGGCCGTTGGGTATTATGACACTGTCCAAATCCTCCTCATAGTGTTTCGGCACACAGAAAAGACTCAGTTCGTGCCCTTTGCTGTCATCGGCTATCTGCAAGAACAAAAAAAAAAATCTATTATAGCATCTTTTATTACACAGAACCAATTATGGTTCCACAAAGAACCAGTCAGCAGTTCTTAAAAGAACCATTTTGTGTGTGTGTGAAGATTCCATGGATGTTAAAGGCTCTTCATGGAACCATTGATACTGATAAAGAACCTTTATTTTTAAGAGTGTAGGAATCCACTAGATCAGGAATTTCACATGAGGGTGAAAGAGTTCACCATGCAGATTTCACATTTGCTGCATTGACCAACAGAAAGCTACATGAACAGATCTTCTGTGTGAGCTGAGCAATATCGCTACACTAATAATGATAGACAATGGAGCTAATGTAACCACAACTTTAGCGAGCAGAATGTCCACACAAAGCTACTGTTATTTGAAATTGCCTTCACGTGCTTGTTAGACGTCTAAATTATGATTTGAAAGGGGTGTTCATGTACAATTTCCAAGTAAACATGCATTTATGATCATTCAGATAGTAGGCCTATATGTAAAGGCAGATTTACAATAAATTTTCTCCTTTTTGGAGCTTAACAGCTGTAGTCATTTTTGTAGTCAAGCACTGTATTGAAGAGCAAAACTTCATTTTGTGTTTTACAGAAGACTTATGGGTGAGTAAATGATGCCATATAAACACACACACATATTATATATAAAATATTATATTATATTATATTATATTATATTATACACACACACACATCCCGTAAATTACTACTTCGAACCGATCTAACCAATGGCGTCGCCTTGGCAACATACCCGCTTGTGCGTACAAACCGGTTTAGAAGACGATGAATTACGGATTTCGCGTTGACACTCTATTTGTTTACATTATTTCAGACTTTCATCACATATCAATTCAAACGTGCGCATTAAACCTCATGATGAATGTGAATTATTTACTAGTTTGTGGACACACAGTGGCGAACCACACCTCATGAACCTGTCGAAATGCTGAGTCTTCATCTGACGCGCGTCTCACAAAAGGCGTGTTAAATGCAGCAACAAGGTGCGCTGGTGCCTCTTACCTCCAGATACGCGGCCATTCTGCTGTGTTTGTCCTTCAGGTCGCTGTTTTCGGACTCATGCTGGTGTCTGTCTGCAGGAGGAGAGCGGCTCGGTCTGTTCGCGTCAGGATAAAGCGCTCGTCTGCTGTGCGTGAAGTCAACGCGACGCTTTCTAAACCCTGACGTCACAATCCATTTTACCCAATAATCTGATTGACCTGCGGTCAACCTGTGCTTTAACACCAGAGAAATGGAGTCAGCGCATTTGCGTCCCAGCACTGAACGGGTCAGTTTTGAGCAGGACTCTTCAGTGCATTAGTCTGACGGGATGCTGATAACGCCGCGTGACGTCAGACGGAGCATATCATAGGCAGTGGAGGGTGGACTAACTGAGAGATAGGGCTCTGTCAAACTAATGTAGCCCAACCTCTTCTCTTGTCTGAACTACACACACAAACAAACAATCCTGGGCAGAATGATTTGCACTCTTTTGATGAATTTAAATTTTAAGAGTTCCTCTAACAAAAACAAACAAATAACACTCACCTGTGCTTAATTATCAGTTCACATGACCTGATTTAACCAATGAATTATGGTTTTACTTGCATAAAACTACCCTTCCAAAATAAGTAAAATTTTCTGTAATCATCCAATTGAAAAAGTCCCCCCCACCCTACCCCACCCTAGGTGTATATGACTTTCTTCTTTCTGATAAACACAATCTGAGTTATATTAATAAATATCCTGACGCATCCGAGCTTTATAATGGCAGTGAACGGGATCAACGAGTATGAGCTGAAGAAAGTGTCTCCATCCACATCCATCCATCATAAATGTACTCCACACGACTCTGGGGGGTTAATAAAGTCCTTCTGAAGCAAAGCGATGCATTTGTGTAAAAAAAATTCCATATTTAACAAACTAAGAAGTAAAATATCTAGGTTCCGCAGGAGCACACTTCTGTATTCTGAAAGTGTAAAACTCTCGCAGTTCAAAAAGCTTATGCTACTTTCTACACCTTCCCTATTACAGAAAAAGTGTAACTGACACAATGCCAGTTCCATTTTTTCCGTAATTTGAAAAATATATTTTACTTTATAACTTGTTAAATATGGATATTTTTCTTACACTAACGCATCACTTCGCTTCAGAATGCCTTTACTAAAAGGATAGTTCACCCAAAAATAAAAATTTGATGTTTATCTGCTTATCCCCAGCGCATCCAAGATGTAGGTGACTTTGTTTCTTCAGTAGAACACAAATGATTTTTAACTCCAACCGTTGCCGTCTGTCAGTCAAATAATGCGTGTCAATGGGAACTCCATCTTTAACCCTCTGGAGTCTGAGGCAGATTTGGGCCCTGGAGAAGTTTTGACATGCCCTGACATTTGTGCTTTTTTCAGTTGTTCATAAACATATTAATGGAAAAAGTGTCATTACACTGTATTCAGCACAAACTAGGCTACAATAATATGTGAGGAACATGTATGTACATGTTTGTGTTTTTGAAGGAATAACATTTATGCGTGGTTATTGAAAAAACAAAAAACTTTAAGTCACTGAAATAAGGCCAAAAAAAGTATAGTAAATCTGTGTTTACAATACTTTAGGGTATTGGAGGTTGTAGACTAGAGTTTTTGCTTCAAAATTCTGTAAAAATTATGCTGCCTACTCCTTCATATAAAACAATATATTGATTTAGTTTTTGTAAGACACTTTTTGCCAAGAAACACAGTATGCGAGGAGGCGTGAATCACCACTGAATAATGGGCCATTCTCACCTGAGAAGACAAAAGAATTGCATAGTAATGAGCTGAAATGACTTGCATATTAATGAGGCATTTCAGTCAGGTAGGCTGTGAAAAAAACCTTCTGTGATGTCTCAAGCTCATCATGATATATGAAACATACAGAAAATATTATTACAATATAAAGTAATGGTTTTATATTATACTTTAAAATATAATGTATTTCTGTGATGCAAAGAGTCTGAATATAGGCTTTTAGTTTAAAAGCATGCACATTTGGAGAAATATTGGATTCTCATATGCTTATGTCAATTTTCTATACAGAGGAGTTATATTTATTTAATATTCATTGTCATTACTATGAGCGCTGGTGTTTTCAATTCATACTTGAAGTCGGAGGGCGCTCTCTGTGCATTTTTAGTCCACAAATTCATCTAAAAGAAGAAGAGGCTATTCCATGAATGGAGTTTCCAATTCATACTGCAGCCGGAGGGCGCTAAAGAAACAAAAACTCATCTAAAATTCATCTATAGAAGAAAAGAAAACAGGAACTAACTGCATGTCTTCTAGGGCTCGCTAACCATGACTTTTACATCCAGATAAACACTTTTCAAGACAATAAATACACGATTGAGACGATGTATGCATGTATTGCCTCTGAATTTGCGTCTGAATAGCGCTCGCTCCGTGGGCGTGGCCGCATTAGCGGATAATGAGCTGAATCACGGACTTCTGACATGGCTCTCTTTTCATACAGATTACATAAACACAGAAGGTTTGTTTTCGATTTGACTTACATGATTTAAAACCTGACATCTTAACGTTTTTTTAGACATAAGTGTAATTTTTCTGTGATTAGTATTCACTAAGTTACAGTTCATTTTCTGAGAACTATCAGATTGGACTTCAGAGGGAGACGAGAAATCACGCATCATGTTAGTTTTCTTTATTTTACAAAAAGCACAACATTTTGTTTTTACTCTGAGTGTATACAAATAAAAGAAGATATTCTATAGTTTCAATTGATATATTACTTATGTCTCTATGACAAAAAATGACGGAGTATTTTAAGTCTGTTTTGCTGCAATGTGAAAAATAACCTGCAAAACGCGCCGGCGCGTTTTCAGACCTCAGAGTCAAAAAACATTAGCCTGACTACGTCAGACTTCCTACTTCCGCTCAATTTCATTTCGCTTCTGTACTCAGTCTGATACAGCGTCAGAGCTTTCTGTTTGCCACCGGTCTGGAAACAGCCGGGCCAATCAACGAACAGAGGGCGGGCTGAGAGCCGTGACGTAGATGCTAAGCGGCGAGTTTTACATTGTAGGTTAGAGAAATCGAAAACCGAAACGACCGCGGAAATGGGAAACGAGACACGGGATGCAATTCGCTCTGTTATGGAGAACATTCAACTCTTTTTCAAACTGAAGCCAGAACAAGAAGAGTGTTTGATAAACATTTGTTTTATCATGTGTTTACAACAGGTTTACAGTGGAAGTTCAATCATAGATTTGAGTTCGATGCATGATGTCTGTGCTTCGATGCGGCTGTACAGGCACATAACATACGTGATAACTAAACGTATCTGATTGGCTTACGGGTAACCAATGATTTTAAACTTCAGACAAGCGCCCCCTAGCGAGAGAGAAAACACTTCTCTATTATGCCATTCCAGACTCTGTCTACGAAGCAAAGTGAAGTAGCAGAGTCTGGTATTACCAGGCTAAAAAAACATGCCCAGACAAATCCAAATGAAACCCTGCGGCTCGTGACGACACATTGATGTCCTAAGACACGAAACGATCGGTTTGTGCGAGAAACCGAACAGTATTTATATAATTTTTTACCTCTAAAACACCACTATGTCCAACTGCCTTGAGCATCTATAGATAAACATCAGATAAACATCAAATTTTCATTTTTGGGTGAACTATCCCTTTAACCCCCCGGAGCTGTGTGGAGTACATTTATGATGGATGGATGTGAATTGAGACACTTTCTTCAGCTTCATATTCGTTGATCCCGTTCACTGCCATTATAAAGCTCAGATGCGTCAGGATATTTATTAATGTAACTCTGATTGTGTTCATCAGAAAGAAGAAAGTCATATACAAATAGGATGGCTTGAGGGTGAGTAAAGCTTGGGCTAATTTTCATTTGGAAGTGAACTAAACCTTTAGGAAGAGTCAGTGTTGTTCCACATGTTAATGGCTTCAAACAGTTCATGAGTAGTTGAACAATGTCTCCGAGTTCACTGTGGTAGAAATGCATTCATTATATTTCTCAGCAGATTTTCGAAGATACCGACCAGAAGGAATGAGCCATCTTCTGCAATCAAAGAGGATAATGTTGAAATGGCTAAATCTGGTCATTTGGTGTAGGATATTGCTCATGTGCTGGATGTGAATGGTCCCAATGTCCACAGAATGATTTCAAAGCACAGTGAGAGCACTGTCATTCTGAAAGAAAAGTGCTGTGGCTGGTCAAGGAAGATTAGTGAGCAGATTGACAGAGGGATGAAAATCATCTGAATGTGGGACCACCTCAAAACAGCTTCTAAAGACCTGGACCTCCAATTTTACCTTGAACTGTAAGCCAATGACTATAAGAGTCTGGATTGAGAGGTTGTGTACCAGTAAAGAAACCATTTATCAGTTGTATCTACTGCAAAAAAACACCTTGCATTTGCAAAGAACATAAGGATGATTGGAGCCACATTCTGAAGTCAAAATTTAACAATCAAGCACTGGATGGTATCAGGTATGTTCGTAGGAGACAACTGGAGTGTTTTAATACCAAATGCACGTGTGGTGCCTTTAAGCACTGCAGGGGAAACAGTGGTATTGGGGACACATGTCTGCAGCAGGTGTTGGAAGGATCTACAAAGTGCGAAAATGGACCAAAGCTTTGGAATCCTGCTGAACACTTTGGGTCCAAGTATGGACGATCTGTTTGGAGATCAAACATGATAATGATCCTTCCTCAGTCCCCTGAACTTAAAGCCATTTAAAAACCTTTGGGAAATTATACATTTGAATTGTGAGAAGTCATGCAGGTCTTCCAATGAAGCTCAACTTTGGGAAGAACTCAAGGAGGACTGGAAAGAAGTTAAGCATGACACATGCACAAAGTTTAGTGGGTCAATGCCCTGCTGTAATCAAAACCCACGGCAACGTATTGTCCCTGGCCAAAAATAGTCACGGTAGGACGGCATAATTCAGTAAAAATATGTAACAGAATGGTTCCTAAAAATGCATTCAGGTACGTTTGTACATGTCTACAATTCTCTGGGGTTGCATGAATAACTATGACTTTTAGCTATGTGTAGTATATATTAATTAATTTAGTAAGATAATGTCCATTGAGATTTCATTTTGGAACTATTTTTTTGAACCACGACAGGACGTGTCGGAGGGACATTAAACGTCCAAATGTTTGCTAGGAAACAAGGGAGAACCAACAAATCATTAATAACTGATTCCATTGTAGCAAAAGTGTGCTTTATTTCCAGTGAGCTTTTTGTTTTTCTATGCCTTTTTTGAATACTACAACAAAACATATATTTAATTATATGCTGAAGTTTGCCTTTCTTGCCAAATAATTTTGTCATTTTAATACCTTAACCAAGTTTACTGTATTTTTTCTTCCCAATATAACATACACAAAATTTTGTATAATTTGCACCTATACCAAAACATACAAGACACAAGGGAAAGAACTTCATATCTATCTTTATTCATATAGCAGCACATCTTACAGAAATATAACTGCAGGAGTATACAAATGTACTGATTAAAGCAAAAAAAAAAAAAAAAAAAAAAAAACGACAGATGTCATTAGTTGACGTTTCTTCACGATACTGAACGTCATTCTTACACACTCATGAGTGAACGGTTGAATCTATATAACAGTGGTTCTGAACCAGGAGGCCAGTAGGGGGCATCAGCCAACTTACACAGGGGCAGAAAGATGGCTTATTTAAAATAAGTTATAATAAATGTCATTTCAGTCTGAAAATAGGATGTGCAACCCTATTTGTCACTCTGGTGAAAGTGCATCACTTGAACACCAAACAACAATGCAGAAATTTGGTCCAAGCTTACCACTGTGCCGGTGACACTCTGGCAAACAGAACTCACCAATTTAAAATTTATCCCATTAACAATTGTTGTTAATACATACAGTTCTTAAATTCTGAAATCACACAATTAAACACAATTATTGATTTTAATCTACCAACACTCCTAGTGTAGGAGAGAGGGTTGAGAACCACTGTCCTATTACAACTTTAAAAGCAATGGACGTTAATCACATCAAACAAAAGCAAACAAATTTCAAAACGGTGTAAAAAGAGTGCATTTAAAATGCGCCCCTCTCTCTCACACACACACACACACAGAGCTGGTGATTGGGGTAAGCACTCTTCAAACCTCTTTTAATTTAACATTTACTAACAGAAATTCTTCAAACACCTGCTGCCCAAGCAAACAGAAAATCTGTAATCGTTGAGAACAATAACACTCTTTAACCTTGATCTTACACATTTCAAGAGGCAATAACCACCAGTGGATGAGAATGTCAACATATTAAATAAAGTAAAAATAAAAGTGTGTTGAGGCTGCATAGCAGTTTCATGATATAAATGTTCAGATGTATTTGAGACTACACATACAGACTGGTTAAAGACAATTTGACCAGACATAATTTAAAAAACAAAAAAAAACAAAAAAAAAACCACTGTAGTCTTTTACTTGTGGATTAAGAACTAGTAATTACTACATCTAAGTATTTAATTATATACAAAGGTCCTTTAGAAGTAAGAGGAAAGGCTTGCAAAGGCACAAAGTACTTTCAATCAAAAAGCACAATATGATGGAAAGTAAAGAAAAGAAATCAACCTCTTAAAATGTTAATGATGGATTTGTGCAGAAGTATGATTTTGACATAAGCTGGAGCAGATGAATGGACAAATGATTACTTTAATCAAAAGACGTTGATTTTGCTGCCTTGTTTTGAGAAAATATTCTTCTTAATTGGTCCTCGGGTTAGATGTAGAGTGAATCTATATGTCCTACACCATGAGGTAAAACACATTCTTCCAGTCCCGGTTTTCTTGTTTTATGGCTTTGCATGGAACCCAAGTTCCAGAACATTAGCCTATATATCTAACAAAGAAATATCTAGGTCATATTTCACCCCAAAATCAAAGTAAAAACTCTATTTTCATAACTAATTTTTAAAAAATCCAACAACACTGTAACAGCCATCAAAATCAGCATAAATTTGATTTAGTACAACAAATAGTACCAATATGTACTTTACGAGATATATATATCGTAAAGTACATGTTCAGTTGGTTTTTACAGTTTTTTTATTTTCAATAAGATTTTTCAGATTTTTCTCTTTTGATTTTGGGGTGGAATATGACAAAAGAATTACTGTCTGTGTGAGATTCACCCACAGCCAAAACCAGTCTTTTTTATTAGTTTACAAATTGACAATATTTCATTTCACTTAACAAATAACAATCTCCATTTTGTAACACAGTGATGGGGACAAAGACCATCATTTCCACCGCTCTGAATATTGACATATGAAGTACAGTACTGCAGAAGGGACAATTCACTTTTAAATGTTTAAAATGTACATAGTACATTTGGAAATTGAGTCTTACAAAAATACTGTATGTATGCCTCACCTGCAGGCGAGATATTATGTTTTACTACAAAGAGAGCACGCTTTTAACAAACTGCTACCTCACAAAGGAACAGCACACGTGAAACAGCCAAACTACTATTTACAATTTGTTATGCAAATTTTACATAAAGCATATTTTTTTTTAAAAAAAGAAAAGAATATAAAGACAAGAAAAGGTATGATGTAAAAATAAAAATAAAAAGGTGTTTATGAAGATTTTAAAAAGAACTGCCTCACATTATGTTTGCATGAGAATATTGTCAATGCAAAAGCTGCTTTTTAGAATAGAGTACACTGAAAATATGTAAGTCTTAAAAAAGCTTTTAAAAAGACTGCATGTCTATGAACAAGTAAACTGTCAAATAAATGTGATTTCATAAAACATCTGAGCAATGTCCTACCACTAAAAGATCTCCTCAGTGAGAGTGTGAAACTTCAATGCTCCAAAATGTAAATAGAGCAACTCAAACCATTTAAAAACTGAAGACTGATGTAAACAACCCATTAGTATTAGTCATGACAAAATGTAGCAGCATTCTGTCAATATTAGACCCTGTATGAGTTCATTATCTAGCGTACACTATGCCTTCCTCACTCTCATGACTGCATGTGTAGACAAATCTTCCAGTTTGCATGAAATAAATGATTTCGTTTTTAAAACTTGTATGACGAGATTGTCGTGCAGTCATGGTATGAAGCAGTCTTCATCATAGCTCGTTTTAAAACTTGGGATTTTATCGGATTTTCTCCTCTAATAACTTGACTCTGTCTGATCATAGATGGGGTTTATTGTAACTTTGGGAGGTTGAATACAATCCAATCCCTTCTTAAACCCTCAAGGAAATATGGACCTAACTGCCATTTTAAGCTGCCCAAAAACACTCATAGCTGTGATATTTCACATCAACAATAAATATCCGGTCATTATTTTCTCACACTCGTGTCTTTCAAAATCTGTATGATCTTTCTTCTGTGGAACACAAAGAAAAAAAGAAAAAAAAAAACACTCTTTCAGGAGCATGACTTAAAACTATCAAACTCAAAAAAATCCAAGTCTTCAGAGGCTCTGTGTGAGGAACAGACCAAAATTTCCATAGTAACTCTCAAATCTCATTCATGCATTCCTCATAAAGCAAAATATCTTCAATTTATTTTGTTGTTGTTTGTTTTTTTTTTTTGAGTACCACAGACGAAAGAAGGTCATACGAGTTGTATGTAACAACATTATGCACCACCACAACAAATCCTCTTCCAAGCTTGTGCTTATTTGAATAATCTCCATGAACCACATATTTCACAATTCAAAATCAAGAACGTAGCTGCATCTTATATAGTACAAACAGCAATGTGCTCCATATCTTTCTGCTGAGCAAACAAACAAACACAAATTGTAGACCCTCTGCTGGATGATAATACAATCAGTTCACATATCTCAATGGCAATGTTGCACATTTTCACATCCCTGATAGGAATTCATGTCTACAAGTTGGACCTCTTGTTTATTTAAATAAAATAAAATTAAATAAAACTAAAACAGAGGAGAAGAGTACGAGTGATTTACATAGAGCATCTTGACTTTAAATGTCACTTGAAAACGGAGAGATTAGATGGACATGTCAAACATTCAAACACACACAAAAAAAAAAAAAAAAAAAAAAAAAAAATTGGCTCATAAAATAGGCTATATTCAGAAAAGAGACACTGAAAAGTAATGAAACAAACACATTTTTTTTAGAAAAGCATTATGACTATCAAAACATGAAAAGCTTTGACAGCCAAGTAGACACGTATGGGTTACAAAGCTAAAAGGGAGAATCTCCGATAGAAACTCCCTAAAGTGCTAAATATATTTCAAATTCATTCACAATGTATTAGTATCTCAACGGCAACAGAGTTTTTGATTTTATATTGTACTAGGTTGGTTTCTACTGGAAAACAGATTAATGATGGCAATTAATGGAGAAGATTCAACTGGAAGTCAAGAACACAATACAAAGTAGCAAAGTGCCAATATACTTAATGGCTTAATGGGTCACATGATATGTTGACATGCCAAACAGTGGCTTCAATAAAGTGGACCCTTATATGTCCATCAAGAAAAGGAGCTGTGACAAGATCCATAGCTAACATGTCCTGCCAAAACAACACATTACAAGCTTTCAGAAACATAGATATAAGTGAAGACCCCCAACTGAGACAACCCTCAGATAAGTTTAGATAACACCGACATAAAACACAAGATGTAAAGGAACACGACAAGCTGTGTGGACGGTGGTCTACTGAAGTGAGGCTTCAAACTACTTATCTTTAATGGTCCAAGAAATCCCTAGGAAGCGTCTTTCCCTGCTCCTGAAAACTTTCCAGAAGTTCGTCTATCTTGTCGTCAAGGTTGTTGGTCTGGTCCAGTAAGGTCTGAATCTGCGCATTAGTCTGAAGCTGGGTCTGATTCTGATCCGAACCAGGATGACCCATGGTGACAAGCTGATCTGACAATGCCGGACCAGGAGAATTTATTAGCTGTCCACATTCTAATAAAAGAGAGAAAGATTAAGCTTTTTGAGGCCCTGAAAGGCACATTCTCCAATAAAGCCAATTTAGAAAGTTAATGCAATATCTGAAGGCCTGCACATTGATTCATGAGAAATAAAAACAGGACAGATTTGGTTTTACCTATCAGGAATTTACTGGATCAGTATATGTGGGCATTCCACAGTGAAGGACTACTCCAATGCCAGAATCAACTTTTTGATAGGGACTAGGTCAGGGGTGTCCAATTTTGCTCCTGCAGAGTTTAGCTCCAACCTCAATTAAACACACCTAAACCAGCTAATCAAGGTCATACTAGAAACTACCAGGCAGGTATGTTGAGGCAAGTTGAGCTAAACTCTGATGGACAGTGGCCCTCCAGGAGCAGATCTTGACTCCCCTGGACTGGGTCAAGGACAGAATCACCTTCCAGAACATCTCAACATGACCCAATGGCATTTTTATTCTGCATTAATTTGCTAAGATTTGAACTTGATTTAATAGCATTGGCCATTGTGAATTGTGAAAAAAAAAAAAAAAAAACCTCATCCAACACACCAAATTCAACCAACCAGCTCACTTAATAGAGACTGCAAGACTTAAACTAGGCGTGTCCAATGAGGGAGACATACAAAATGTGCAGTGGTGGGACAAGGAAGGAATGATATAAAGCATGTCCCAATGGTATCCACTTTTTCCCCCCTCAAATCTATTCTTATTTACTATGACTGCAACTCTAATTTCATGCTGACTTAATTGAACTTACCACTGGGAATCTCAAAGAGAAAAAGGCCTGCTTGCCCTGGCTGTCCAGGCTGGCTGAGAGTTCCCCCAATAGCTGTCGTAAAGAGTTGGCTGGGAGGTTGCTGAGGGGTGGTAGGTGTGGAATTCTGTAGACCGCTCACTGCCACACCACTCTGTCCACTAAAAATGGTGGCTGCTGTGGCAGCTGGAGGTAAGTCTTGAGAACTTACACCACCTTGCAGGGATAAAATTGCTGACTGAGGCAAAAAATTGTTGACAGAAGGTTGGTCCGTAGGAGAGACAGGGGTTACGCTGGTGGCGCTGGGGACAACCTGCATAGGTTGCTGGTCCTGAAAAAGTTCTGTCCGTGTTGAAGGCATACTGGCAGACGAGTCACTCACAACGGTGCTCTGGTCTTGAAAAGACATGGGCTCTGCAGAGTCTTGTTGGGTAACACTCACGACAGTGGCTTGTGGAAAAATAATTGATGGATTTTGAGTTGGCTGGGCTGCTGGGACTGTGGGTTGGTTTGAAGGGTTGTTCACAGTAACATTTTCAGAGCTGGGAACAACTTGCATGGGTTGCTGCTCCTGAAAGATATTTTCTGGGAGGCGGTCACTTCCTAGTGTAGCTTGGTTCTGCCCACTGAATAACAGGGCCTGGGGCAGATCATGGGGATTAATGGTTGTGGTACAGAACAATATGCCTGTCTGTGTTTGCTGCTGATTTGGGGATATTGTGGCAATATTTGGGAAAAGAGGGGCTTGTTGGGGTGTTGCCATCTGTTGTTGTTGGGGAGACTGTTGTTCCATTGGGGTGGACAACTGTGTTTGTCCCTGAAAAAGTGAGACAGTCTGGGCATCTGTTCCAGAGGTCTGCATGGGTGTGAGAAAAGTTATTTGTTGCTGCTGCTGGTTCTGGTTATTATCCGATGGTAGCTGGCTAGGCAACACACTTTGAGTAATAAACAGGCTAGCTGAAGGTGCCTGCTGTTCTGTTGGTATATTGGTGCTTGTTAGCATTGTCATGGTACCAGGAAATAAGGCTGCTTGAACCTGTGGTGACTTTGTGGATCCAAAGAGTACTGTCTGTGAGTCTTGAGTTTCAGTCAAGGGGTTATGACTCTGAAAAAGTGGCTGAGGTGGTGAGGGTTGAGAGGATGGCTGCTGCAGGAAGCTAGATGTCTGAATGGTCATAAGACCTCCAGTCTGTTGGAAAAGTGCAGTCTGCTGTTGTAACTGCTGCTGGGGTGGGTTCTGGAGGAAGCCTTCAGAGGGCTGCGATAGATTATTAGTCTGTGTGGAGCTTTGCTGTTCACTAGTGAAGCTAGGTGTGCACTGCATTGGAATCTGGGTCTGCAAGAGCTCTGACTGCAATTGCTGCTTTAGGCTCTCTAATACTTCCTGATGCTGAAGAGTTTCTAAATTTATCTGATGCTGTTGCTGCTGTTGAAGATTATCAATGACTTTCTGATGCTGCAGAGTCACTATAGAACTTTGTTGCTGAATGTTCTCAAGAACTTTCTGGTGCTGTTGTTGATGCTGTAGATTCTCCAAAACTTTGTGTGTTTGCTGCTGCTGCTGAATGTTGCCAAGAGCCTGTTGCTGGAGGTTTTCCAAGACCTTCTGATGTTGCTGTAAATTTTCAAGGACTGTTTGTTGATGTTGTAGATCCACAAGTGCCTTCTGTTGCTGTTGATGCAGATTCTCTAATATATTCTGCTCTTGCTGCTGCTGTTGCTGGTTGGTTAGAGTTGTCTCATTTCCACCCAACCTTAAACTGTTCATGTTTTCCTGGACGTGTTGCTGAAGGCTCTCTGCAGATGGAGCTGGGCTATAAAGTACAGAATTTAGCTGTTGTTGTGCTTGCAGCTCTCTTACTGCTCTCTCTAGCTGTGCAACCCCATCCTGGGGCAAAAGCGCCTGAACCTGTGGCTGCTGGGATGGAGGATTCCGAGAGTCTATGCCCACCAATACCATTCCACTTCCATCAGCACTGTTGTCTTCTGGAGACAAAGTTTCTGGGGTTTCCCGCAAGAACTGCTGAGGGACCTGAGGGGGAACAGGCTGGAGAACTGTTGTGTCTTCTGACAAGGAAACTTGGAACGATGCAGGTGAAGGAATGTCCTGCTTCTGAATGGTGGACAAGGTTTCTTGAGTCGTAAATATTTGAGCCGATGACTGTTGTGAGTCAACGGGTTGGAGAGCCACAGGGCTTGGAAAAGACTTAGTGGCAGAGGGAAGGACAGTACTTATCTCCAAGATTTGTTGGGTTGAACTAAGGGCCTCTACAGGCTGCATTGTGAAAATAAGAAGAAAAAAAAAGTGTTAATTTTCATGCCCCATTCATAAAACAATACTTTGCTTCTTCATCTAAAGGATTCCAAGGTTAAAACTGGAACATTAACTCAAAATGGATGGGCTTTAAAAATTATAGTACCTTGAAAATATCTGAAGGTGTTGCGTTGCAGGAGACTTCCATGGGTTCTTCTCGTTTGACCATAGGTAACATTAAGACGTTGTTTAGACAACTGGTCTCAGTCTGCATTGCTGTAAACAAAGGCATGAAACATTTGTGCTTAAAATTTAAAGCTGTTTGGCAGCAAAACATGATTATTTATTTATTTAATATTATTTTTATTTTTTTATAATGCCACACCTTTTATCTGCTCTTCAAATGTACAAGTCTTGACTGTGGCTGGCAGTTCTGACTTCACTGGTATTTCAACTTTCTCTGTATGAAAAGAGTTAAAATAATTAACCCTCTGGAGTCTGAGGCTGATTTGGGGCCTGGAGAAGTTTTGACATGCCCTGACATTTGTGCTTTTTTCAGTTGTTCATAAACATATTAATGGAAAAAGTGTCATTACACTGTATTCAGCACAAACTAGGCTACCATAATATGTGAGGAACATGTATGCACATGTTTGTGTATTTGAAGGAATAACATTTATGCGTGGTTATTGAAAAAACAAAAAAATTAAGTCACTGAAATAAGGCCAAAAATATATATTATATCTGTGTTTACAAGACTTCTGGGTATTGGAGGTTGTAGGCTAGAGTTTTTGCTTCAAAATTATGTAAAAATTATAATGCCTACTTGTTCATATAAAACAATATATTGATTTAGTTTTTATAAGTCACTTTTTGTCAAGAAACACAGTATGCATGGAGGCGTGAATGATCATGAATAATGGGCCATTTACACCTGAGAATACAAAAGAATCACATAATAATGACCTGAAATGACTTGCATATTAATGAGGCCTTTCAGTCAGGTAGGGTGTGAAAAAAACCTCTGTAATCATGTCTCAGCTCAATTTAAAATAATGGTATTCTATTATATTCTTTAAAATATAATGTATTTTTGTGATGCAAAGAGTCTGACTATAGGTTTTTAGTTTAAAAGAAGCACATTTGGAGAAATATTGATGGATTATCATATGTTTATGTCAATTTTCTATACAGATTTTATTCTATACAGAGTTTATTCTATATTCATTGTCATTACTACGAGCGCTGGTGTTTTCAATTCATACTTGCAGCCGGAGGGCGCTCTGTACACCTTTAGTCCACAAATTATTCTAAAGAAGAAGAGGACATTTCAGGAATGGTGTTTTCAATTCATACTTGTAGCCGGAGGGCGCTCTCTGTGCACATTTAGTCCACAAATTATTCTAAAGGAGAAGAGGACATATCAGGAACTAACGGTATGTCTTCCAGAGGTCGTTAACCATGGCTTTTACATACAGATAAACACTTTTCAAGACAATAAATACATGATTGAGACGATGTATGCCTGTATTGCCTCTGAATTTGCCTCTGAATAGCGCTGGCTCCGTGGGCGTGGCCGCATTAGCGGATAATGAGCTGAAACACGGACTTCTGACATGTGTCTCTTTTCATACAGATTACATAAACACAGAATTTTTGTTTTCGATTTGACTTGCAGGATTTAAAACCTGACATTTCAATGTTTCTTTTGACATAAGTCTAATTTTTTTGTCATTAGTATTCACTAAGTTACAGTTCATTTTCTGAGAACTATCAGATTGGACTTTGTTCAGAGGGAGACGAGAGATCACGCATCATGTTAGTTTTCTTTATTTTGCAAAAAGCACAACATTTTGTTTTTACTCTGAGTGTACACAAATAAAACACATTCTATAGTTTAAATTGATATATTACTTATGTCTCTAAGACAAAAAATGACGGAGTATTTTAAGTCTGTTTTGCTGCAATGTGAAAAAAAACCTGCAAAACGCGCCGGCGCGTTTTCAGACCTCAGGGAGTTAATGATGGCATCATTTACTAGTGCATAAGTGCAATCTTATACTTTGTCCCATTAAAGGGTGTTACCAAAAAAATGTGAAAATTGACAGTACTTTATAGCAATATTGACAAAAATAATAGCCTGTAATTTTTACCCAAAGCTACTTAGACATTCTTGATGTTTTTCTTTTCAACTAGCAGCTGCAGCACTATCCTGCATTTCTGTTGCCTGCTCCGTCAGATAGCATTTAGATGCAAATGTACCAATACTATACAACTGGACACTCCGGGAGAGTTATAAAGCACCATCAGCATGACCAAATTAATATTTGTGAGTCTCAACTATACAAAGATTCATATTCCATACCTGTTTGACCAAAGTAACTTGATGTACCCAAGTATACTTTACCCAGTTTACCCAATTAGGATATGCATGGCTCATGATCCTTTGTTGGTCCTGCAAAACATTCCTTTCAAAGACTAAACAGTATCCCTACCACCAAAACTGTAACACCACCCCCAAAATTACCTGTAGACACAAAAGTTGTTTAAATGCCTAATATTTGATATTCAACAATATTTTTGATCTGCCTGCATTGACACCATTCTATGCAAATTGATCTGAGCTGGACGATAGCATCACTGGTTTCATGAATCAATACTGAACTTTCTTAAGCTGGACAATGACACCATTTTCTTCTAGAGCTGCTGTGCAGCCAACATTATTTTCCTGTTATCACTGTAAAGCTGCTTTGACACAATCTGCATTGTAAAAAAGCGCTATATAAATAAAGGTGACTTGACCTAACCCCAGCCATTTCCTCTAAAATATGAGTTTCCAACTCTAAAATATGACAGGTTCCAACTGTATGTCTGGGACTTTCCACTGAAGAAAATGACACCCCTTGCTTATAGTCAACACATCTTTACAATTTTTCCTCATGAACGTCTGAGCTGGATACCTGTTATTATAAATGCATCCTCTCTTCACCAACCTGTTAGAGGAGTGTAGGTAAAAGGCTGTAGATCATGTGTTCTCCCTGCGTTTGTCACTACGGCAATCCCAATAGACACTGGTGAGGCCACTGTCTGGTCATGATATGGGGGAACCTTCACCACTAGATGATTCTGGATCGAATTATGTTGAGAAGATGCTTTAGACAAGATATTTTTGAATGATAAACATTATCACTAGAACTAAAAACTGTAAAGCCATGTCTTGCACTTGCCTGATGAAAAAGTTCCATGTCAATTTCTGCTTCAGCTTGCCAGCCACTCTCATCTGAAAAGAAAAATAAAAACATGAAGGAAAAAGATGTTTGACACACATTCAACACATGTTAGACATGTAGGAGTATGTTCATCATACTAGCTATGCAAGTTTTCATGTGTCATTGCATTCTGAAAGGTGACAGTGCAACAAGTATGCAATTCTCTGCCATCACTGCCATGTGAGGCATTATGCTAATACCCAGTATAAAGTCATTGTTTTTTTATGGTATAAGATGTCCATCCTTGCAGTACCTGTAGAATTTTCTTGAAAAAGAACTTTAGTTCCTTTGAGAAAGTTCTTGCCAATGATAAAGACCTCCTCTCCTCCTGCGACAGAACAACTGTGAAGACTCTTCTTAAGGATTTCTGGCACTCCAGCAGGTTGAGCTGAAAATGTGACACAAAGAGTACAGTTAAAAGCACTGACAGATGTGGAAAATAAAATCCCTTAATATCAAATCTATACCCCGCTACCCTTTATACTTACTACATAAGATAGGAGAGGAGAGAGTCTGGAGGGTAAGAACAGATCCGTCAGGTCTTGGGATGTTGACTCTGAAGGCCAAACGAGCTCGAGTGCTCTTCTTTTTGGAGCCAGCAACCCCTATACGAGCTTCAACATCGGCATTCCTCAGCTTCAAGATTCCCACACAGTCCACGCTGTCAAGACACATCACATTGCACTTTAACAATACAAAGCACATTAACTACAGGAGATGTAATTTCCATCAGAAACAACAGATGGAATGATCCTTACGCTAGGGTCATAGAGTTGGTCGGCTCAAGGTTCACTTCAATAACCGTGGTCCCCTCGATATCCACTTCCTTACATGCCGTTGTGTTGCGCCCCGTCACTCTGCAGGCTTGATAAAACCCATGAGGCTTCACACGTCCAGCGTCATTAGCCACAAATACTTGGAGCACCACTGGTTCACTGACTCCCTCTAACTGATGTACCATATTTAGAAACATTACCATATAAACTGTATTCCTTCCATAAATGCACATTTGTCCAGATAATATAATGTTTATTAAATTCTTACTTTGATTGTAGGGAATCCTTGCTGGGTACGGTCTTTGACGGATCCTCTACTTCCCTCTGTGAGGTATCGTGCTCTATGCTGTGTCTCTGGCTGAATCAAAATCTTCAGCTCCTTCCCTTCGCTCTTCTGCGGGTACTGAATGGAAAGAATCCCCCCTTTCTGATTGTTTGAAACTTCCAGGGAGCTAAAGGTAAAATAAAAGAAAGCCATTTAAAAAAAATCCTTGATACACCTCTTCTACAACGTCTTTTAAATTTATATTGAATTATTTTGAGGCACAAAATGAGAAACCAACCTCACTTTGGGTGTGACTTTGGTGTCTGAACCCAGTTGTGAAAGAACAAAGTGCGGCGCTTTAGCGCTGTCTGCATCAAACACATCCATGCCGGCTTCCTCCCGGGCCGCAGGTTTCGGCCCCGGCCGCTGGCGAGGAGTTCTCTTTCGAGATTTTCTGGGCACTTCAGTATTGTCGTTGTACGAACTGCTACTGCCCATGCTAAAGTTGGACACAGAGTCGTCCATCCACATGCTGCTGCTCTGCTCCGAGTCCGGGTTGGGGAGCAGATCATCCTGGCAGGACATACGGCTGTCATCCAGCAAATCCTCCGGAGGCGGAGAGATGCTCAGGACGGTCCGTCGCTTCGAGGGGGTCGCCTGGCTCTGTGTGGCTCCGACAGCATCACCCACAGCTGCCGCACTGATAGCCACCACTGAACCAGGCTCCACGCCCATTCTCTCTGGCATCCCCTCTGTGGTGGGACCACTGTGGAGCCTGGAAGCCTGCTCTTGGGCTGAGGTAGCAGAGAGCATGCTGGGACAGGAAGGAAGCGTACTGCTGAGTCCTCCAGGGGAGGAGGCAGCGGCGCAAGTGGCAGCAGCATCTGTAGTGTGCACAATGCAGAATGTTTAAAAAAACTGGTCCCTTTAAATCTGGCTAGCAGTCCCGATCAAGCAGTGAAACTCGACATGGTATCTGGTCAATGCCCTTCATCTGTTTTGAATGTCTTGTTGATAATAAATTGCTGATTAAAGTAGGCCTAATTAAGCTGATGCATTGTCCAATCCCTTTCTTTCATATTATTTTGTATAATCTCAATAATGGCCCAATAACTACCATAAAAAAGCAAAAAATAAACATGCATAAGGGGTATACAGAGCATTTGTTGACACTTCTGCATAACCCAGTGCTGATCTATTCAAGACTTTCACAGACAAATTATATTGGCCAATGATAACTCTGAGACTAATGCATGCCAATTGGGCGAACTGGTTTGGTACTGGTTGATAACTCAGAGCTGATCTATTCAAAACAGCCTCTCATAACACATAATATTGGACAATGAAAATTCTGAGGTGTTGACTAATGCATGCCAATTGGACAATTTGGTTGGGACTGAACGTAGCCATGGAGACAGAATAAACAAGCTTCTGACCTACGAAGCAGAGAACTGCAGACCATTTTATATGCAGACTCTCCCTGATTCAGAGGGAACTCCCTGGAATAAAAACGACAAATGACAGCGAATAAACAATAAGTGCTGGTCATCCAATATAGATATCTGCAAATTTGGTCAGAATCATTTGAGCAAAAATCACCATTTTCATAAAAACATGTTTTTGTTTTAAATTACAATTTTTTTGGGCCAGTTTTTGAACAGAATAAAAAAATGTTTTTCTCACTGTCCTAGTTTGGTGCTGGATTTGGTTTTGGTTGATTGTTTTACCTCAAATATATTGCTGCAAAAACACTGATATTTGTCTGGGCTGCTTTGCTTAAAGATCCCTCAGCTTCCTGTCAAAACAGGAGGTAGTGTAACATTAACCTGGCTACTTGCAAACATATCAGCAATCAGAGTATTGCCTTTTAATTAGGACTGGGCAATATATTTGGTATTATTTTGTTGATGAAGCCAAAGTTGTGAATATCAACACTTCTATTTTAGACACATCTATCATTTAAAAAAAAGATGAGTACCAGAAATTTTATTCATTTCTGCAAATGAAATTAACCAAAAGTATTTGTTTACATCATCAGTCTAGAAGGTTCACAGACATCCTTGTGTGGCATTGGATTTTTCAATTTTGGAGTGACATGAGGGTGAGTAATTAATGCCAGAATTTAAATTTTTGGGTAAACTAACCCTTTAAATGCAAATGAGAGGGCAGAGCCTTTACAGCCTAGGATACTCCAGCAACAACAAAACAGAAGTAGTATTATGAGGCAATTTCCAAAGAATGTGTTTTTGCATTCCACTGCACTGTTCGGGGGCCATTCAGTGGAAAACGCAAGGTGTTGAGACACATTTTTTTTAAAGTTCTTTTAACTTGAGCAATGCATTTTTAGAACACCATTTCCTGTGCGCATTTACATTGAAAAGCAATGGAAAAGAAGCGCAGTGGAATGGAAAAACGCGTTCTGTGTTCATTGATACAGCCAACATCCGAATAGTTAGATTGTCTCAGCAACATGAAACACATTCTTGTGTTTCCACTAGCTGCTCTAGTGAGGAGATAAACATGGCGGACTGTGTACCGTTCACTCAGGGGAGGAGCTAAGCTAACAGGGCAGATTGCGTCACCAGTCGTGGGCGGGGCCTATTACACTGTGACGAAATAATGTATAGAAAATAAACTCACTGTTTATGATTTACTATTATTTTTACCATTATAGGGTGGTTGTGTACACACTACTGACATTTATGTTCAAACCACGTAAAAGTGAATTTTGCATAATAGGTCCCCTTTAATACAAATGTGTATTTCCAAGTGAAACGGCTATTGAACAAGACAAAATACGTAGGACGGGACTTGATTTTACCCACTGGTATTTGAGGTTTTTTTTTAAAAATCTGAATTTGACTGAACTTAAAAAAATAATTGGCTTAACTGCAGCAGTCTTTCATTTGTCAGCAAAGAGAAGTGAGCATATTACAGGAAGAACAAGTGAGTGAATCAATAAGAAATAAAAAAATCAATTTTGATTTCATCCAGACTATTTAATATTGTATTAAACATTAAGCTGTTAATAGGTACTGTTATATTGGTGCATTTTACTGTATTTTGTTTCTTGCATTAAAAAGATTTTAATTGACTTGACAACAATGGCTGTTGAAAAAAAACAAAAAGCTTTTTCAGAGCAAATGCATGCATACACAAGATTGTAAATATTGGGTTTCTTTTTTATGCTATATTGCCCAGCCCTACTCTGATTACAATCCATTTTATCATTCGTTGAAAGAAGTAAAGGCCTTTCAAAAAAGAAGCAAAAAGGTTAAGAGAAAAGCCCCAAATTAGGCCTAATGCCAATATATTTGTAGACAAAGATCAAAAATAACTTCTAATGAAATATTTTAGGTGTCATGTAATGCGCTAAGACCGCTGTCAGCCAGTAAGTGCTGTTTATATTCCATTGGCTGACTTCAACCATAACATGCCCTCAATAGGCAGAGACACCAGAACAGGGTCTGGGGAAAATCAGGAAATCACTCAACCTCACTGACAGCAATAACAGGAAGCTCTTTTTAACAGGTTTAATGGGACATGTCAAGGAAAACACTCGAAATGAGTTGAAATGATCTAAACAGCCAAAAAGGAGAGAGAAAAAACATGTGACATGAAGAAAAAAAAAAAAACTAAAAAGGTCAGGATGTGCAGATGGGTTGTAAAAAAGTGAATCAAGTGTGACATCAAGTGAAACAGGAAGCACAGGTCAGAAGCACTAGAAAGTAATGTGCACAAACTCATATGCTGAGACAAAAAAATTAACAAAACAAACAAATAAAAATAATAAAAAAGATAACACCACAACGCCAAAGAGAAAAGTATAGTAAAGATCCAAAGACACCAAAGAATCAGAGGATGTTTAGCTTCACAGGAAGTCACTTCAACATCACGTACACAAACCGAACAGAAGTGAGCCAAACCGATTAGGAGAGTCTTTCAGCTTGAACAAAAAGATGACTAAAACACGATAGGAAGGACAAAAGCAGCGATGTGAGAAGTGTGCTACCTGAGGCCAGGGCAGCAGCAGGAGGAGGTCCGGCCTCTCCACCGCTCTTCTGGCTCATGGTGGGGTTGTCCTGCTGTACGGCCGAGGGCAACTGCAGCTCTTTAGGGAGCAGGTCATACACTGACTCTGAAACAGAGAGAAAGTCAAGTACTGTGTGTGAGAGAGAGAGTCAGAGTGAGGAGTAGATGTTACAACTTGCTGTCAAAGGCAAAGAACAATCAAATTTTGAGCAATAATGAATAATCTTGCATCATGCAGTGCTACAGATTTTACACGGACCAGGTTTGGTTCAGTACAGGCGTCAGAACTGCGTCTCCTCGCAGCAGATCTTCGTTTGTGTGTGATGGAGGAATTCCTGCCGCTGTTTTCACTCCTTTAAACATTTTATAAACTCTTCATGAGTCCTCAGCTGGTAAAAATACAATCATATGTACACAAATACAGATTTTTGAATGTTCGGTAAATTCTGTCGAAAAATATACGTCATTTTTTATCTTTAAGTTCAGTGTTAAAAATGACAGCGTAGTCGGCGCCGACAGCCAAGTGGTTAGTGCGCCGACATATGGCTCAAATGTGTTCACGGCGACCTGAGTTCAAGGTCCTTTGCCGATTCTGCCCCCCTCTCTCTGCCCAGTGCTTTCCTGTCTGCTCTCTACTGTCCTCTCCAAATAAAGGCACAAAAAGACTATAAATATAACTTAAAAATTATTAACACTAAAAATGACAGTGTGACCACTAAGCGAACCAGGACTACATGTATCATTTCTGGACCAAAAGAACCAAGTGAACCAAACTACAAGTGTGAACAGTGAGCACACCCTAAATTAAGGTATAATAAATATGCATGATAAGACAACTGCACCAAAAATATTGGTGTGTACTACTAAATTATAGCCTGTGAAGCATGTAGGCGAGTTTATAATCAGTAAACAAGTTCCTTTACCACATGTGTTGTTTATTAGCAGCCCGTAACAGACTTTGAACTACTGTCACAGACATTTACAAAGATCCCAAAAAGAGCAAATTATGGAAATATTTTACAATAAACAAAATGCAGAATATTATGTGCAATACATAACATGATCCAATAATTATACTGATGTACTGAATCATAACATATGCATGACATAATTTACTACAATGCCATCTGTAACTGGTAAGCATTTGCTTTTGGTGACAACAGGTGTCAGTATAGAGTCCAAGAGCAATGCCATATTATCCAGCCACATTTCACAAAAAGATTAGTAGTTACAAAGAGAAATTTGCCTCATCTCATATGCTTCATAATAAGAAAAGTGGAACGCTCTCTACACATAGTTGTACCATTAATACTGGGCACCGCTTCTTCGATGAGCAGCAGATATTTAGAGCAGCAGATATTTAATAAGCAGAGGAGGAGGTGTTTATGATTCCCAGAGCTCCATCTCGGGACACTACGTCCCATGGTGCCCTTGTGCTTCGTTCAGCATGTTGATGATTACAGTGCTGTTGATAGGGAAGCACTGAAGCAATACTACCATGAAAGCTTCTCTCGCATTACCTGTAACAGAGTTACTTCCTATAACAAAATACTTGGTTTTTACTGCCAATGGCTTATTTCTGTTTGAGTACACTGTAATCAATATGATTGTTTTTAAATAATAATAATTATCAAGCTTTATTAAGACATTTTTTTCATACTTCATAAAAGAAAATGAATGTTTATTTGCTTCACAGGGTACAAATTGGTGTCCCATTACATTACATCTCACTTTTTAAGTTAACGAATAACTACGAATCAAAGTTTTGTCCCAAACCAGATAACTCCTAAAGTGTTAAAGGGGACCTATAATGCCTCTTTCACAAGATGTAATATAAGTCTGTGGTGTCTCCAGAATGTGTCTGTGAAGTTTCAGCTCAAAATACCCCACAGATCATTTATTATAGCTTGTCAAATTTGCCCCTATTTGGTTCCGAGGAAAAACACGCCGTTTTTGTGTGTGTCCCTTTAAATGCAAATGAGCTGCTGCTCCCCGCCCCCTTTCCAGAAGAGGGCGGAGCTTTAACAGCTCAACAACAACAAAGCTGGAGAATCTCACGCAGCCAAAATGATGACTGTCAGTAACGGTGTTCAGCCTTACATTGTTCAAACCGGAGTCGACACTGATGGAGAGACTCAGGAAGAAGTTACAACTTTTAGACGTTTCTGAATGGTTAGTGGATAAATTTATGTAGTTGCTGTGGAGTTGATTCAACTCATCCACTAGCATGTGCCGTCATGTTCATCTTTTGTGCAAATCCAGCATTGAATTGACCGTCGTTTGTGAAGCAGTCCGGCGTAAAATAACATCACATTAGTAGTATAAGCTGTTTTGTGGGTAAGTCATAAGTAACACCGATACATTTCTGTCAAACACAACTTCAGTTTGTGCTAGCATAAAGTAAGAGCGTATGGAGGCTAAGGAAAAGCACACGGAAAGTGGAGCTGTCTGAACCGAAGAAACACATTGCATTACTTAAAAATACTTACATTTCTTCATCTGCAGCTTTGCCTCACTTTTGAAAACAAAATGGCGGCGCCGTGGGTGGAAATGTGCAGATTAAGGGGCGGTTAATATTACAATAAGATCCCCTTCCTAAATCACAAGGGGAGCGAAATCTGAGTGGCTCGTTTTTTCACATGCTTGCAGAGAAAGGCTTGCCAAAACAAACTTACTCGGCTGTCCTTTTTCATGTTTTCTGGGTTGGTAGATGCACCGGGGACCCGATTATAGCACTTAAACACAGAAAAATCTAATTTTCGTGATATGTCCCCTTTAAAACTGCAATCCTGTTACTTGTTCTGTCATTTATTCTTTATTTAATGATTTATATTTTATATGTTCCTATGTTTAAAAATGTTGCTAGAAAACATCAAATTCAAGGTTTTAAAATGTGTTTAGGGGGAAAAAAAAACACTAACCGACAAATAAAACCAGCTCACATAAAGCCTAGGCTAGTTTATGGAAGCTATAACTGACCCAGCAGTGTCTGTTATAAAGCCTAAGTAAAAAAAAAAAGTAATTGTGAACTAAAGTTTTAAATAAAAATAGTCTCATTGATAGATAAAGTGAAAAGTCAAACTGAGATTTGAAAATCAAAAGTTTGACTGTTTTTAAGAGTTTCAAGCACTATTTTGTAGCCTATTCATAAAACGTGGCAGCACAATCTGAGGATTAGCATAGCATTCTGGCACAGAGAAACAAAGTGGACAAGCACAGAGATGGAAATGGGACCCTGAATCAACACCCCCCTACAGAAATGCTTTGTAAATAAAAGCCCTGGTGCCTGTAGTGAAGCTGAAGCCATGGTCAGCAGGTCTGAATACCACATGTTCTGCATTCCTGCTTTTTTAACACTATGCATCCCTGGACAACAAAAAGATAATGGGATCGTCTGATTCTCCTCGGCCAAGGCAACGTTTTATATTGTAGGGATTAAATCTGTTCAAAGGAATCCGAAAGGACAGAAAAACAGCTCTTGAAGCTGGAAAGGAGGCCAAAGTGTCACAATAATTACACAGTTCATCTTTGTGAACGCTGGCTTTGTAAAACCTCCACTGAACGCAGGTGGCACCAGATAATGTAGGAACTGTTAAACATGTCTGTCACTACAAAGTTGGGTCAAGTGAATCAGACACAAAAGCCAAGCATGACCATGTGACCCAGATCAAACGGCTTGAGAGCTATAAATATACTAGATTGTGTCATTTTCTGAAGAAAAGTGTGTGTGCTAAAGACATTGTGGGTGGTTTCCAGGGTGCTGCTATGCAATTCGAACGATAAATAATTTAATTGAAATTAACGGCTGTTAATAGGTCTGTTAAAACCCGACATGAACAGTCAAGTGCTGTCAATTTCATTTACGCACGGGGGGTCTAAACTCTTTTCCATCGAGCTGTGAAGAAAACTGACCGTGCAAAAAAAAAAAAAAAAAAAGATGAAGACTGTGTGTCCGCACAGACTTGTGCATGAAAAACAGTGCATGTGCGAATGTAAAAGTGCACTAGGTAGTACGGATTTCACAATACCATAAACATGTCTTGTGATACTTTACCATCTGAAGCATCATGATTCATGCAGTATTATTCATAATTCAAATCTAGAAAATAAAACAAATATGTAAACGAAAATAGACCAGATTTTTCTCTGAATAATTGGCAATAGTTACCAATCAAATTAAAACAGTGCTAACAAAATCCATCTTAAAATCAATACTACACATTCTACGGAGCCCCTAAAGGCACATGATGGGAAAAATAGATTTCAATGCATTTAGTACTGTATAATTTTATTTAATGCCATGTCAGCATCTGAGGCTATTTCATGGCAAAAATTCAATTACAAATATCACATAAATACAATAAAAGCCAAGCAAACAAACAAACACAGCAAGTAATAATATAAGATTTTATCATTAACATGATAAAAATTCCAAAACCCTTTTTTTCCAATGATTTTATGTTCTCTCACAATTATATAGTTGGGTAATTATAATTTGCAGGCATCAGGGAGCCGCTATCAATTATGCAGGGTATTGAAATCGCTTTTGAACGTGCGCTCGCTTTTCACTTTTACTTTTGAATTCACGTTCACACGTACTCTGTGTATAGGGAGCGGCAGTACTGACCAAATCCTCCGCCATCGTCTTGTCAGTCATCTCTCCTTACTTCCTTCATGTGATGATAAGTTAAATCTGATGCACTGTAATGTAACCGACTACTGCAGCAAGCCTAACCATGTCCCTTTAGGCGCTCCGTAGAATGTATTATTCATTTTACGTACCTTTACAAATTCAGATTTAGGCTTTCTCTGAATATATAAATAAGGAATGTTGGAAAAAATGAATAGGTGTTCTTTTAAATGGGAAACTAAATCCGCCAGTAGGTGGCAGCAAGTCTTAACGATTCAGTCTCTGAATCATTTATTCAATGATTCGTTTAAAACACCTGTTTTTATGAATGGCTCAGAGAATCAGTGATTTGAACATTTGAAATAATGCATCTGTCGCACATACAACATTACTTACGGTACTACCAAATTGACGACAGTACCGTTTAAAAAATACAGTGGCATTTCCAGTATTTCGAAGCTTTAGTATCACGATACTAAAAGTAGTACTGTTGCACTGTGCAACCCTACTAGGTAGCGCACATGTGCAGAACGTATCCATCTGCATGGTCAATGGAGTATACTTGGAAAGGATTACACGTTTAACTGTGCGCGAGGCAGAGCAGAATGTGCAAAACGACATATACTCATGCCTATTACTGCTTTAAGGCAGGAACACACCAAGCAGACGAACTAGTGGCTGGGTTGGCTCATGTCGGCAGTCCAAAGTTGGTCTGACACACCAAACTGACGCTCGACAGCCGACGGCCAAGTAGCACGTCTGTTCTGCGCCTGCGTAAAATGAAATGCCTTTCCGAACCAGCAGGTGGCAGTAGCTGAACAGCCAATCCGATTCAACATGTCGAATCGGACGAAAAAAAGCCGACGAGGACCAACTTCAGCCGACAGTGCGGAACACACTGAAAAAACTTAGTCGGCCAACGAACAAAAACTGCTCGACGGCTGACCGTCGGCTTGGTGTGTTCCTGCCTTTAAACGCCACCTACTGTCAGACAGTGAATTTGAATTTTCCTTTTCATTCAGCCCGTCTGGCTTCTGCCATATTTTCCACATTAATCTGGACAGACAAATTGCATGGGTTTGTCAAATTTTTGTGATGAACATTCGTCTTGGTGTGAACGGGCTTTACCAAGAACGATAACTATAAAGTTTTAGTAATCATTATAAGTCTATGAGAACAATAAAATCCACACCACAACTACAATGCTAACGACACAGAGGAAAGATATTGGTCTTTTCCAGCTGATGAATGATAAAAATAAAAACATTGACAGCTAATCAGAATCCACAACTTTAAAGGTCCCGTTCTTCGTGATCACGTTTCAAACTTTAGTTAGTGTGTAATGTTGTTGTTAGAATATAAATAAAATCTGTAAAATTTTAAAGCTCAAAGTTCAATGCCAAGCGAGATATTTTATTTAACAGAAGTCGCCTACATCGAATAGTTTGGACTACATCCCTCTACTTCCTTCTTTAATGACGTCACTAAAACAGTTTTTTGACTGACCTCCGCCCACAGGAATACACAAGAGTTGCGTTTGTAGAGTGTGTTTGTCGCCATGTCGTCGAAACGCTGTTATTTTCATCCCGCAGTCCAATCACCGGGTCTGATTCCGGCTCAAATTGATAGGGTAAAATTAAAGACATGTTTACAATAACACTGAGCGCGTGCATCTCCACGTTATGGTAAGAGGCGTGACCTTTCCGGGCAAGGTTCGCTAAGCTGCTGTCGAATCACAACACAGGAACCGCTGGCACAATCAGAACTCGTTTCGTATTTCTGAAGGAGGGACTTCATAGAACAAGGAAGTCATCAGCCCGTTTTTATGACAGTGGAAACAGCGGCATACAGATAAGTAAATTATGTGAAAAATACTGTGTTTTTTTACACGCGAAACATGAACACATGTTATATTGCACATTATAAACACAATCAAAGCTTCAAAAAACCACGAAAAACGGGACCTTTAAAGAGCTTAAGCATTTAATATGACAGACAGAATAAGCAGGACATTATCATCCGTTGGTGTGGATGCTAATATAGTTATTGTTAAAGTTATCATTCTTGGTGTGAACAGGTCTTAAATCTGTTTTAGCATGTTGCTTTGCAGCTGCAAAGGTGTTCTTATTTGTCTGCTTTGCCACCCACAGGCCAAAAATCCAGGCGCGTGATTTAAAGTTGGCACGAAAGGGAAGTTGCGATAGTCTTTTCTGAAATGACTTCTGGAACAAGAACAAATGTAAGGCGGGGCTTGATTTTGCCCACAGGGAATTGATTGGATCGTTGTGGTTTGCTATTCATAGTTCTCAATCATGTGACTGATGCAGAGACCTGACGCACAAAACATCCATAGAACTGCAGCACAGACCTGTCAATTTTCCATTTCCATAGAAGAAAGACTAAAAAAAGTGAACAAAATTCAAGTATTAGGCACTTGTGATACATATACAGCCCCTGCTGCAGGAAAAACAAGGGAACATTTCATAATGACTTTCATTCATGTCGGTAGCACATGCTGTGGTGGACGAGGAACAATAGTGATGTTTTAAAAACTCTTTGTAATGTGCTGAATTATTTGGTGAGTCTATAAAAACATTGTTTACATTTAAATCTGCATCATTATCAGCACATAAACCCTAAAAAGGGGATGTTATTCACTTCCCATTGGCTTACCACAGGATAAGTATGTATCTGTGACTGTATCGCTCTTCATCCACATTACAAATGACTGAAAGTTAGTGGCTAACCAGTGTATTCTCATCATATCAACATATGAACATCACATGTTTAAGTCAGGTCTGTTATGACAAACACTGCCAGCTATATTCAGCAACATGTTAGCTGTCAAGCTGAATGTGTTGCTATTGGCAGATGAAATATTAATTATGATGGGCGAGGATCATCTACCATGCTGGCACGAGTCCAACTTTTATAGTACTTCAAAGTCACTGTACATAAAACACCACAACAACAACAGTGTGTGTGTCTAAAAATCCTTGGTTGTTTCGACAACAAACCATGGTTGTCTCGGAGCCACGAGTCACTTAAAATGTGTGTAAAGGTAAACAAACACACACCCACTCTATCACACACACACACACACACACACACACACACGCACGCACGCACACGCATTTATATATAGACTCTCACACACACGAATACATATAGACTCACATTCACTCACACATATACACACATTTATAAATACACACAGCTAGCGCATGCTCTCCTCTCGTGCTAAGTAACGTTAGCAATTCTTAATATTTATGCACAGCTAAACGTCTCCGTAAAGACGAATGCACAACTAAATGAATGAAGAAAGGACCTAGTATCATAAAAACGCGTTCTTACCTTTGGAATAGAGTGATTTAGGAGAACTGGGGTCGATATCGGCGCTCAGGAGAGATATAAAATCAGAGGGCATGCTAGCATGCTAAAGCCTCATGAGATCAGAGGAAACGACTCTATCACTCTCGGCTTAAAGAGCAATGTATACAGAAAGAGAGATGCTTCCAATCATAAAATCCTTATCAAGGGTTTACAGCACATGTACAGTAGTGAAATTCACACTCAGGAACATTTTAATGTGCTTTTTTCTCCATCTGATTAGCTAGACAGCCATAAGAGCCATTCACCTTTTTTTCAGCGACTCCTCCCCCCTTTCTGCGCATGCGCACGGTTTCCGACTATATCTGACAGATTGTTATTGTTCGACTGTAACTATGTGCGTTAGACTGTGTCTATCATATTACTGAGTGTGTCTGACTTATTATTTGGTCGTTAGTTACAGTGATTACTTCTTCTATAACATCTTACCATAGTTCCTGTATTTACTTTTTTACCAATTCACTACAGTTTAATACAATTATACAATAAATACATTTTAATTAATGCAAAGAAATGTTCAAGTGTGTATCTCATAAAATGTATAAAACATTTCCTTTGAGAAATGAACTGAACTGACTAATGTCATCAGTTTTATGGATCATTTTCTGGGCTCTTTGCTGCTGATGATGTCACTCCCTCCCCGTGACGCGGTCAGTAATGAGGTCAGCTGTCTGCCGCTGTAATCGAGCGAAATACCAAACAGAAAGATGAAACGCAAATATTCTCTTGAATCTCTCAGAAAAAGCTCACACAAGGAGACACAGTTAGAGAAAGTCGTGGGAGGTCTTTCAGAAAACTTTAAAGCAGTAGCTGCGACAGCTGAATAATGAGCTGCTCTGGGAATAGTCATTTCAACGGTGAAGACAAGAAATATGTAGGAGTATGAAATTGTATATCAGAAAATGTATGGTTTAGGTCAAAGATTAAAATGTTTTCATTCCCCTCTAGCAGTGGTTGTATGTTGATTTTAAACAGCTGTTTTTAAAAGTGATTATACATTTTTGAATAAATTATTTCATGAATCATTATCTATAAGTACTCAAAAAAATAAATTGTATTATCCTTGTGTTTTTAGTCAAACCGCAGTGATGTTCTGACCAGATTCAACTATCCTCTCCACCTTATTTTTCGATGCGGAAATAAGCTACTTTCTGTGAATGAGCGAGACTTACGATTCATTAGCCGCTAAATACCTAGAAGAATAACAAAGTGCAGTAAATGGTAAATCTGTTTGCACTTCAAAGTGTAGCAGTTTTATACAGCTAAAAATAACCTTAGTTGAAATCGAATGAAGCCTTGTACATTCAAGAAAATGGCTGCACCCGTGTGTTAAATGTGTTGATTTAAGAAAATGTATGATTTGCACTGAATTGCATTTTCTTTCTTCTTCTTTTTTTTTTTTCTTTTTTCTTGGCATACCTTTAAAGGCATCATGAAATTAAAATATAATATTGCAGTATTTGTTATAAATGATTTATACATGCACATTATTTTGTTAAATTAATGTGCCTTGTAATCTTGAATAAAAATAACTTCCCCTTCCTCTTTCAGCGACTTCTCTTCTCTTCTCTGATGATGAGGGCGGGGCAACCTGTCACTCACATGAGATCCACCAATAGCAAACCACAATCATCCAATCAATTCCCCATTAACAAAATCAAGCCCCACCCTACATTTGCTTAAAAGCTGTTTCACTCAGCTATATGTAACAATAGCAAAGGAAAGACAATCGCAAATTCTGTTTCATGCCGACTTTAGCTTAACCAGTGTTGGCACTGGAGCTACTTGAGGCACTTAAATTAACATCAACCAGTCATTTGATACTCCTGGAATTCATCTTTTAATGATGGAAGATGATGATATGCAGGATTTGCTTGTTGTCACAGCTTAAAGGCACAATACGTAATTTTCGTCGCTAGAGGTCACTTATTCAAAACAAATTTGTAGGTTAATGATGCCGTGAATGAGCGAGGAATCATGTGAGTTGTCGTCTTCCATGTTCATGGATGAGCTAATGTAATAAAGTTTTATTAATGTTATGTTATGAAGCAGGATGGGTCGAGAGCCGTGGGAGTGGAATGAGGCCACTGGAGCAAATGCTAATGAAAGACACCTGCGATACACACCAATCTCGAGTCTAGCGGAGCTTTTATTATGCTAATGCTGCGGTTGGCCGCTTCCACTCTTTACGTTGTGTATGTGGGGTAACGCAGCGCTGTTTTACATGGTTAAAACAATCATATTAAATACACAGATGAGCCATTACTTTATGACCACCTATCTAATAACTTGTAGGACCTCCTTTAGCCTGCAAAACAGCAGCCACGCGGTGAGGCATTGATTAGATGAGGGGACGATAGGTCTCCTGGGGTATCTGGTACCATAATGTCCAAGTCGAACCACAAATGTTCGATTGGGTTCATGTCAGGCCAAGGCATTAACAGAAATTCTTCCTCATGTTCCTTGAACCACTCCTTGATGATTCCGGCAGTGTGGCATGGCGCATTATCCTGATGGTAATGGCCATCACCAGCAGGAAAGGCAATTGCCATGAATGGGTGCACTTGGTCCACAACGATGTTCAGCTGCCTCATTGTGCTATTGGGATAATGTTAGTTAGTTCCTTGTTATCCCCTGCATATTCTCCCTGTACAGTTTAGTCCTTGTCAGCTATTGTCTAACCATAATGTGTTGTTTACTCCTGTGTTGTTCTAACAATCTCCTGCATTTATAATAAGACTGTATTATTCCTCATTTGTGTGTGTTGCTTAGTAACTCTTTACAGAATAACCAACCTAAAAAGAGAAAAACAAATGGACTTAACAGCACTGACTCCTCCTCTGTGAGCAGAGGACTTTGGTGGAGTACCTAGGTTGGGTGCTCTGGCACAGTGAATCCTCAATCACCATCTGCTAGACAGAGAAGGAGCCAGAGCCTGTGCCTACCTCAGACCTAGCACTAGAGCCTGTCACCTGGGTCATCCCAGAGTCGAAGTACGCTGTCCAGTTTATCCCAGAGCCAGGAGTGGACCACTGCTTTATAGATCAGTGATCCGTGGATCCAGTTCCCTCCCAAGTCCCCAGCATCAAATCAATGCCTTCTCCGCCGGTACCTTCTCAGCTCAGCATGAAGTTGAGTCCCCAGCTTCACTTCAGGCCTCCAGGCCCATGTCTCCACCTCGACCTTTTGGCCCATTGGCTTCACCCTGGCTCTGCATTCCCTCATCTCCACCTCGGTCCCACGGGCCAGAAGCCTGGAGCTTCACCCTGGTCTTCACCAGATTTCAACCTGGTCCATCGGCCTCTCTGCTCCCCTGGTTTCTCCATGCACCCTGGTTCCGCCTCTGTCAGTCCGTCCCCGGGTTCCACACGGCTCCACTGTGGTGTCTCGCTCCACGACTCCTCCTCATCCCTGTCCATCACCAGCTCCGCACCCTCCTCCAAAGCCCCCTCCCTCCCACCACAGTTGGATGTTCAGGTATGGGCTAAGGACGTGACTTCCAGGAGGGGGGACTACTGTCACAGTCTTGGACTCTTACTTTGATATTCTGATGTGTTTTCCTTAGTTCCTGTTTCCCTGCTCTGTTTAGCTTCGGTTTCCTTGGTTTATGATTATGTTCCTGTGTTTTTGTTTGTTTGTTTCCATGGTTAATTATTAGGTCCCGAGCACCGATGGTGTGAGGACCCTATTGTAATTGCTCAGTCAATTTTTATTCTTCTCCAAAATTAATTCCATTTTTGAGGGCCTAAACATGCTTGAAAAATGTCTCTGAAAACTCGAAAACTGCACACGCATCAGAAGTGGTGAAAATTTATATGGGTGTGGCAAATTTCACGTACAGGTATGAAATTTGGTAGACACATATAACAGCCCAATACCTACAAAAAAGTCCCTGGGTCCAAAATCTGAAAACCCAACAGGAAGTGAGATATTTTGAATTTTCTCTGCAAAAATGTTTGCAGTTTTTGCCATTTCCAGACGTTGTACTTTAACAAACTCCTCCAAGAGCTTTAATCAGATCAACATCATATTTGGTCAGTCTAATCTAAAGGCCTTTGCGATGTTAAATTGTGAAGATCTTGAGTTTTCATTTAGGGGTGTGTTTCGCTATGAAAGAGGAAGCTGTTGGAACTCAGGCATACAGTGTCCAATCTGCCCCAAACTTCACATGTGTGATAAGAGTGCTGGTATAAAGACATCTATATGGCAATATTCAGTTAGTCATAGCGCCACCTGCTGGCAACAGTAAAATGGCATGCTTTGCACTGTAATTCACTCCCAGAAACACATTTGTAAATGCCATGAAGTACTAAACATGCTAGAAACACGTTAAACCATGCAACACTTGGCTGAGTGCTAATTGTAACAGGTTCAATGTTTTAGGAAGGAAGAGGACGGGGTCAGCTTGACTGAGGCTCGTGCTTTATTTGATTCACTCCAAAAACAAACAGAAACTTGCGCTATATGCGCTCAGCAACAGTATAACAGATACAACATAAGTTGTGACTTCTCCAGCAGTTTAGATGCACGCACACACACACACACACGAGTCCTCAGTCTGTCCCTCTCTGTCAGCATCTCACTTCCAGATGGCTTTATGCGGTCTCTCAACGCCAATTACTGAAACAAGACACAGGTGTTTGTCATTTGAACTTGACCCATTTACTCACCGCTCGTTTCCCAACTCTCTCTCCCGCTGCAGACCTCGCGGAACCACGCCCACCCCCCCAGCCACCCCCCAAGTCAGCCACAGCCATCTATACACCCGGCCTGTGGACCACCTGGAATTTAAAGGACTGTAATGCTAGATACCAACGAGTGATCCACGCGTTGGTATCCTTCATGCAGTGGAGCCACTGCAGAGGGGCGTGGTCCGAACAGAGGGTGAACTCCCATCCCAAGAGATAATAGCGAAGGGTGAGGACAGCCCACCTGATGGCCAAACACTCCTTCTCTATGGTGCTGTACTTACTCTCTCTTTGAGAGCTTGCAACTAATGTACAGCACCGGCAGTTGGGACAGGAGATAGAGGGAGAGGAACCCAGCCCCCTGTCCGATGCGTCAGTCTGCAACAAAAAGGGGAGAGAAAAATCAGGAGAGTGCAAAAGCGCCCCACCACATAGAGCAGCCTTCACTTGAGTAAAAGCCAGCTGACACAGCTCCGTCCAATGGACCGGATCTGGTCCTTCCTTTTTAGTGAGATCAGTCAGCGGGCTGGTGAGGTCCGAATAATTAGGCACAAACCTTCTATAATATCCCGCCAGCCCTAGGAACTGTCTCACGTCGTTTTTGGTCTTAGGTCTCAGACAAGTTGCAACTGCTGCCGTCTTATTAATTTGGGGACGCACTTGTCCGTGACCCAAGTGAAAACCCAGATACCTGACCTCCACGTGCCCAACCGCACACTTCTTCGGGTTGGCCGTGAGTCCGGCCATTCTCAGCGCTCTCAGGACAGCCCTCAAATGTTCCATATGCCACTGCCAGTCATTAGTATAGATGATAATGTCATCTAGATAGGCAGCAGCATATGCAGCATGGGGCCAGAGAATACGGTCCATGAGTCGCTGAAAAGTGGCCCAAACAACCCGAATGGAAGTGTAACAAATTGGTGTAATCCAAACGGCGTCGTTTGTCTTTTCTTTGGATACAGGCAATAAGGTGATCTGCCAATATCCTTTCGTTAAATCCAGTGTCGAATAAAAGCGAGCTGTACCTAGCCGATCAAGCAATTCGTCAACCCGTGGCATTGGATATGCATCGAATTTTGACACAGCATTTACTTTGCGGTAATCCACACAGAATCAAATCGAGCCATCTGTTTTAGGCACTAAAACTATCGGGCTCGCCCAATCACTGTTGGATTCTTCTATTACCCCATTTCGAGCATCGCTTCTAATTCTGTCTCAACCACTTTTTTTCTTGTGTTCAGGTAAACGATACGTCCGACTGCATATAACCACGCCTGGCTCAGTCTCGATATGGTGCTGAACAGTGTTGGGGGTAACGCATTACAAGTAACTTACGTAATCAGATTACTTTTTCAAGTAACTAGTAAAGGTAAAAAGTAAAAAGTAAATAAGTAAAACTAGTAAAAAATTACTTTTTCAAATAAGTAAGGCAAGTTACTTTTTCACATTTATTGACTGACATGTTGTCCCCATGTTGAGAGGAATAAAGTGCAGAGGGTGTTGTGTACGCTGTGTAAGCATGATGGTTATTATAGTTTAAGACTAAATGTGAACATGCATTTACTCATCTCACTTGCACGAAAATATTCAGTATTCCTCAAAATTAATAAAAACAGTGAAATGGAATCTCAGAATGTTTGCAAACCTGTAATAATTAATATATAATAATATAATATAATTAATATACTTTATGTATTTAATCTCAATTATTAACCAATGTCTTTGCTGCTGACCTTCAATATACCTAATTCAACCATACTAATAAGCAAAAAATACTTTAGATTAGATTTAGAAATAAGAACTAGAACTTCCTTCTTCTGTATCCTATTCTTCTTTAATCCAGAATGTCAGCACCACTGAAAGGTTTGTTTGAGCTGCGCCCTCTACTGTACAGATGTAAATATGCTTTTCCTTCAGCCTGAGGCAGAGGTCTGCATTCCCACGGCTCTCCCGCGGGAACCGCGGGATGCGATAAGATTTCTTGCTGCATATGTTGTTCTAGAACTTTGATATACCTTTCAGCATTGATGGTGCCTTTCCAAATGTGTAAGATGCCCATTCCACACGCACTCATGCAACCCCATACCATCAGAAATGCAGGCTTCTAAACTGAGCGCTGATAACAACTTGGGTTGTCCTTGTCCTCTTTAGTCCGGATGACATGGCATCCCAGTTTTCCAAAAAGAACTTAAAATTTTGATTTGTCTGACCACAGAACAGTTTTTCACTTTGCCACAGTCCATTTTAAATGAGCCTTGGCCCAGAGAAAACGCCTGTGCTTCTGGATCATGTTTAGATATGGCTTCTTTTTTGACCTATAGAGTTTTAGCCGACAACGGCGAATGGCACGGTGGATTGTGTTCACCGACAATGTTTTCTGGAAGTATTCCTGAGCCCATGTTGTGATTTCCATTACAGTAGCATTCCTGTATGTGATGCAGTGCCATCTAAGGGCCCGAAGATCACGGGCATCCAGTATGGTTTTCCGGCCTTGACCCTTACGCACAGAGATTGTTCCAGATTCTCTGAATCTTTGGATGATATTATGCACTGTAGATGATGATAACTTCAAACTCTTTGCAATTTTTCTCTGAGAAACTCCTTTCTGATATTGCTCCACTATTTTTTCACCGCAGCATTGGGGGAATTGGTGATCCTCTGCCCATCTTGACTTCTGAGAGACACTGCCACTCTGAGAGGCTCTTTTTATTCCCAATCATGTTGCCAGTTGACCTAATAATTTGCAAATTGGTCCTCCAGCTGTTCCTTATATGTACATTTAACTGTTCCGGCCTCTTATTGCTACCTGTCCCAACTTTTTTGGAATGTGTAACTCTCATGAAATCCAAAATGAGCCAATATTTGGCATGACATTTCAAAATGTCTCACTTTCAACATTTGATATGTTATCTATATTCTATTGTGAATAAAATACAAGTTTATGAGATTTGTAAATTATTGCATTCCTTTTGTATTGACAATTTGTACAGTGTCCCAACTTTTTTGGAATCGGGTTTGTATTTAGTTCCTTGTTATCCCCTGTCTATATACTCCCTGTTCAGTTTAGACCTTTGTTGGTTATTGTCAATGCTTAATGTGTTGTTTACTCCTGTGTTGTTCTAAAGATCTCCTGCATTTATAATAAAAGAGTGTAGTATTCCTTATTTGTGCATGTTGCTTACTAACTTGTTAGTTATTATTATACAAATTTGTAATTTAACTGCAAGTAGCCTACAAAACAGTTAATTTTAACTGGGGTCCCCTGTATAGTTTACTGCATTATATTAGACTTTGAGCTAACTTTGGTATATTTACATCTCTCTGAATGTTGATTAATGTACACTGTCACTTTTTAAAATAATAAATAAAAATTAATTTTCCTTGAGAAAATCTGCTATGTACTGTATCTCATAGGCCCCAGTCAATCGATATCAAATTGAATTGCAAGCTTGTGAAGTTTGTGTCAGTGCCCAGTCCTAATTTTCAAACACAATACTCATTGAATATCCTGTCTCACTATGAAATATGTCATATTATGGAAGAAAAAATGGCTTGTGAATTCTGTTTCATGTTGGCTTGAAAAGATTTAAATGGACTTGAGCAGGCAGTTTTTTACTGACAGTATAAGTGATTTTACAGCTTATATCAACAAAATAGAGCCATGTGTATAAACACATTGTATTCTGTACAGGGAGTGTTTGGTCAGCAAAGCTTTACAGCCTAACCAATGGTTTTTGGTTCAGGCATAGTGAAAACAACTGAAACCTAGGATGTACAGAGAGCTATGACAAGTCATGAAGGTGGCCATGAGGCTCTTAATGCAGTCTGTAAGACACCAACAGGGGCTTTACAACAGAACAAGGTTTTGTAACACTCAAAGTGTTTAAGTGTGTAATTTTTTCGATATTAACAGGACTGCACAGATTTTACTCTTATGTGACATTCTCATACATTTTTCTCACACATTTGGGAATGTTAGAAAATCAGGGTTAACATTATGTAGAGTACTTGGCTTTAATGACAGTGTATGCTATTAATGGCAACATGCTTTTTGTGACAAACATGGTGACCATTCTGTATTGCCCATCAACAGATGGAAGAGTTTCCCTGCTCAGATGTGGAATCTGCTGATGTTAATCCAATTTGGCACCACATACCTGTGAGCATCAGCCTTGGCATACCTTAAAAACAAGTACAGTATTCGACCTGGTGTCCCAAAACCGAGCCCAGAATAGATGTCTCAATCAACTAACATTAAATGGGATATCTTTAATTGTATTATAGCTACAGTAAGTCCAACACTGACCTTCACATTCATTAGACTGCATCCATTTATTTGTGTATGAATGTGTTCAATCATTAAACTCTAGTTAATCATCCAACATTGAAACATAAGCCCGTAACATGTCACAAGTATGTGTATGATAAAGTGTATAGCCAGATTAGCTCAATGTTTTTGCATTCAGAGCACATTTCACAATGCAACACACATACACGTTGCATTCTCAGCATTGCCACAAGGGGGAAATTGTTGGCGTAAACCGGCCTTAATGGTCAGATTTCTCTTTTAGGCCAACTACCATCATGGCGGAGTGGCCATTCGAAGAGAAGTTTTTCCTGGTGAGTCAGTTAATTTGGTGGCCATCTTGGGAGTGCACTCAATTACTTCAGTCAAGCAAGTCCAACAGCAGATGCTGTCATCAAACAAGGCGGGACTTGTTTTACTGGAGCTGCCATATTTGGCACAATTTCTCCTATTTGAAATCAGTGGTCTGCTGACCTTCTCAGATATAATCTCTGATCTTGCCAAGGAAATTAAGCAGGAAGTATACATCCCTTGTCCACATTGCTCTCTGGCTTGCAGTCAATGTGACATGTAATTTTCATCATCAGCACAATCCGCCAATGTTTGCATGTCTGTGTGCAATCCCAAAAACTTTGAAACCTTTGCAAATCATTTGTTTTGAACCAGTGATTTGGAGCTTGTATCAAACTGACAAGGTCACATGATTTTGTTACATCATAACTGTTTTGAAATGTTTCGAAATTTCAATAATTCACCGCTAGGGGGGCGATGAAGCCCTACAAATTTAAAGCTGCTGTCTGTAACTTTTTTTGGTTAAAAATGATCCAGAATCAATTTTTTAGCATGTACATAACCAGCCAGTGTTCAAAACTATCTCCTTACCTTAGCCCAATTCATAGCGGTAAGCTTGTAATAATTTTTTATAATTCAGGTGGTACTGGTGGGTTTTCGCAGGAAATTCGAGCATATCACCGTTTCTCTTTGCGTCATTACATCACGTATGTTTACATAAAGAAGGAGTCCCAGCTAACTAGGCTATATCACATGTGAGTAGGATCATTTATAGCCTTTTCTCACAGCAGCTGCAAAAATTAAACTTATTTTGATGGCGGATTGTATGGTATGACAAATTATTGTTAGAGATTAGACTGTACAGAAATTGAAATCTACAGGTAACACTAATACACACTAAATAGTTATGCAATGATGATGTTGTTAACATTAACAATCTGAGAACAAAGTATAACAATAATAATAATTTGCATGGTTTGACGTGATCCGAACTAAGCGATTGTTTGGCAGCACGATTTATTGTAATGCTTTTTTTCTCAGTTGGTGAGAACAAAAGTGGAAGGCATGTTACTTACTTGTTCAGATGACATTTTCCAGTGAAAATTCTTACTTTGGTCATACTTCCAAAACTACAATCTGTGATTATGAAGTACAGTATCCACACCAATGTGGTGACTGACAGCAAACATTAGATTCATCCACGCTGAGGAGCCGTGCCGATGCACAACCCACGTAAAGATGATAATTCCGCAAATAACTGCAATTGCAGGTTTCGAACAGAGATGGCGACAAAGAGGCAAAATTTACGGACTGCAGCTTTAATAAAACTACATATTACAAAAACACTTTATATTTAATGGTATTAGATGGTTTGTCATTTGCATTTAATAGATTACACCTTCAATAAAACATTTGAATTTGGTTTGTCACCGCATTTACACAGGCGTTACCAGTTTATGGCATATCGAGTGCAGTGAATTAGTACAGTGAATTATTTTGTGAAGAAATTGGTTCAATTGATTCAAAGTTTCGAAAATCTTAGTTTCTCCCATCACTAAGGAACAGGACGTGGAAAATTTTAGATGAAGTCGATGTTTATAGGACTAGCTTACAGAATTATGGCACAGACATTTGAAAGTAACATTATGGCCCCTCGAGTACTAGGGTTGTTACTACCCGACTGAATTTTAATAGGACCATGTGCTAACAATGTGTTGGCTAAGCATCTGTACTCCGCCTATTTTTCTGGCCTTCAACTACTACGACTATTAGCCAGTGACTGTTTAATGCATAAAATCTTTCAAAATTATTATTTTTTTTATTAAATGAACAAAAGTGAATGATAATCATCTAAACACAGTAATTCCTATTTTTTTCCTCACTTCATCTTATTTCCAAACCTGTGCTGGATCAGTAGACCTCTGCCTTTCTATCTAAATCATTTTTATTGTCTATGGGCACCACCCTCCCTCGCTCTCTTCCCCGTTTTGGTGTGTCATGCAGTGTGGCAGTTGTGTAGTGGCTGACTGCGTTTCTCTCTAGTAGGGACTCTTTCTGTGTCACTGTTATGTGCGCTGCAGTGACAATAGGAGTGAATGTGTGACTGTGCATGAAGGGGTGGGGAAGAGAGAGGGAGAGAGAGAGAGAGAGAGAGAGCGAGGAGCTAGAAAGAGATAGAGAGCGTACACGAGACAGGAGGCGCTCCCTCTAATCCTGGCTGCGACGCCTAACAGCATTGCACCGGCTGCTACAATAGACTTAATGGAGGCTCAGGCAGACTCTAGTGCTGCAGGTAAGAGCAAACATTTCTTCAGCCGGCTAGCTGCGACGCATTTAAACACGCACACCCATTGCATTCAATAGCCCACTGTAAGAGCTGCCACCATGTCTTTTTTTTTCTTGAACGCACAGACAAAGCAGGCAGTCAAAGAAGCCGGTAGTGCTTGGCGCGGGCAGCTTGCATTTATGCACATGGGAAAAGGCACAGTAACTTGGATGCATTTAGGGTGGTGGCTTATGAATTATAGCAGAATTGTCAAATGATTACTAAAGATGAAATCTGAATAAACAGCAAAGGTCATGAGCGAGAGGGATTTTTGGATGCGACCCTTTTTGAGAATTTGACATTGAGTTGCATCTTTGCAGCGGTTACTTAGGGACAATGGGACTTGGGTACCACTGGGTGATGCTAAAAATATAGTTCATTTTGGCATGTATGGTTTAGATTGAGAGCCTTTTGGAATACACCAATATATAGCAATCCCTGCACCAATATTTGCATGACTGGCAAACACAAAAAGAGAACAAGCCAGTGGAATTTGCTGTGTGTGGGCTAATGAGAGGTGTGCGGTAGGGAGGGATGACCCGCAGACTGCGGAGAACAGCCGCAGCTGGAAAACTCTGTATCATCACATAATAGATTCTTGAGATGTGGAATAAAACATGTTATGGAACTGATAAAAAAAGTTTACGTACTGAGAAATTGGATGAATCTGTTAAATATGTTCTGAGGTATCCACCTGGATGTAATCTTCTGCTGCTTCTGTCTTCTCACAAAGAGGAGAGTTTTTTAGGTCTGTCAATTTAATGTTAATTTAGTGTGATTCATTATTTTAAAAAATAATGTGAAAGAATTCATACAATTAGTCATGCATTCTGACTTGTATGCAAATTTTTTAATGTCATTTCCTTTTTTTCACCCTTATGTTTTTGCAAGTCCAAATTCAGCACAGCTCCAGCTGCTACTACAGGAAAAGAGCCTCGCCAAACCACACAAAATGCCACGTTCTTGGAGCACAGACAGAATACAAGAACACAAGCTTTGTGATAGCCTTTAAAGGGTTAGTTCACCCAAAAATGAAAATTCTGTCATTTATTACTCACCCTCATTGCCGTTCCACACGTAAGACCTTTGTTCATCTTCAGAACACAAATTAAGATATTTTAGTTGAAATCCGATGGCTCAGTGAGGCCTTCATAGCCAGCAATGACATTTCCTCTTTCAAGATCCATAAAGGTACTAAAAACATATTTAAATCATGTGAGTACAGTGGTTCAATATTAATATTATAAAGCGACGAAAATATTTTTGGTGCACCAAAAAAATAAAATATCGACTTATATAGTGATGGCCGATTTCAAAACACTGCTTCAGAAAGATTCGGAGCATAATGAAATCAGCGTATCGAATCATGATTTGGATCGCATGTCAAACCGCCAAACTGCTGAAATCATGTGACTTTGGCGCTCCGAAAAGCGGATTCGATACGCTAATTAATTATTATCCAATGCTTCCTGAAGCAGTGTTTTGAAATCGGCCATCACTAAATAAGTCGTTATTTTGTTTTTTTGGCACACCAAAAATATTCTCATCGCTTTATAATATTTATATTGAGCCACTGTACTCACATGAACTGATTTAAATATGTTTTTAGTACATTAATGGATCTTGGGAGAGGAAATGTCATTGCTGGCTATGCAGGCCTCACGGAGCCATCAGATTTCAACTAAAATATCTTAATTTGTGTTCAGAAGATTAACGAAGGTCTTATGGGTGTGGCACGGCATGAGGGTGAGTAATAAATGACATTATTTTCATTTTTGAGTGAACTAACCCTTTAAGGTTATGCCCTCATTATACCATTTTAAAGGTTCCTAATTTTGTTTTGGAGTCTTCTACTATAGGCTTATGTGCATCCAAGATCAAAAAACACTATACATTGCAGCATCCGCTCTTTTCTCACAGTGACTGAAACGGTTAGATCAAAGATTTAGTCTCTCTAAACCCTCCTTTCTGAGATCCTACTCTGCTCTGATTGGTCAGATGGTTCAATCTGTTGTGATTGGTCTATGCCTTACAGCGTTCATCAGAAACCAAATGTCTATTACCATCTGAATTTTAGCACTGGATCTTCCTCAGCACTTAATAAACAGTGATATGAACGATGGTGTTGTTTTATTCAATTCTAGTGCGAGTCCTTTTCCTTTTGAAGTGCGTACAAATTGGACTCGCAGCTCAGAAAACAGCATCTTCTCGACATGAACTACACGAACGAAACTCTTCCAGTCTCAGCTACAACTACAGGGTTTTGGGGGAGGAGTAAAATAGATGTTGTTTACTGGCAGCCAATTAAGACCATATGCTGGCATTATGCAAATTTTTACAAACCTATGTAGGTTTGAGCAGGAAGTGACACTGAAGTTACTGGCAACTCGTTTCAGCAGTTCAGAATCGGTTCTCCTTTTTAGCAAAGGTAACTCCATTCATCTGCACTTTGATCTTTGCAGACCTTTTACATTCACTATGTAGAATGTACATTGTACATTCACTCAGCTATATTATACTGCATGAAAGGTAATATTCAGAAAAGCATAATATAAGGGAACTTTAAATATTTATCTACATTATGTATTGAGATAGAGACAGTTTTGGAGTAATAAGTTCTATAATTTTTATAAAAATACACAATCAAATAAAATGGTATTAAAGGTGCCGTAGAACGTGTTTTCACAAGATGTAATATAAGTCTAAGGTGTCCCCTGAATGTGTCTGTGAAGTTTCAGCTCAAAATACCCCATAGATTTTTTTAATTCATTTTTTTAACTGGGGCATAATTAAATATGCACCGATTCAGGCTGCGGCCCCTTTAAATTCCCGTGCTTCCCGCCCCTGGAGATGGCGCTTGCCTTTAACAGCATAAACAAAGTTCACACAGCTAATATAATCCTCAAAATGGATCTTTACAAAGTGTTCGTCATGCAGCATGTCTAATCGTGTAAGTATGGTATTTATTTGGATGTTTACATTTGATTCTGAATGAGTTTGATAGTGCTCCGTGGCTAAAGCTAACATTACACACTGTTGGAGAGATTTATAAAGAATGAAGTTGTTTATGAATTATACAGACTGCAAGTGTTTAAAAAATGAAAATAGCTCTCTTGTCTCTGTGAATACAGTAAGAAACAATGCTAACTTAAACCACATTTAACAGTACATTAGCAACATGCTAACGAAACATTTAGAAAGACAATTTACAAATATCACTAAAAATATCATGTTATCATGGATCATGTCAGTTATTATTGCTCCATCTGCCATTTTTCACTATTGTTCTTGCTTGCTTACCTAGTCTGATGATTCAGCTGTGCACAGATCCAGACGTTAATACTGGCTGCCCTTGTGTAATGCCTTGAACATGAGCTGGCATATGCAAATATTGGGGGCATACATATTAATGATCCGTACGTAACAGTCGGTGTTATGTTGAGATTCGCCTGTTCTTCGGAGGTCTTTTAAACAAATGAGATTTACATAAGAAGGAGGAAACAATGGAGTTTGAGACTCACTGTATGTCATTTCCATGTACTGAACTCTTGTTATTCAACTATGCCGAGGTAAATTCAATTTTTCATTCTAGGGCACCTTTAAGAGCAAAAATAATTAATACAAATTTTTACTTTACTCAGTGTGTAATGTTGCTGTTTGAGCATAAACAACATCTGCAAAGTTACAGCACTCAAAGTTCAATGCAAAGGGAGATATTTTCTTATACAGAAATCTCTGTTTAAGGACTACAATAAACGGCTGGTGGGGACTACAACAAGCTTCTTCCCGGGTTAGTGACATCACTAACCCTAAAATTTACATAAACCCCACCCCCGAGAACATGCAACAAAGGGGGTGAGACCATGTTATTGCAATATGTAACACAAATGCAATAGCATGTCATAAAAGCAAGATGACAACATAAGTTATAACCATAATTAAACTAAACTATACCTGTTCTATCTTCATGCAGCATATATTCTCTGGCTCTGTAGGATCTTACAACAGTTCCCACACAAGCGGTTTATAGATTATCATGACAAAATATGCTAATCAATGACTTTAAGATAGTTAACTCCACAAAAGCTACATAAATTCATCAACTAGCCGTTCAGAAACGTCCTGTTGCATTCTACGTTCACTTCTTCTTGAGTCTCTCCATAATTGTCCGACTCCCGTTTGAAACAGTTTCTGACATTTTCAGTGAGTCTGTCTGAGGTAATCGGAGCTGCTAACTCAAGCTCTTGAAACTCCGCCCTCTTCTTGTGAGCAGCAGCTCATTTGCATTTAAAGGGGCACACACAAAAACAGAGCGTTTTTGCTCACCCTCAAAAAGTGACAAATTTAACATGCTATAAAAAATTATCTGTGGGGTATTTTGAGCTTAAACTTCACACTACACACTCTGGGGACATCAGAGACTTATTTTACATCTTGTAAAAGTGGCATTATATGACCCCTTTAATAAATAATTAATACAAAAAGAAAAAATATTTTACCCAAAATAATTTGGTTAATATGTTTTATTAAAAATAATGGAGGGTAAAATATTTGTGCTCCAAAAATACAGAGGTAGATCATGTTGTCCACTTGTTTTCATGTCCCATGTGTGTAATTGAACTGCCTTCAACCATAAAATGCTTGTCTGCTTTGACTACTGCGGCAAGAAATCAATAGATGGCTGCAAGCTCTTTAAACAGTCAGTGAAACACAAGCATCTTCTGTTTCACTTCTTTGGCAACCACTGGCAAATCCCATTAGAGAACGAGACATGGAGAACACCCTAGCAACCAGCATAGCAATGCTCAGACTACCACAAAGCAGAACACCCTTGCAAATATTGTGTTCACAAGTACCCAGAACCCTCTGCAATTCCATAGCAGTGCACTAACAACCACTCAGAACACCCTAGCAACTGCATAGCAACGACCTGGTTACCACCTAGAATACACTAATATTGTGGCAATGGGCAAACACTACTACATTTTTTTTCTCAGCAAAACAGATACATTATAAATTTCTTTTTCTTTTATATATTTCTATGTGTATATTTACTGTACATTAGATATGCATTGAACAGTAAGGTTATAAAACCTTTCTGTTCTATATTTAAAAAATATTTTTAGAGCCACTTCGAGACCGAGAGTTCCAGAAGCTTCTGAAGTCTTCCAGCTCTGCCAGTCTCACCAGTGAGGCATCCCACAATGCCTCAGGAGAGCATGTTGGTACCCCGGCCCATCATGGCAGCCAGGTGCTGATCACAGAGAAACGACGTGAGTAAAATGGTGACCTCTCAAGAACACATCTGGGTCATATTCCACTCCTAATCAAAAGAATTTGATTTTGTGCAACAGAAATTATAAGACCATTATGATTTTTTTTTTGTAAGTCACAGCATTTTCACTACAATTGACCTTAACATTAACATTGACCTAGATATATAAGCCAGACATACTTGCTTTAGATTCAACCAATAGTACACGTCGATTTATGATGGTAAAAGTCTCATTGCTCTTAGTGATGTAGTTACATTCTGATGTCCTCTGCCTGATCTCAGAGCCTCTCAGCAGTGTGTCCTCTCTGGAGGTACACTTTGACCTCCTGGACCTGACGGAGCTCACAGACATGTCTGACCAGGAGCTGGGAGAGGTGTTTGCTGACTCAGATGAGGAGAATCATACAGAATCCCCAGCGAGTGAGTTTCCCCAGCGAGTCACAGATTTTTTATCAGGAGGTTTAAAATTAAATAATTATTAAGTAAGTCAATGCTAAATCATTCCAGTCCTCAAAAGAGAAATAGAGTGCTGCAGGAATAACACCAACCTGGAAGTTAACATCACCCTAGTCTCACATAGCCAGAACTTCAGACTGGTGGCAGAAGGTCTGGACTCTATTGACCAAGGACCGCCCAGAGGCCTTCTGATCGACATGTAAAGCAACCAATCATAGTCCATTTTGTTCAGTGTCATGTTTAGGGGCATGAAAATGTAAAGTCAATGTCCCTGCTAGTGTTGTCAAAAGTACAGATTTCGCCACCCAGTACTGGAATTTTAAAAATGTGATGCTTTGAACGCTGTTGAGCGGATTTGTAAACACCTCTGATTGGCTGTTATGTTCACACGCTCATCTGATATGTCTGTGATTGGCTACAATGATCAACGCACAAGAGCGTTTGAAATCACCCAGAAGATGCCTGCTTTCAAACGTTCCCATGTGTATCTGTGCAAGCGCTCGGCAAAGAGCGTCATTTTTGTGTATTTACAACATGTTTTTGAAGCGTCGATCATTGAAGCCAATCACAGACATATCAGATGAGCGCATAAACACAATGACCAATCAGAGATGTTTACAAATCCATTCAAAAGCGCTCAAAGCCTCACATTTTTAAAATTTCAGTATCGACTTGGTACCGAAGTCGGTTCTTTTCACAACACTAGTCCCTGCAATAACAGACCACTGTGTAAAACTCTCGAACACATTTTAAAAGGTTTATGCCACTGGTACAAAACTCAGTTCCTGGAGGGCCACAGCCTTGCAGAGTTTAGCTTCAACCGTAATTAAACACACCTGATTCAGCTAATCAAATCCTTATTTGAAAATGTCAGGGCTGTGTAGGAAATCGCCCCTATACCCTTAAATAGGGCACTATTGGAGGGGACAGCCATTTGTAGTGGTGTCCAAAAACATAGTGGACGTTATCGATTGCACTCTTTCAATCCCATAATTCATCGCAACAATGAGTGTACAACTGATGTATGCACAATGGCTAAAGAATACCCATAATGCACTTTGAGAGTCGCATGTCAAATGAATTCCAGCATCTGACCAGAAGATGGCGCCGCAGCTGAATCATCCATCCATCCATTTTCCAAACCACTGGTCCAATGTGGCTATAGCGTAATATCATGCAGGTATACATTCCTTTTTAATTGATTACTAAATTGTTTATCTAAGGTTTATACAAAGTTTTCATGACAGGGTTCAAGATACATCTTTTCATTACTACTGGAGCTGCCAGTTTGTTTAGATTCAAATGTTTATTAAACAGATATACAAACAGCTGCCCCTCCAGCACACTCAGTGTCTGAATTCACTCACTCGTATATTAATGAAATAATGTAGGGAATAGTGAATAGGCTATGTGTTGAAGCAGGGTTAAAACTCTGCAGGGCTATGGCCCTCCAGTTTTGCACCCTTAGTCTATGCTGTGAACTTCACATACTTTTGAAAACCCAGCATTTAGTTGATCCTGATAAGCGTTCATTGTCACAGTTGTAAACACAACGGCTTCCATGAGGGGGTTTGGTGTCATGACGACTTTGTTTCCAGGGGGACCATTAAAGATAGCAACACACACGTCTCCCAGAAATCCTGAAGAATTCAACCAGTCCGATGATGACTGAATGTGCCTAAAGGCTGATTTATACTTCTGTGTTGAACTTATGCTGTTGTTATATCACAGGCTATATGTAGCATGTAGCTCCAAAAATGTAACAACGCGTCAATTCTACACGGATCACAAGCGCTGTGATTGGTCTGCTAGAACCCCTCCCTCAAAATCCATTGACTTTGGGACAAGGGAACCGGAGGTACAAAAATGCTATTTTCTGTTTTAGGACTCATTCCAGCAGCACTCTATTGTCTATGACAGAATGTTCACTGGATGTTCACAAGACAAAAAAACAGATGGATAATATTTTCAGTAGAGAATGTTGAAAACTTGGCTACATGTACAGTCAGTTCCATGGAATTCTACAGTGAGCACATTATTATTTGATTAAGTTCTGAGCTGAAGTGCACAAATGTGTACATATTAAATATTAACTATGAGGCAATGTCAGCACCACTCTCCACTCTGAGCAATTCATATTAGCATTACCTAGAACCCTTAAATTTTATGCTGTCTGGTCTCCAAGTTATGTGATTAACATTTGTCTTGGCCCAATTCAGTGTTGTCAGTGTTTAAAATGGATGCTGAGAGGTGTTCACAATGACAGCGAATAAACCAAAGGTCACCTCATATTTTTTATGTTTGGTTGTTAGTTGGCATTCCAAATTAACTGTTGTATCCAACTATATTAGTAGTTGCCTCATTGTATAATTATGCATTTGCATGGTACTGAACTTTAAATGAACACCAAAAGAATCTGTTGCTCATGTTGCCTCAGATTGACAGCTCTCATTGAAAATGGTTGCTTTGCTACTGCAAATCCCTTTCGGTGAGAAGTCAAACAAACGTGAATCATATGAACTCTATTCCAAAATCTAGTGAGCTGCTTTGCTGTAACCTCATAAGTGACTGGTTTAAAGATCTCTTCATAGGCAGCAACTCTGTGACTGATCACTGATCCTGCTACCCCTGACACCACTGACACCACTGTCAACAGGTCAAACAGTTTCAATGTTGCCTATAACCTTTCAAGTTGTACACAACAAAGCAAAGACATTTGATGAAATTAAAATGGAAATGTTATGTATGCCCTTTCCCTAAAACCAGGGGTGATCAATCCTGCTACTGGAGGGTCAACGTCTTGCAAAGTTCAGCTTCAACCTGCCCTGAACATACTTCCTTGGAAGTTTCTAGTGATCATGAAGACCTTGATTAGCTGGTTCAGGTGTTTAATTGGGTCTGGAAGTAAACTGGACTCTGGCTTTCCATGAAAGGGTGCCTTAAACCACCCTTTTATGATGCTACCCACTAATGCAGGGGTAGCCATCCCTGCTTCTGGAGGGCTACCTTCCTGCAGACTTCAGTTCCAAACCTGCTCGACACACCTGCCTGTAATTCTCAAGTAATCCTGAACATGATTAGCTTGTTCAGATGTGTTTGCTTAGGGTTGGAGCTAAACTCTGCAGCATGGTAACCCTACAGAAGCAGGGTTACTAGCCCTGTACTAGTGCTTTTCATATGGAGGTCAAATCAGTGCAAGACATTTGTGTCTAAGGGTGGGTTGAAATGCTTATGTGAACATGTAAAGTACTTAAGTATTAGGCCAAAACAAGGCAAGTTGGAAGACAACTTATAAACCAGAGGTGCCCAATCCTTTTGCTGGAGATCAAACTTCCTGCAAAGTTCAGCGCCAGCCCTTATCAAACCCAACGGAACCAGCTAATTAAGATCTTCAGAAGCACTTGATAATTACAGAAAGGTCTGTTTGATCAGGGTTAGATCTAAGCCCTGCAGTTAGGCAGATCTACAGGAACAGAACTGGTCACCCCTGTTATAAACCTTGCTGCCTAACAGTTGGAGCAGCCTCCATGTCATGAATGGCCATATGGTGCATTAAAATGCCACCTAAGTAAGCAGCATACTAGGTTTTGGAACAGAATTATAGCCACATCATTGTTGTGAGTGGTTATGAAGTTGTTTTTCATTGGTTGGTTTTGTAAGTTCACCCCACAGATCGCCAGCAGCCGCCGTTACCTAGATTTCCACACACCGGTTACGTCCGTTCGCCCTCCTGGACCCGCGGTGGAAAAGGGGAACAACAGCCGCGAGATCGAAAGCACCACAGTGACTCCGAAAACACAGAGCCAATGCTGAAGATAGAGCGTTCGCAATCCCAGCAGCCTTGAGCCAGGGGCAGCTACAGGGGCTTAGGGAGAGAACAAAGCCCTTGTCTGGAGAGTGGAGGTTCCTTCTCAAGCAAGGAGACGGGGAACCTTTGGGATCAAAGGACATGGTGATCCCAATTTAAGATAATGCAATCCCCTTGTCCATTATGGGCAAGAAGACAGCTCCAATAAGCTGGGATAAGTGTAGGCTCTTCCTCAAGATGGAACAGACTTCATCCAACCAGGATTTTGGGATGCCTCTTTGGGACCTAGTCACTTTCAATCTTCTCCATGTGACTACTGCATATGGAGAACTTGAAGCAAGATGTAGCATTTATGGACCACACCAGCTCCAGCAATGTGAATCTAAGGAGCAACTGATTTGAATCATCAAGGAACTGTTTAAGGAACAAAGCAATGTGTTGAGGAAGCAACTGTGATGAGACACATTCAGAGAACCTACAGTGTAGTTCAGGACATATCTGTGTGAAGGAACAGAGAGCAGTTACAAGAATTTCCAACAAAAGTGTCCTTTGAGGAGATTCTGCATGAAAGTGGGAGACCCAGAAACAAAGGCCTAAAACATACTCTACGCAAGTACATGAACACAGACACTCCAAGCTTCGTCATCTCAATTTCATGCATCATTCAGTTTCAAAATTTGTCAGAACGCAAATCATATTGCAGTACAATTATGTGTTGCATTCTCAACATTGACGCAAGGTGGTTTGGGATGGGTATTAGCATAAAGCAAAAGTGTTCAGGTCCTGCTTCTGGAGGGACACCTTCTAACCGAGTTTAGCACCAACCTGCTTCACACCTAAACAATTGTAGGTGGATCCTATCGCATAGAAGAAATAAAATCCCACATCCAGGAACTCACATTGATTTTTATCTTTTAAAAAGCCTATATTAAAAATATCCACACCTACCTGGAGTTTTCTAGTAATCCTGAAGACTTCAGTTAGGTCAGTGGTTCTCAATTCCAGTCCTGGCACTCACAAATGTCTGTTACTCAATGTAAATCCAAAAATAATAATTTGGCTATACTAGATGCGTACTTTATCAGGAAAAAATACACATCTAATATAACCACATTACTTTCATTTACACGTTATCCAAAATGTGAATAGGGTTGAGAATCATTAACTACATCATGGTGCAGCAGTTTAAGAGAATACTGCTGAACATGTTATTTTAATTTTGACCAACTTTCTGAAAGTAACCTTCTCCCCATTGAGTACTGAGTCACAGCCAAAGTAACAAGAACACACATTATGCACAACAGAACCACACAAGAATTCTGAGTTTGCATACTTGCGTAGAATGTTTCTGGCCTAACTTAGAGTATAGCAATTGCAAAAGTTGCATTTGAATGGATGTAAGGGATAATAATCTTTTAGCAATATGTTTTTAACAGCTCTGTATCATTAAATGTCATTAATTTAACAATTTTACATCAAGACATCATCAAAGGCCTCATTTGTGATCACCGGTGCACAGCAAAAAATTGTGTCTTAAAATATACCTGATTCACAAATAATCCTAAAAGAGAAGGAAGCCATTGGGTGGGCAGTTCAAATGAAAATCATCAAGAGTAAAAGTTTGTTGGAAACTGCTGGACTCATGCACCTATCAAAAAGCTGTACTGTATATGTTACCAGGGTTATTACAGGGTTCAATGATGTCAAGCATGATCTATACACAGGGTCACATTGGAGAAGAAATGTACAAACTACCAGAATCATTAACAGTTTGACAATTCGAGGACAAAAATCTAACAGGAATAAATGTGAAAAATGTCAATGATCAGGCTGTTTTTCTTCCCTTTCTTTCCCCGATCTACTTTACTGTATCTATGTACTGTAGAAGGCAAGATCTTGTGACACAACAACCTGCCAATTAGCTCTAAATGGAGGCAGTGTGGTACAATTTACTTTAACAGACATTATATGGACAGCACTGGTCATGCAGACACTAAAGCAGGATACAGAAGGCTGCACGTGATCTGCAGATTAAGAGGTTCGCCTTTCGGTCTAAAGAATGGTGCAACAAATAGAGCTTTTGTCTGAGTAAAAGCCTGTCATAAAGAATATCCACAAACTTAAGCTGGGCTTTTATTCTCTTTCATACTTCAACAACCTCAAATAGTAATAAGATTTGTAGCTCAAAACATATTTTAGATAGCACTGATTCTGGGCTAAGAATCTTGGCTAAATCTACCCATCTAAAATGGGAGTGTCCCTGATGAACAGAATGCTTGGAAGGGGAATTGTGATAAATCATCTAGCTATGCCCTACTTCTGCTGGTGTCAGTATAGGGCCTAGAAATACAATATAACAAAACTCTTAAATGCTGAAACCTTTCTGTAGATTAGATGCTGTAAATATAGACATGAATATAAATATATCATAAATATGTATACAAGGATGCACTAAGATACAAGCTGCATAAATTACCTAAATAATTCTAAGGGTCAGAAAAAAGGTGGAAAAATAAGGACTGTTGTTGGTGAGAAACCTTGACTAACATGGACCTCAAGGGAAAAAAATGTATGAAAGGAATCCTTTAATTTAATTAAATAATTTCTTTTTCAAAACATTTTTTTTCTTCGAACACACAAATGAAAATTGTACAAATATACAGTTTCTTCCACTTCTATTAAGAGGAAGAGTACATAAAAGGATATAATATAGTTTATGATATAATGGCAAAAATCGAAGGATAAAAGAAATAACTAATACAATTCTGAGTTGCAGATGTGCCATAAAGAGCTCATGGTGTTGGGTGTTAAAGTTTACCCGGCATAGTTTAAGGAATTTCAAATTCAATAAAATCCCCCTGATTTGACTTAACAAGGGAAGTGAATATACCAACAAAATTCACAAATCTTTTATAAAGCCAAGAAGACTCTCCTTTCCCACCAATTTTCTATAGTAAGGCAAGTATCAGAGGCAGGTGGAAAGTATTTTGAGGGATGTGTTCATTTTAAGCAGCCTGTTTTTCCTGTGAAGCTGGAGGCTCCTCCTGGATTTCTTCTCTCTCTTGGTTCCAGTCCTTCAACCCTTCCGGAAGACTTGTATCTTCCTCAAAGCTGCCAGTGCCCTCCACAAATTCCTCATATGTGGACTTCTCCTCAAATGGCCTGGGTCCCAGCAACTCTATCATATCAGCTTTGTCTAGAACTTCTTTTTCCAGCAAACGCTTACCAACCTATTCACAAAAACAAACGCATATTTGTATTCAATCAATACACTTTTAAACAGAATGTCACTTTGAAAGCTTAGCTTCACTCAAATGACCGCTATAAATATCTTCGTATGAACTAAAAACTCTACAGCTAAGTGACCTCAACTTAACTGTTAAAGATTACACTGCCATGCTGCATTATTTAAAGGAAGAAAGCAAGTAAATGAGAAAAATAGTAGGACCAAGGACTGAACCCTGAGGCACTCCGCAGGTCAGAAGTTGTGATATCTCTGATATCAAACTTTTGTAATGGCCACTAGATATGCTTTCTCTCCATTTAAAGTTATAAATCCAAGCGTGGGTTGAAGCACAACTGTTTTCCAGGATAAAATATCATCAGGCGGCAAGTTGTTCTCACCATATCCACCTGCTCTCGTTTTTCAGTGACAAGTTCCAGTGTTCTGTTAAAGGCCCGGTCCACCAGATCTCTGACCTCCTTATCAATGAGTTCTGCCGTAGCCTCGCTGTAAGGCTTCTCCAGAACCATCTCACCTTGCCGGGGCAGGTCAAATGACACCTGCCCTACTTTCTCACTCATGCCAAACTGCACAATCTGTGAGAAAAGTAGCGGAAGAAAATTGTCAAATAAAGGTAGTGTGATTTGGCTAGTAACCAAAAAAAAAGGTTATAGGTTGAAACCTGCAAGAAGCAATCAATGAGCTGTCACCACTGTGTTGTTTAATGATTGCATTAACAATTGTTTATTTAAAGGTGCAATATGTAATATTTTCTGTCCGCTAGAGGTCGCTAGAGGCCTATTCAAAACAAAGGCGTAGCTTGATGATGCCAAGTTTGAGTGAGGAATCTTGGGACATGTGGTCTTCACATCAACGGATGGTGCAAAAGAATCGGGATTGGACTCGGGCAGAAATCATGTTCATGGATGTGATTATTAACGTTACTGTAGTATGAAGCAGAGCAGGAGCGAGTGTTGTGGAGCTGAACGAGGAGCTGGAGTGATTGATCAACACACGTCTCACGAGCAGCGGGACTTTTATTATGACACAGTCGCCGACGCTGCTTCCGCTTTTCCTGTCATGAGTATGAGGTAACGCAGCTCTGTTTATCATATTAGATACATTTGAGAGTGTTGAAAATGATGTTATAACGTTACTCTGTGCGTTCACTGCTGTGAGACACTGTTACACACTGCAGTAAGATTTTACAATATCATATTAATACAATATATAATATGATACAATTTAATCATTTAATCATTTAATATGATACAATATCATATCAATACAATATCATATTAAACACTGGATGGCTTGTGTTGATAAATGGCATGCAACTACTTCACAAAATAGTGTTTTTCTCTGAGGCATGGTAAAGCATGGTACTCACAAAAAAAAAAAATCAAGAAAATTAGATTTAATCAATAAGACTAAACGTGTTGAGCTATATAACAATAATTAGTTTTCTGTCTATAAATATATCAAAACAGTTGTTCCCTTGTCTATTAAAACATGTAAATATTAAAGCGTCTTTGGTGTTTCCACGGAAACTGAGGGTAACACGGGTATGACGCAATTGACAGGCGACTCCTCACACGTCCCGGAGCCTTGGTTAAAATTGCAATTTTCTCAGGATTTACAAATAGTTGCAAACATTTGGGATATTGTAAGTACTCAAGTGAATAAAATATATAACACTGGCCTAGTGGTTTTTGGATATTTTACTGCAAAAATATTACATATTGCACCTTTAATCTGCTAACAATTTTAATGATTGTTAAAGTGATTCATCGACTATTCTGGCAGTTAGTTTCAGCTCTACTCAAAATGGACTGTTCCTGTAAGTGTATTGTACATTGCTTTGGATGAAAGCTTCTGCAAAATGGAAAACAGTAGAAAATCAGTGCATAAATAGCAAATTCTGTAGCACACAAAGAAAGCACAATCTCTCTACCTGAGCATACGCTGACTGCGTGATCTTCTTAAGGTCGTCTTGAGCCCCAGTCGTGATCTTGCCAAAAAACACCTGCTCAGCCACGCGCCCACCCAGCATCATACACATCCTGTCAAATAGCTGCTCCCGTGTATATAAATACTGCTCTTTCGGAAGGTACTGTGCATAGCCCAGGCCTTTACCTCTTGGAATTATGGAAACCTGGAACACACATTTAGGGGATAACAAGAAGTGAACGAATCCAATACATTTCAATAAAACAATGTACAGACGAATGACTGAATTTAAACTGAACTACAAAATTACACATAGGGTCCTCACCTTGAGCAATGGGTCAGCATGTTGGAGAAACCAGCCCACTACAGCATGTCCTGCTTCATGATAGGCTACTGTCTTTTTCTCAGTGGGTTGTAATACCTGAGTCTTCTTCTCCAGCCCTGAAAGATGAGAGCACAACATTTCAAAAATTTGATTTGAAACTTTAGTTATGGCTGCATAAGCCGACTCAAGAAATGATATACGCAAAGCTTCAGCTACAGCTCCACTAAAGAGGAGAGAATTATTCAAGTAAGTTCATATCCCTACTTTGCGTTGTCTGATGGAAGGAAGCATGGAGATTAAAAAAAAATGAATGGGACCCAGGACTGAACCCTGAGGTACACCACTGCAGACGTCACTAATCTGTCTAAGGAATTATATGACTGCAGTTAGAGCAGTTTTTTTCTTATATCCTGTGCTGTTATTTTGGCAACAGATCTGAACATGTAGATCACAAGTATCAGTTAGTAGGATGTATGAAGGATATTCTGCATTTCTTTACCTCCGATGACTCTGTCGATGGCCTGCTCAAAATGCTTAACATTGATGAATTCATTCAGATGTCTAGCAGCAATGAGAGCTGCTTCATTACAGACATTTGCAATATCAGCACCTGGAGGAGAGAAAATTCGGTGCCTTTACGTAGCAATAACACAGCAATATTATGGCAACACTTGTGATTACTTAATTATCATATCAACTCCATCAGCCTACTCCCAAATATGAATTTCAAATATATAATTACCATACAACGTATAATTTTCCTGCTTTGGCATGCACAGTTATTCTTTTCAATAGGAAAATTAGCATCTAACTAAATCGTCACTCACTCACCAGTGAACCCAGGTGTGGCAGCTGCCATCTTCCTTGCAATTGCATCACGGTCCAGATTGGGGTTCAGCTTGAGGGGCCGCAGGTGCACTCTGAATATGGATGCTCGACCCTTAATATCAGGAGGTCCTGAAGGATTGACAGAACACAAACCTTAGACACTCTTCAGTGGAACTTATTTATTCTAAGCCCACTGCACAAGAATTTTATTAGCGGTCATTTCAAAGGATCCAACAGCTGGATTCGCTAACGTTTGTGAGGTTCATAGAAGTAAATATTTATTGGAAACTCAAAGACTTGTTTAAAATGATATAAATACGTTTGCTGAATGCAGACAGTTTGAACGCCAATGGTTATAGCAAATTATATAATACTTTTTTTAATGTATTGTTTACTTTCTTTGTTTAACAGCTCTAATGATGTATTAGACAGAACTATTAAACACTGTATTATAATGGAGAATGAGAGGTCAGACGATAGCTTTCTCAAAATAAAGGTTCAGGTGCTGTGAAAATAAAAGACAGACACTTCCAACACTTAAACAGAAAAACATAATAAAAAAATGCCAAAAAACAGCCGAGGTGATATAGAAGTTGACCACTAATTGCTATATCAGGGTTTCTGCAGGTTTCATCAAATATAATTTAATGCTTTTTAATGCAATTTTTTTATTTTTTAATGCCATATATATATGTCGCTAAATGTCGATAGATGACGTCATACGGCAATTAGAAAATTCATCATTCATCAAAATTCATGTCATTGTTGCATTCGCATTCTGCCAAGTGTCAGCCCTTTACATTTGTTTGCTTCTCTGCTGCTACCCTTTTTGCTCACATAATATATTTTAATACAGCCAAATTCCAAATAAAATTGTTTCATCTGTATGTTTTTCTGGTTTTGTTGTCAGACAACATGAAATGGTGACTGAAACGCGGCCCATTAAGACTTCATACAGGGCTCGACATTAAGCTTTGTCATTCACTTGTACGAGTAAAAGGGTTGCTTGTCTGAGAAAAAAAAAAAAAAGATTTTTTTTTTTTGTGGTGTACATATAAATTTAAAATTATGAAGCAATATCCTTTCAGAATATTGCATATTTGTGATAGATTTGTGACCCCCCCAATGTATGATTCATTTTTCTTTTTAAATTCTTAAATTCGATCAATACATTTAATTGGAATAAGACACTAAGGGCGGTTACCAATCAAATGAAATCATTTACAAATTTACAATAAAAAAAATTACAGCTGTATTAAATAATGTTATGAGATTGTAAGAAATGTTGGGGTGGAAATGATTCTTTTAAAAATTTAATTAATCCACCAGTAGGTGGCGTCAAGTAACCGTCTTAATAAGTGAGTCATTCATTCAAACGATTCATTCCAATGGCTGATTCATTCAAGAATGAGGCAGTTGTTTATGAATGGGTCTTTGAATCTTTGACTCAACCGATTCGTTCAAAACGCAGAATCATTCAGTAACTAAAACGAGGCTGAGCCTGCGTCTCAATGTGCATTCTATCCTTCCTAAGTAGTATGTGACATTAGTAATATTCAATACTATTTAGGGTGGATAGTATGCACATTGGGATCCAGGGTGAGTGTTGCTACGCTATGGTTCTGCTGTGATCTTTGTTTGAAACTATTTTTGCTGCTAAAATAGAACAAAAAGGGGTGCAGGCATGATAGAGCCTTTGGAGTGGCAGCCCCAAACCTCTGGAACAGTTTGCCTCTCTACATCAGACAGGCTCAAACACTTGAGGTCTTTAAATCTGGCCTAAAAACTTATTTTTATAGTCTGGCGTTCGATGCTATGTAAGAGCTGCTTTCTTTTACTGTTTCATTGTGTCTTAGTGCTTTTCTTTTATGGTGCTGACTATTTGTATTATTGAATGTTTTTCTTTTTTTTTTTTTTCTTTTTTTTTGTATGTACAGCACTTTGATAAACACTTGTCATTTTAAAAAAGCACTTTATAAATAAACTTTGACTCTGAAAAACAGTCAATGTTCCTTCTAAAATGTAAGTGACTTAATATGAACTATTTGAAATATACTGAACTGTATGAAATCAGTGTCACGTTTTTAATTGTGATGGTAGGCAGTTTAGGAAAACAGCATTCCTGGTCTTGTGATTTTGCTTAACTGTATCAAGTTTTAAAAACTTCACATTCTGAATTTTTACCGCAGTATGTTCAACCGAGTTTCTTTTTGTGTGTGCTTCGCTCCTGTTTCCATTTCTCCTTGAGATGGTACGCAAGCCTCAACAGCGTAACCTTGTTATCATCAGTACATTATACAGCCTATTATTATCCACTATGGTTCGCCACCAACACTAAATGTAAAAATGTAATGAAATCAGTCACTTGTGCGGTTTTTTTTTTTTTTTTTGAATTGACGTTTTAATCAAGTCCTTGTCCGGCCAGGCAAGTAAAATTCTCTTTCACTTGCCCCTTCAAAAAGTACACATCCTGGACTAACTGACAAGCGTTGGTGTCGAGCCCAGCGCTAAATCCTGATTTATAATCGAGACGTTGTCTGACAAAATCACCATACACATAAGATGAAGACATCTGCTGTGATTTTGGCTATATGTACACATAAAATGATCACTCAGGTTAGAAGCAACAGTATCTCTTTTATTTGTTCTCTGACAGAGCGCACACCCTCAACTGAATGCGCTGCTCCTCTCAGTCACTCACTGAATAGCAGACGCAGAGAGAGAGGTGTAAGCAAGCAAAATCTCACGCTCGTGCAGCAGTACCGGTGGGTCTCGGAAGCTAGATTAGGTTAACAAGTATATTCGTCACAATGGCTTTCTTGGAAAAAAGTCGTAAAAGGGGTCTGAAAAGTCTCCAAGTTGGAAACACTGATGCAGCTTTCCGTCTCCAGGTTCCAGCCTGCCGCTGCCCAAACCGGCATTACAGCAATTTTGCACCGGCCGGAGGCAATTACCAAACTGGTTCCATGTGCGTTTCACACCAGTGTACATATAAAGTTATTAATCATGAAGGCTATATTCAATATAAACTGTTAGTATTATTTTTCTTCAAAACTATCTAAAAAATGTAATGCCTGTAGGAATAAAATTTAATGCTTTTTAATGCCATTTAAGGCCTTAATTTTCGCAAAATCCATTTAATGACTTTTAATGTTTTTAATGCCCCGCTGATACCCTGTATATTAAACTTTTCATTCTGTGGCACTGAACAAAATGTAAATGGAAAAGTTCTTACCCAAGAAAATCTGTCTGTCAAACCTCCCTGGCCGCATCAATGCAGGGTCAAGCACATCAGGTCTGTTCGTACCAGCCAGAACTACAACATTTGTACTTGTATTGAAACCTGTAAAAACAAACAGTTACACTGCTGATTTGGCATCTTTAAAGGATTTATCAAGTTAAAGACAAGTCAAGATCTCAAAATAATTTATACAAACCAAACTATGAGATATCCAATATTTCAAAATGATTAAAGTTCTCAACTTTGGACCGCTTACCATCCATTTCCACCAAAAGCTGATTGAGTGTGTTCTCCTGTTCACTCTGCCCGCCGAAATTCCCACCTCCCCTCTTTCTCCCCACCGCATCAATCTCATCGATGAAGAGGATGCATGGGGCGTTCTTCCTCGCCATCGCAAACATGTCTCTCACCTAGAGAAAAACACAAATGAAAGTAAGTACTGTACCAGAATATACAATCATTTGAAATCAATAGTTCACTGCTCAGACTTACTCTGGCTGGACCGACGCCAACGAACATCTCGAGAAACTCTGAGCCATTGACTGTAATGAAGGGAACGTTTGCTTCTCCGGCAGTAGCTTTAGCCAGCAGCGTTTTACCTGTTCCTGGAGGACCGGTCAACACAGCACCCTGAAGAAACACAGAGGAGGATCAATAATGACGGTCTGCCAACAACAACCGGCTTGTTTTCCTCCGGTCAGGTCGTACCTTAGGGATCTTAGCACCCAAATCCAGGTATTGTTTTGGGTTCTTTAGGAAATTGACAAACTCCATGATCTCCACCTTGGCTTCTTCACATCCAGCCACATCCTTAAATTTGATGTCTATACTGTCCTTCATCATCTTGGCGGTGGATTCGCTCATGCTGAAGGGCCCGCCCCTTCCTCCGCCCATCCCTCCTCCCATTGGCCCACGTCGCAGAGTGAAAAGCAAGAAGCCAATTAAAAGCAAGGTGGGAATGAAACTCATCAGAAAAGATCTGGAGAAAGAGGAAAACATATTACCATTAATATAACTATGTTAGCTAAGTTTAATATTATTTATTTATTACTGCTCTAGACCAGTGTTTCTCAACCCTGGTCCTGGAGGACCCCCAACACTGCAGGTTTTGTCTTTCTCCCCAATTAAACACACCTGATTCAACTCATCAACCAATTAGAAGAAACTCCACTACCTGAAATGAGTGTGTCAGACAGAGGAGACTTTCAAAATGTGCAGTGTTGGGGGGTCCTCCAGGACAGGGTTGAGAAACACTGCTCTAGACTGCTGAAAGCCTCCGCCATCTTGGAATGGTCAATATTTTCAGACTCCGCTCATTACTCACAATAACAACAAAATTTCCAAAACACCACAACATTGTAAAAACTGCTGAGACATAAAATTACAGACGAATAATATTTCACAGGTGAGAATGTGTTGGTTAGTTTTTATTAGGGATGTCTGGCCACCGAAATTATTCGGCAAAAAAAAAAGAAGAAAAAAAAAAAGAAATCACGTTTAGCACTGCATCTCATGTCATTGATGAGAAAAGGAAGGCTATGATGACTGAAATCACTAAATGGCCTTAAACAATTGCTAAATAAATGTCAGAATGTTACATTTCCTAATACACACACTGACAGCGCTGCATGAGCTTGCAGTGGCATCTGCTTGACACCCTTAGCCAGGGTACAAAGTTTGAAGTGCAAGGAAAATTAGCAATGAAATGGTGTTACTTGTCAGTTGCCCGGTAACCTTTTCATGAAATTTTACAAGGCATGGATGTGAAAATGTGGTCAAATCACAACGGTTGTGATGTAATTATAGAAATATAGGCCTATTATCTGATGTGCTATGTTTTGGACTGCTTTCAGTTTCTATTCACAGTAAATTCTTCTTCTAAAAAAAAAACACATTTAATATTCGGCCTTTGGCCAAATGCATCATATTCAGCTTCGGCTAAGAATATTCATTTTGGTGCATCACTATTTTTTTTTAATTATAATAAAAACAAAAACTAAAGAAAAGGCAATTAAAAAAGCATTACTTTTTATAAATATATTACTATATACTGCTGTTCAAAAGTTTGAGCAGCTTTACAGCAGAACTTAAATTTGTCTCATATGTGATGATGTTTGCATCATTGATTCTGTTATTTTCCTGTTTATTACTGTGAAGCTGCTTTAAAACAATCTGTATTGTATAAAGAGCTATGAGAATAAAGCTGACTTGACTTTCAAAGACATTACAAAATCTTACAGGTGCCAAACCTTTGAATGGTGTGTGTGTGTATATATTAGGGGTGTAACAATACATCGATATAGATCGATACATCGATCTAATGTCTAACGATCCGATGCATCGATGCAACGCATAAAAAATCGACACCTGTGGGGTATTTATAGAGGCACCTCTCCACATTTTCACACAATATCAGTCTATGCATTATCGTTTAAACTACCTTTCAGAACATATGAAAGACGCTTGGGACAGTAGATGGAACTGCTGAATCTTCACGAAAGTTTATTATTTGCTTGTGTTTAAAGCCTTGCAAAAAGCAGTGCGCACACATCTCAAACAGTGTCTGTTAGATCACAACACTGGAGACTAGAGCGCTATGAATCGTTCTTCACACACACAGTAACTGAAATTAAAACTGTTAAAAGAATATGGTCAATAAACTGCCGCATAGGAGCGTCGCGCGCTGTGACTCTGTGTTGCTTCAAGCGCATCATTCTGCACACGGGATACGCATAAGTGCTTTGTGCCGCTCTGTATTGGAGCCTTTGTAATACATTTGCACAATGAAAGAATATTAATAGCCTATCTTGTTTTGTCCTACCTATAATATGTTGTTGCTTCATTAAAAATCTGCGCTATACATTTAAAAGAAATGTCTTTTAAGTATGTGTGTGTGTATATGTATTCCTTGTTTATCAGTATTTTGACATTATACATTTTAGCACAGAAATAAAGTACTTTCTTGACTGTTGTCATGTCACAAGCTGTCATTGTGTGAATTTTTTATTTGTGGATGTCCCAATCAGGGTTCAGGATGTGAAATTTTGAAATAAATGTTTGTTATATATTTTGGTTGCAGTTGTGAGTTAATAAAAATTTAACTGGTTGTGTAAAATAGGCTCATAATATCGAAATATAGATCGAATCGAATCGTATCGCAGAACTTTTTGAGGTATCGGAAAATATCGAATCGCTGGCTATGAGAATCGATATTGTATCGAATCGTGATGAACTGTCCGATTTACACCCCTAGTATATATTATACAAATATATATATATATATATATATATATATACAGTACAAAAGTTTGGAACCACTAAGATTTTTAATGTTTTTAAAAGAAGTTTCGTCTGCTCACCAAGGCTACATTTATTTAATTAAAAATACAGTAAAAACAGTAATATTGTGAAAAATTATTACAATTTAAAATAACTGTGTACTATTTAAATATATTTGACAAAGTAATTTATTCCTGTGATGCAAAGCTGAATTTTCAGCATCATTACTCCAGTCTTCAGTGTCACATGATCCTTCAGAAATCATTCTAATATGCTGATCTGCTGCTCAATAAACATTTATGATTATTTTCAATGTTGAAAACAGTTGTGTACTTTTTTTTTTCAGGATTTCTTGATGAATAGAAAGTTCAAAAGAACAGCATTTATCTGAAATACAAAGCTTCTGTAGCATTATACACTACCGTTCAAAAGTTTGGGGTCAGTAAGAATTTTTATTTTTATTTTTTTGAAAAGAAATTAAAGAAAGGAATACTTTTATTCAGCAAGGATGCATTAAATCAATCAAAAGTGGCAGTAAAGACATTTATAATGTTACAAAAGATTAGATTTCAGATAAACACTGTTCTTTTCAACTTTCTATTCATCAAATAATCCTGAAAAAAAATATTGTACACAAATATTTTGTACAATTGTACACATTAAATGTTTCTTGAGCAGCAGATCAGCATATTAGAATGATTTCTGAAGGATCATGTGACACTGAAGACTGGAGTAATGATGCTGAAAATTCAGCTTTGATCACAGGAATAAATTACTTTGTGAAATATATTCAAATAGAAAACAGTTATTTTAAATTGTAATAATATTTCACAATATTACTATTTTTACTGTATTTTTAATTAAATAAATGTAGCCTTGGTGAGCAGACGAAACTTCTTTTAAAAACATTAAAAATCTTAGTGGTTCCAAACTTTTGGACTGTACTGTATATATAGTGATCACAATTCTTACTTAGCAGACAACTAAACAAAATAACATGTAATTTACTAGAGGTTCTGACAAAATGTTAATTGCTGCAGCCAATTTAAAAATGTTTATGTTTGAATTATTTAGAAAAAAAAATCCACTCACTCATAAAGACTTCACTTGTTTCATTACTGGATGAATCAGCATTTTTATACGAATCTCCTGAATGACTGATTCAATGACATACATTTCTAACAGTCACTTGTCACCACCTACTGGTGTAACGATGTACCTGATACAATCTTTATTTAAAGGGTCAAGTTTCTTTCACAAGGTGATTTACTCTATTTTTATTGCTACTGTAGACATCAGTGTTTATATCCAAACTATAAACTTTTATTCCAGTACTTCTGTGATAATCTGAATTATTGTAAGACAGAAATACTGATACTGTGTGTTTGTGAAGCCGTCTCATATCTTACATGACAACAGCTCTCTCTGGATCAGAACGCAGATCTGAATGTTCACTGTGATCGTACTTTTCAAAAGGTTTAATAGTCAGAGCTGAATTGCTGTCATTTAGGAATAAGATCACATGAGAGTTTGAATCGAGATCGCCATCTTTTAACAACGGACTATATGCACGGGTTACTTCCTGGTTGTCGTTAAGACAGCTCTGGCATTTCTGGTGAACTGTTAGCTGTTCATTCTGTACTCGCTGTACATCGACACCAAACCATCAGTGGTTGACTTTTTAATGCTGTATTCATATTTTAATGCAGTTATCACATTTAACTAGTTTGCCAATAAACCAGTTTTATTGATTTCAATAAAGACGAAGCTATCGGGAAAGTTTAAAAACGGCGCGTCTGTAATTAGACACACACACACACACACACACACGCATTATTTCCCCAGCACTTCAAATGTTATTTTTAATGTGATGAACGCAAACATTATTTGTTCATCCTTCTGAGATTGTCCCCATTGTAAAACCGAATGTTTAAAAATGTAGGAAATTCAACATTTGATAGAAAACACTTATTTAAAAATATAAAAGACAATAATTACCACTATAACCAGCAGATGGCGGCAAAGTAGCATTTATTTGCGCATTACAGCCATTTCCTCTAATCGTTTTTCCACTTCATTTTTGACTAAATATTAAAAACTATAAAATAACTAGGTTTAAAAATACATTTTGTCAATGTGAAGTATGAGATACTCACAAAATCTCATGAAAAACAATAACTTTTCTTGTGAATGATAATCACAGCAGCTGTCAGTCAGTGCATCGCAAGATCAATGATTTCAGCACACTTGTGAAAACACATTTTATTCAATTAATCAAACTAAAGTGCACAATAAATATTCAATTCTTGAAGCTTTTTTTTTCCACATAAAAGTGTGAAAACTGATGGTCGAATTGAATTTAGCCGAGGAGGAACACTGAGGTACGTCTTTATTTATTTATGTTTTATGCCGTCTTACGTTTGAATAACTAAATTAATGCTATGCCTGACTATTTAAGTGACTATATTCTGATTATAAACTAAGTATTACACTACTGATGCTCAACACACCAGCAAATGACATCTCACCGGAAGTTTTCCAGCTGGCTTATATTAATGCGGAAGTTCTAAAGAACGCTCTGTGAATATAGTCCATTAATCGAGCATCCCCAACACACACACACACACACACACACACACACACACACAGATTGTAACAGCAGGCAGGAGGGGTTGGTGACTCACCCGTCACTCTCAGAGGTGTAGATGACCGCTGCTCTGTGCGACGGCTCCAGGCCCAACTCATAGTGAGCGGCTTCCAGATTCCTCTCAAACGTGTCCACGCTGCCAATGTTAAACCACACGTAGCTCTGAAGGCAAACAAGTGCACGTCAGTGCCAGTGCACAAATACACAGGCTACTGTACAGCAAATCATCATCACTTACTGCTTCAGAGGAGTCGGCCCCGGGGACCAGGATGACCCTGACGAACTGCTTGTTCACGACCTCTAAACGCTCAACCTGTGCAGAGCAAAAGCTGTTTCAGAGCAGACAATGACACTTCACTGTGTGTGCTGTCAAATTAGTTTATTATCGAGAAAAACACACAATATACTGCCAACGTTCTTCACACTTCTATCAGCTACTGAGAACGGACCCTTAAATCATTCTCACCAGTCCTCTGTCCAGATACCGATGGACAAAATCCTTCCAGGTGATCTCTCTGCCCGGATCTCTGAGGTAGAGGTACAGCAGGACGGACGCAACGCCTCCCATCGTCATCAAGATATAGCGGAAGTCCTTGTCGTCCCATGGCACATCTCCCTGAATGATGGAGCAGAAACATGTTCAACTCACACGTTTCCAGTCAGCTCATGTGTCTTCTGTGCAATTCTACTGTTTTCACGGGATATATTTTGTCAACATATTCACCCCCTCAAAAACAAATACATAATACTTTGTATAAAGAAACCAAATACTATTTCAAGAGGTTGAAAAATTTAATTCTCATTACTGTAATGACAAAACATCAAAATTACTTCACATAATACAATGCATAATGATACACACAAGTTTAAATATATAAGTATATAAAACATAAAAATCTGCAAAATATTTTTTGAATTAAAGAAATTATTACTTTTATTCAGCAAGGATGTATTTAATTGATCAAAAGTGACAGTAAAGAACTTTATAGAGTTACAAAAGATTCCAAAAATCAGCTCTGTATACTCAAATTGAAGTTATTTTAAATTACTAATAATATTTCACATTCTTACTTTTTTATCAAATAAATGCAGCTTTGATGAGCAGAAGAGACTTCTTTCAAAAACATTAAAATCTTATCGATCCCAAACTTTTGAACGGCAGCGTCAAATTTAGTGCGTTAACGCATGTGATTCATTCTTTCAGTCTAAAGGCCTGTTCACACCAATAACGATAACTATAAAGATAAGTATAACGATATCCACACCAAGGAATGATAACGGTCTGTTTATTCTAAGCTCACGTACTGCGGTTTTAATGTGTGTATAACATGTTTTTGCAGTTCTTGTTGCATTTACACAGCTTTAACCAGCAGATGTCCTCAGCATGCTATGTTTCGAGTGAATAGCTAGTGTAATCGATCTAATCTAACAGTGAGTTTAGCTGATGAGGTCAATATAGTGGAATGAAAACAACACCTAGTCTTTTTCACTGCAACTTCAAAGGAAGCAAGACAATGTTGTCGACATTAGCGCTGGATACCTGAGGTCATTTTATGTTACACTGTTTGCTAGTCTGGCATTATGATCTCATCGTTAATACTTCCACCATTTATTCCGAGGGCATGACCGATTGTTTTCCATATATCCATTTTCTTTAAAGTATCCTTGAAAAGGGGGTTTGACTCGTCAAACGGTGGTGGATTTTTCTGGACCTCGGCGATTAACTTCTCCGCAATGTCGTCTGCCATTTTAAATTAGAATGGATTCTGATTGGCTGTCAGTGTTTATCGTTTATCATTCTGAAAGTGATCCCAATGATATTGTTATAGATGTGTTATAGAACTTCAGAAGGAGGTTTGAGGGTTTACCTGTAGCAGTCGACTCTTCCAGTCTTTCCTCCCTCCTTTCCTTCCTCCTCCTCCTCCTCCCGGCCGCGGCTCTGGTCCGCTCGCTTTACCATCTGAGGAAGAAGACGCTCTGTGAATGATTATTCTGGAGAAAATGACTCTGTCCAGCCACCTGCTCTTATCTTACCTTTAGGAGCGTCAGTGGAGTAACGCAAGATTGGGAATGTGTAGTGATTCCCTATGGATGTGACTGGTCTAATGCGGTTCAGAGCTAAAAACTGAGAAAAGAAAGGAATTATGAGTCATAAATCAATTAAACATACCTAGCAGTTACCTCACCTTGATACAGTTATTTGTTACATCATACACACACAATTACATATACATAATATTATACATCACACACACACACACACACACTTACATATTATACATTATATATCACACTCACACACAAACACAATTACATATTATACATAATAATATATATTATACATACACACACACTTACATATTATATATCACACACATACACACACAAAAATGTCTCATATATAGGTATCAGATAATGCAGAAGACAGAACAAACAGCACATCTGATCTGAGATCAGTGTGATGAAGCACAATCATGTGTGTGTGTGTGAGTGAGTCTGACCCGCGGATGAGCGGCGCTGGTTCTCCCCGCGGCTCGAGCGCTGAGGCGCAGTAACGCTCTGGACCCGCAGCGCGCAGAAGCAGCAGCAGCAGCGGAGAGCAGCGCTGCCATGAGAGCCACACTTCAGCGATCACAACACACACTCTCAGCTCAACTGATGCTCGCTCTCCATGACATGAGTTGAGTAACTGCTACACTGAATGACATTTCCACCAGCAGGACCCCACGGGCCGCCTCTGCATGACGCCTGAAAAAGATTTCCAGAGTATTACTAAAAATGAAAATAATAATAATACTTTTTCTAGGAGAAATAAGTTGTGTTAACGTATTAAATAGGTTTTGAATGTTATAATTATTTTTAGCGATATATATAAATGTACACATGGATAAAATAAATTTACTCTTGAACAGGCAGTAAAAGGCGACTTGGGGTCCTTATGTGCAGTACATACCGTGAGGGAGTGACCGGTCAAGAGCAAGCACCGCCCCGTAGCTGATTCTAAAGATTTGATTGGTCATGTCAATCACGTGGAAATCTTCTCTTCCTCCATGGCTCTGCTTCAGAAGAGCACTACTGACCAATCAGGGCCCACTTGAGCATGTTACGCCACGCCCAATCAGGAACTCTTAAAACAGCTTTTCTACTGGTACATTTCAATTCTGTCACATGAAATTAAAGCGCATCCTCTTATGAAACAAGGAATTACCTTACAAATGCCGAACAATGTTTAAAATTGTTAAAAATGTCTAAATTACTCAAGTAAATGACAATGTTTAATTAATTTTTATAATTTCCTTTGACATATCTCGGTATTTGTTTTCATTTCTTTTTGTATTATTTATTCCCCTTTCAATATATGATTAAAGACAGTGCCCGTTCCTTATTTGAAGAGGCTTAATGAAGGTTAAAAAAACAATTATAGTAATAAACCACTATGTTCAAGAGCTTTCAGGGTGCAGAAGCAATACTTTACCATTTATCTAAGCACATTTTATTGATCTTACACTCTAAAAAAAATGCTGGGTTAAAAACAACCCAGTGGTTGGGTTAAATGTTGGACCAACCTGCTGGGCAATTTTATTTAACTCAACTATTGTTTAAAATGACTATATGTCTGGCTTAAAATGAACCCAAAATATGTTGGAAAGTAAAAATCAGACACACAATTACTAGAGATAACAATAATCAAAAGGTGAACATTTAAGCAATTTAATAAATGCTTAGTTTATTATTTATTAAAACATTAATAAATGTTAATTTCCAACATATTTTGGGTTCATTTTAAGCCAACCATATAGTCATTTTTAAACAATAGTTGAGTTAAATAAAACCACCCAGCAGGTTGGACAAACATTTAACCCAACCACTGGGTTGTTTATAACCCAGCATTTTTAGAGTATGCAGTGAATGATTCAACCATGCAATTTATTTATCTCATAATCAAAACTTCGACTCAATCTGGTGAAGCCAATCATTTAGTCCGCTTAAACCCCGCCCCTTACTTACCTCACCAATCAGATCTGCCTCCATCCAATCAACAACCGATTGAGAGAACTAAGCCCCGCCCTACATTTATTTTACTTATTTTTTTGATAAACAGTTTCACTCAGATGCACAAAAAGAAAAGATTTCTGGCTACTTCAGTTTCATTGAGACCAAGTTCACAAGCCATGAAAGAAACCGTATGCTTGGTGTCACTTTATTGCATCAAAGAACATGCATATTATTAGACAGTGTAGTAATTTATGAAAATCTACAATAAACTTAAATATCCATATGAAAGAACAAAAACAAAAACACTTTATGCACTGCAAGCAAAGCAGCGCTTCACAACAATGTTGATGTTCAAGTAGATATACTGTTAACAAAACTAGCTTAACTCAAAGAAGCCCTTCAGAAGACAGCCGTGGGACTCATAACACATACACACACAAAAAAACTATTATTATTATTATTATTATCATCATTATTATTATTGGTCAACAGACAGGGAAATAGATGTAGTTTTGCTCCAAACTGATGTGGAGGCAGATGTGCTCAGTTAATGTATAGTATTTGAGGCCCGCCGTGTCAGTCGCTGTCGCTGCCGCTCTCGGAGCTGACGAAACAGCCGTCCTCTCCCACCTCAGCCAGGAACGAGTGCCCTGAGGGACAACAAACACCGCTCACATGACTGAACAGGTGTTCACTGAACTACTGCACAGCAACCCTCATCTGCACTTCTGCATATTCAAACGTTCACGATTGGTCACGTGGACGCGCGTGAAGTGAGGAGGGGAAGATTAACTTATCTAACGGCTCCAGAAAACACTGAGTGACAGGTTTGCCGCTGCTGTCTGTGAGCCGTCACCTCAGCTAATTCCAGCCACTGAATTTGACATCTCTGCCGGATTATTTTATACAATTATCTAATATATGGCTTATGTTAGATGCGATTAATCGATTTGACATCACTTTTTTTTTTTTTTTTTTTTAAATAAAGACTAGTTAGGGCTAAATTTAAACTGTTACACACAGTAATATTTTTATATGCGGTCTACATTTCAGAAGATCTCACAGCTGGATGTTCTGAGTCTAATGAATATCTAAAGAAATTCAAAGATTTGTATAAATGTTATAAAGGCATATTTGCTGAATGCTGACAGTAGATTAGAAAGCATTATAGAGTTTGCCTTTCTTTTGAGTAAAAGCTATGATACTTTTTCGTATAGCTTTTACTTCCTTTAACAATTCTGTATAAATTTAAACAGTACGTTAATCAGACGGTAAACTAATGAAGGAGGAGAATGTGAGCTCGGATGCTGGCAATCTCATCGCTTTCAAAATAGAAGCAGAAATTTTGTAATGCTTTTCTCAATCTGAGTGGTTCAAAACTTGGTGACTTTTTACAATCTGAAACAAACAAAAAAACATATGAAATGAATGAGAAAGACCCAAACACAGAGCAGGGGGAAATAATAATCTAAATAAATTCCCTTCATAAAGTGTGTCATTTTATCATAGCTACTTCAGGGACATCAGTGATATTTCATTGAAACAACCAGAAAAAAAGTGACACTCTTAAAATTCTTGGGGAAAACTGAGCTATTGAGGGTTAAACCAATCAGACACATACAGGTGCTGGTCATATAATTAGAATATCATTAAAAAGTTGATTTATTTCACTAATTCCATTCAAAAAGTGAAACTTGTATATTATATTCATTCATTACACACAGACTGATATATTTCAAATGTTTATTTCTTTTAATTTTGATGATTATAACTGACAACTAAGGAAAATCCCAAATTCAGCATCTCAGAAAATTTGAATATTGTGAAAAGGTTCAATATTGAAGACACCTGGTGCCACACTCTAATCAGCTAATTAACTCAAAACACCTGCAAAGGCCTTTAAATGGTCTCTCAGTCTAGTTCTGTAGGCTACACAATCATGGGGAAGACTGCTGACTTGACAGTTGTCCAAAAGACGACCATTGACACCTTGCACAAGGAGGGCAAGACACAAAAGGTCATTGCAAAAGAGGCTGGCTGTTCACAGAGCTCTGTGTCCAAGCACATTAATAGAGAGGCAAAGGGAAGGAAAAGATGTGGTAGAAAAAAGTGTACAAGCAATAGGGATAACCGCACCCTGGAGAGGATTGTGAAACAAAACCCATTCAAACATGTGGGGGAGATTCACAAAGAGTGGACTGAAGCTGGAGTCAGTGCTTCAAGAACCACTACGCACAGACGTATGCAAGACATGGGTTTCAGCTGTTGCATTCCTTGTGTCAAGCCACTCTTGAACAACAGGACAGCGTCAGAAGCGTCTCGCCTGGGCTAAAGACAAAAAGGACTGGACTGCTGCTGAGTGTCCAAAGTTATGTTTTAGAGCACTTCATGCTTCCTGCTGCTGACCAACTTTATGGAGATGCAGATTTCATTTTCCAACAGGACTTGGCACCTGCACACAGTGCCAAAGCTACCAGTACCTGGTTTAAGGACCATGGTATCCCTGTTCTTAATTGGCCAGCAAACTCGCCTTAACCCCATAGAAAATCTATGGGGTATTGTGAAGAGGAAGATGCAATATGCCAGACCCAACAATGCAGAAGAGCTGAAGGCCACTATCAGAGCAACCTGGGCTCTCATAACACCTGAGCAGAGCCACAGACTGATGGACTCCATGCCACGCCGCATTGCTGCAGTAATTCAGGCAAAAGGAGCCCCAACTAAGCATTGAGTGCTGTACATGCTCATACTTTTCATGTTCTTGTCTTTTGTGGTCTTAAGTAATATTCTAATTTTCTGAGATACTGAATTTGGGATTTTCCTTAGTTGTCAGTTATAATCATCAAAATTAAAAGAAAAACATTTGAAATATATCAGTCTGTGTGTAATGAATGAATATAATATACAAGTTTCACTTTTTGAATGGAATTAGTGAAATAAATCAACCTTTTGATGATATTCCAATTATATGACCAGCACCTGTATGTATTCCTCACCGTTTACTGGAGAAACACGAGCCTCATCAATGTAGTCAAACTCATAGCTGACAAAGGCACTCTGTGGAGAGAGTTTAAAAATTATTCATCGCAAGTCATCGGCATCAGTTTGATTCCACATAATACAGCATGATTAATGTATTGTAAACGCTCTGAATGAGATCTAGATGCCTTATGTTTGAGGAGCGTCCTCCAGTCCTGCTTTTCTTTTTTCATCAGCTTCATCACGGGCTCATTGCACTTGATTTCCCATGAGCACCTCTCTGCGATGATGTCACCGAACAGCTCAAGCTTTGCGTAGTAATGGCGGTCATTCACGTACCCACTGAGATCAAAATGCATCAAAAAATCCCCATAAAACACCATACAACGATGTCAGAAAAACATTTGGCTTCTTCATTACAGACAGAAAAACGACATTGTGTCAATACGCTTCTTCCAACAGTAAAATGACTGAACACAGTGTAATCATGTGACCTGTAAATGACGGTGTCAGAGTTGAATTCACACTTCTGCATCACTGGATTGATGAGCTTCACGCAGACGGTCACAAACTCGCCCCTCTGAAACCACTTGATCTGCGGGTGAAAACTGCAGGAAACACTGATATGAGAAATAAACAGATGCTGTGGCTGAATGTTCACACACATTTCAGGACATGTGACTCACCTGGAAGGCTGGAATGAGAAAATGGCTGGATTATGGAAACTCTGCAGTTTATTAACAGTCTGTAATTCGTTGACATTCAGGGCTTCAACTTTTTCTGCATTATCACCGTGGACAAAAACCAAGTATTACTACAAATGCTAATGAATGGACTAGTTCACTTTAAACCACTGCTTACAGCCGACTGAACATGAACATGCCTGTTTCAGAGCTGGTCCCCTTCAGAGTTGAGAATCCGTTCAGATCGGGGCTGAAAGAGGGGAAAAAAAGAAGGAAAAAAAAAGAAGAAAGTGAGTCATTACAAAACAAAAACTGGGAGTCAGTTCATATTCAGAACCATTTCCATTAAAAAAAACTGGAACAATACAATTTTTGTAACCAGTGTAGTCTGATTTTAATGAATCAGCATGAGAAAGACTGGTGAATCAGTCTTGAACTCACGTTATTGGCTAAAATGTTTTTTCTCCATGTCCAAGTCATGAGACTTAAATGAGAAGCATGACATGGACATGCTTCTGAACACTAAATGTTTCTCTTATTTTTGATCTTTTTCAATGGAGGGTCATTTTTTGACCAATATGAGCTCAGATCAATGAGGCCCACAATCAGCCAGCTTAAAACAAATACAAAACCTGTCCTAACTGAAAGAAAATGAATTGACAAAAAGATTGAATACAATATTTGGTGATAATATAGCATAAGAGATTTATAATCATTTTTTTTTGTAGGCCGGTCATTTTTGACCAGGAAGACCACAAGTGTAACAAGGTAGGACCAAAAAAAAAAAAAAAAGAAATCCAGAAATCCGGAAGAAATACAGAAATCCATATAAAATACAGAAAAAAGTCATAATCTATTATTACCCGTCATTTTAATTTTCATATTTTAATTACAACAACACATTTAATTGCTTTTATATGTGAACAAAAATAAAAGCAATTAAATGTATCATTATAATTAAAATATGAAAATTAAAATGACGGGTAATTCACACGTGAAATTTCTCTGTACTCTACTATAGGCTACGTGTTGGTAGCCATTAAAGAAAACAGTTTCATATTTATGTTTAAATAGTCCTATGTTATGCTTTAAATTCATCTATTTGATTATGAAAAGTGAACAGCATGAGTAAGATGCATAGTAAGATGCGCAGTATGTCGGGAGACATGGAGTGTGTCAGACATGATTTTGACCACTTCATTAAGTTTTGTTTTGTAGAAAGCCTTTCTTTAAAGTGAATTTCGTTTTGTAAAAATTGTATCTTAATTTTAATCAATGTTTCATTAACCAATTGCCTGGAAATAATAAATAAGAAGCAAATATAGCAGACAATATAATCATGACATAGAGGCGCCGGCGCGATCACTGGCGCGTGAACTGGAGCGCGTCTTACAGGCTAAATGAACCGAAACTCAGCGACTGCTTGCCTCAGAGACATGAGAAATATATCTATAGAAAGCTTTAAAATATCTACTTTAATGAAAATGAAATAATTAAAAACTAAAAGAAATAGGCTACTCTGTTTATATAGAATAAACTGAATGAAATGTACATTCTCTCTCTAGGTGCGTCCACTATGAGGAGACTCAGTAATGTCAACTTCATCTTTGCCGCCGACACTGATTCAGAAAACATTACTTTATTAATAAACAATTAAAATGTCTCCTTGCTGTTTTGGTCACATTCATAAGACCAATATCGATTCGTAAATCCCAGTGGATCTTTTGGTAGGCTATATGCTGTTGATGAATAAACAGTAGTAGTGCGCCTCCCACCCAATAAATCGCAATAGGCTTAAAACTTTGTATTACTTTTGATATGGAACAAAGTCTCAGATTTCAATTTCTGGCCATTTCATTAAGAAATTCAAGCAATAAATACCATTTTGGTGCTCTTTAATGCGGCGTGATAGATAGCTTCTGGTACTCAACTGGACAGGGGTGTGAATTACAGTTAAAATTTACAATAGATCACCCTCAGTGTAATCTGTCAACGTGACGGATGGCCTTCAGATTTTTCCGTCATTGATAAAAAAATTCCGTCAATGACGGATCATTTTCGGTTAACGCGAGATATATATATATATACACACACACACACACAAAATAATTTTTTTAACTAAGAAAAGCAGCTAGCAGAAGTCAATCTCAATGTTGGGCTAATAGAGACTAGCCTGATGACGCTGCTGCTGTCCTCTGAAGGCTCCCTATCTCCACTGCTCAGGACAGCACTGCTGATCTGAGGGCTCTGGATGAAGCGCATGGAATTATGAGCACTGACTACATCCTTCATCCTGCTGGTCATCAGGTCATCTGTGACCGCAAGACTCTTCTCTGAGGACAACGAATGGCTCTCACACCTGCCAGAGCAAAACAACAGCACTTTAAAGTGGGTACTTAAAAAAAAAAAAAAAAAAATTAAATATAATGAAAATATATATGTGTATAAGAAACGTAGAAAGAAATGTATAAATTTAAACAATGGTAGTAACTGATAACACACTTTATTTTATCTGTCAATCACAATGTAAAAAAAGCCTTAAAGAGTTAGTTCATCCCAAAATGAAATTTCTGTCATTAATTACTCACCCTCATGTCGTTCCACACCCGTAAGACCTTCATTCATCTTCAGAACACAAATTAAGATATTTTTGATGACAGAATGCTGTCAAATTTCCTTCCATTGACTGCCTTTGCAACTACCACTTTGATGCTTCAAAAACTTCAGGTTATTAAACTAATCCATATGAATCGAGCCGTTTAGTCCAAATTTTCTGAAGAGAATAAATGGCTTGTTACGATGAACAGATTTAATTTTGGCTTTTACTCGCATATAAACACTGATCAGCGAACATACAGAACTGAACCTGAATAATGCACAAGAACAAACCTCTGCATGCTGCGTAACCAATGTTCTTTCTCATGTGTTACGCAGCACGTTTGAGCTCCCAGAATCTTATGTTCGCTGATCAGTGTTTACATGAGTAAAAGCGTCATGTAGTTTTTGGAGTTTTTAGTTACAGTAGTAGATTACTACTAAAGAATGGTTCTGAACTTAAAAAAAAAAAAAAAAATAGTGGCATGTCTAACAAAGTTGTGTTCCAAATCTAAAGTTGTCACAAAAACTGAGGTTCCTGTGTGATTTTGTTTAGGCGCTGTACCAAAATTAGCCACTGGGTGAAACCCACACTACATTTGACACAAAATAAATCCATTTATCCTGTCACAAATTAATAAATTTCTGTCTCAATATCACTTCTATCACACAACAGAATAAGCTCGAGTCTCACATCTGTGTTTTGTCAAGATTAGAAAAAAAGATTTGAATATAAAATAGTGCAGTAAATTGTCAAATGAGAAACATGACACACCCACTAGGGGGAGGGGCCTACTGAAAAGATTTAAAGTACCATTTCCATGGGTTTAGTGTTTAATACTTAGGGAAATTCTGTACACCTGTTGTCTGTCAGGTTCTGATCCAGCATGTTGTAGTCCTGGTCTCCTTGGAAAACCCTCTTCAGCAGGTCCACGTGTTGAGGATTATTGACGCCAAACCCAGAGGCCAGGATCTCAGTGTGGACGTTATACTCGTTGATGTAGGTCTTCAGACCCGGCACTCGCGTCATATGCACCTGCGTGAAGAGAACAAGCGCTAGAACACTTTCGGACTGGGGTGGACCAGCAAACCTGATGAACACCTACCATCGGATCAACCCAGACAGTGTTTCCCACACTCATCACGACCCTGGCCTGATGCAGCTTCCCTCTGATCTTCTGACTCACGGCTCTGGTCACCTGAACACAGACATCGCTCTGTTTTAAACAGTCGTTCATGTACAAACTGAAGAGATGTTGGCGTCGGTGGGACTGTCGAGACCTTGGGGTTCCAGTCCACCTCCCCGTCGATGGGCTGAACCCTGCACAGGATGATCTCTACAGCCTGGTCTGGCAGATCCTGGAACGGAGCGGGAAGCTGGAGCAGCTGGTGCGACTTCACTTCCTGTGTGCGGCCCTCATCGATGAAGCAGGCAGTGACACTGCTGAACAGCTGCTCTCCTTTATCCGGCACCTCCATCACACGCACACTGCGACCGGATGTACAATCAAACAATCATTTCCCATAAACATTCATGTAATTTATTCATTTACATACACCATTCAGAAGAGGGTCAGTAAGGAATGTTTTTGAAGGAAGTCCCTTCTGCTCACTAAGGTTGCATTCATTTGATAAAAATACAGTAAAATTATGAAAATTACAATGTAAAACAAGTGTTTTCTATGTGAATATATTGTAAAATGTAATTTATTCCTGTGATCAAAGCTATATTTTCAGCATCATTACTCCAGTCTTCAGTGTCACATGATTCTTCAGAAATCATTCTAATATGATGATTATATTATTACAATTATTATAGTTGCTCAGTTATTAATAACAGTTCGTTTAATCCTCGATGTTAAAAAGTTTTTGCTAATTCATATTTTTGTGGAAACCTTGATGCATTTTATTTTTCAGGATTCTTAGGATCTTTTGTAACATTATAAACGTCTTTACAGTCACTGTTGATCAATCTAATGCATCCTTGCTGAATGCCAGTATTAGTATATGATGAAGTATGGAGTAAATGTTTCCAGAATGATGAGTGCGCATCAAGTGTTCCAGCAGAGGGCGTCAGTACCGGTTATAGACGTTCTCCTCCTGAATGGCGTACAGTTCTCCCTTCAGCACTTCCACAGCACAGCGTCTCTCTCCAGCGTAGTGAGCATTCATTTGAGCAGCGAGAGCCTCGTAACTGTCGTCTTTCTGGCTCACGATACGGCCAGAATACACGTTCGCCGTCTTTATGAGCAGCGGCAAAACCTTTTGAGATTTGGGAGAAACATTTTGCTGTGAACCACTGGCAGAAGTGAAACTGTAACACGTTGAAATCGATCAAAAAAAGTCCAGAATTAATAATTACTCCTACTGAAAAACATAACGAGCTGAAAATTTTCAACATGACAGAGTCAGAAGAACAGAGACTGTGGAAACTCTTGCAAGCGCTCTTATATCTGATGTTAATGTGTTTTCAGTGATCTGAGGCACTTAAACTCATTTAAAGGCAGCTGTAAACACCCAAGATGCATTACAATTGCTCACTTTAAGCACATGTGGAGCTGTAAATGCAAACATATGCTGATCCTCGGAATAAAACCATGTCTTTTAGCGTAAAAATAAATTTTAAAAAAAAAATTCATTTTAGACCATTTTCTGTTCTGTTTTTGTTTTGCCAACAGAAATATTTCCAAACAAAGCCAAAGCAGGACACACCACCCTTCTGAAACATGGACAAGCGGTGAAATAAACAGTGCAAATCATTCCAGTGCTGGTGAAAGACTTGAATTTTTAGTTTTTGGATTATTTTTTTTAAATAATGTTTTCCATTTTATTTTATTTTTTTTGTTTGTTTTAAAGGCACAATATGTAATTTTCACCACTAGAGGTCGCTTATTCAAAACAAAGGCGTAGCTTGATGATGCATGAATTTCCACCATCTCGTCGCTTCATAAAATGATTGTAGAACCACTGTAGTGAGATGGACTTTGTAACAACGTCTTTAGTACCTTTTATGGGTCTTGAGAGAGGAAATGACATTGCTGGCTATGGAGGCCTTTCTGAGCCATCGGATTTCAACAGAAATATCTTAATTTGTGTTCCAAAGATGAATGAAGGTCTTACGTGTGTCGATCGACATGAGGGTAAGTAATTAATGACAGAATTTTCATTTTTGGGTGAACTAACCCTTTAATGCTTTATAAGTATTTTACATTGTCAGTTTGGTAATAATGAATTAACATGTTAACTAATGAAGCCGCATGTCTCAAAGTTTACTGAACAATAACAAATAATCAGAAAATTTCTAATCATTAGGGCATTTTGTAGTCCAGATTAAAATATAAAAATGTTTAAGTTTGAAAATAAATAGCCTATTGTTGGTGCTGTGATGAACATTGAGATTACAAAAAAATGAATGGCTAGCATTTTAAAAACTTCACTAGTGCAGCTGCTTTGTTTGCGGGCTTTCCGGGGTAACCGCTGCATTTCTGCTGCTCGATCTGCTGTCAGAGAGTGAACGTGCACTTTCATTCAGCGCGTCTCCTTCACTCGTTCCGCCATGTGCTTCTTATGCACGTTGGGCTTGTTTACATCGGAGCGCGTGTCCCTTTGACACAGAATACAGCGGTGTTGTGCCTTTTATATGGCTGATGGGGAAAGTATTCTTAAATGCATTATAAAAATTAATAATTGGTAATTACTATTTACGGTATTTTGAAGTGCCGATAACAATATCGTGCATATTCATTATCGTGATATATTGCATTACCGAATATCGGCACGTCTACAAGTTAAATTGAACTTTTGTTTTGCCAGTTTATAATGAAGACGTTTGAGTTTGTTTGTATTGGATGCTTCTTTGTGGTTTAATAAATCAGACACTAACACACATCGCAGTTTGAATCTGAGGAGCTCTACAGCCCTACTTCTGATACCTTAAGGCCCCATTAACACTAGTGCATTTTTGTTTTAAAATAGTGTTTTAAAATGAAAACGATCCTCGTCTACAATGGCGTTTCCACAGCTTTTCAGAAATGATCTCCGTCTACACTACACAACTGAAAACCCACGTCCCATGACCATTCATGCACACTGGGCATGTGTGTAAGTGTAAACAGTTGCCTCTTGCGCATGTACACAGCTAAAAATGACAACAAAGCCAGCAAAGATTGCAGTTCAGTCTCCTTGTTATTGTTTACAAGGTCATCAAGGATACGCAGAGCAACGTGGCCAGCTACGCCATCATTTTCAAGTCTCCATTGGTCCGTTTATACTGAAACAACGCTGGTGTTTTCAAACTAAAACGGGGTCAGCAGTGTTTTTGAAAGTCTCCGTCTACAAGGTTTGAAAATGCTGGCATAATGTAAACGACAAAGACACACTAGTGTAAACAGGGCCAAAATTTACCAAATTCCATGACATTCGACATAAAATTCAAAATGACAGGATTTCATCCATGTATTGTCTCAAACCGTATGGCCCAAAACCAGATATATTTGTGATTTTCTCTTTTGAACTGACCATTACAGTGCCAGTGTCCGGGTGCTTTGGATGATCCAGGGATTTGTTGATCATGTGTCTATCTGGACAAACTGTGCTGTCCCTGCAAAGAGGAAGAATACATTTGTAAATCAGCAGCAGACGTTCACACTCACAGATGATGTAAACATGGTGTTTGATGCAGAGACCTGCAGAAGCCGAAGCTCTTGAGCGAGCAGCAGAGGGGTCTGTCTGTCTTCTGCTCCTCTTTGGCCTGCTGGACGCCCAGAGCAAACTGTAGCAGTTCGGGGGGCAGGAGAGCCCCGGCTCTCCTCAGGTAGCGCAGCACACCGCACACGTGACGGGCGTTCTGCTCCGACAGCAGCAGCACGGACTGAGCTGCAGGAGACCAGCTCTCGCCGGGATCCTGCACAGGACGTCACAGCCATGGTTACATCACCATCCTATGACTCAATTAAATACAGGAATGACAAACCAATGCAAGCACCACGTCTGGAAGGCTTCTGAAATTCTCCGACATGCAGAAGAGGCGGCTGCCGAACAGCTTAGGGGAACTGGGAAACCCGTAATGGACAACGCACGTGGCGTCCCGGATACCAAGAGCCTTGAGGCAGTCGTTGGTGGTAACTAGAGGAGGAATGAGAGTCAGACAAGAAGCAAACACTGAATGTTTCCTACTATCAGCACATGGTCCTGTTTGGAACCAATTCCTAACGTTCTAAGAACATTTTCTGTAGGTTCTATTTTTTGTAACCATCGGCGAATCTTCCCAGAACATTGCAGGCAGGTTTTTGTAACAACCTAATGTATTTTCCTGACAATTTTTTATATTTTTAAATAATTAAATTATTTTAATCTTTTTCTCTGAGATTCATGGCTTAAGTTTACCAAACAATAAACAAGGGATATGACATATATAGACTATTTATAGCAGGTAAATGATGCCAGAGGGAATGTTTTATTTACATCATGAAAACCTTCTTGGCTACAGAGAATGCAAGATTCAAAAATAGACGAAAAACAGTGGCATCTTAGGACATTTAGTTTGACAGCTAAATGTCAAATGACATACTTACCCAGAATGACTTGCGTTCCATGGCCGATGTCTTTCCTCCACTGATCAATGACAAACTCGAACTGGTCCGTCACATCTTCATGAGCTTTCAGTGTGAATACGGCAGTGTTGGCCACAGCCTGAATGACAGATGGTGCATGATGGGAAAATACAATCAGATGCAAGAGCCAATCAGCATTACATTGGTGGTTCAATATATTGCCATAATGTCAACTAGCAAACATTTAAACTGCCAGAAGATGGACAACCTCTCAAGAAATCAATCTGTAATGTTGAGGATAAAAGCAAAATTTATATTTTCGTCACCACAAAGGGATGATTAAATATATGTAATCTGATTGGTTGATTGCATGGGTTAAAGCAAAAAAAGAAAAGAAAAGAAAAGCACATTATTTGAAAATTATTTTCCTTGACACTATAGTAACGTATCTGCCATTGCCATTAACCCTTGACAGACTCCAGATTATAGTGGGCTATTTGAAACAGCAATACCAAGAAAGGTTACTCACTACAATATGAAGAAAATAAATGGAAAAAACACCATTTGAAAAAATTAAAAAAATTAATATTTTTTTAATGTATCGTTAAAGCCACGCACACACTTAATGATTGTAAGGCCGATTATGAATGTAAATTGATACTTACGACTGATCGCGCTCAAACGCGTCCACTCAGAGCCAGTTGCGTTCAGTCTGCGATTACAGTCGGTGTTTAAATTCCATGTGTAAGTATTTAAATCTGCTTCAGTCGCAGGAAACTATCGCTGTATGTTGAGCACAGTCTTAGAATGTTTTAGCTAGTCGTTAAATGTGTGCCCGGCTTAAGTCTAAACATTTAAATGGTGGCTGTCATAAAACAGATTTATACATTCAATACTGAAGCACATGTTAAGTACAAATACAATGAATATATGAATATGCAATAGCCTATAGTGCAAAATGCTCATTCCTGTTTATTTTGTGTTGTAACTAGTACAGCGAAGAGATGATCGGTTCATGTGCTCTCAGCGTGAACTGAAGCGCTACAACGATCTGTCACACCACAGAGTGCCAAGAAAGAGACACAGCTCGAGAGGCATCTATGGTCTCCCCCATTCTACTTCTGATTGGCTAGTAATGTTAGTTTGGTTGAGAGCGAAAGCTGTTCCTCCTCTCATACCATTGGTAGGCGAACTCATGAACTCGAACGTGATATTAACATTTTATTTATTTATTTTTTAATGTAGGACTATCTTTTTTTTTCCTGCAGCCAAACGCTGCATGCAGGAGTCCAGCACGGCGCCGGAAAACTTTAAGCCCTGTGATTGTTACACATCCTTCACTGTGAATGGTGGAATTCTTTACCTTATACACATGCTCTGTCTCCTCGGCAGAGTTGGTAATGATGAGGGTTTTCTGTGGTTTGGGCGGGTGGAAGTCCAGAGATCCAAGCAGAACGGAGATCTTATCACAGTCCAGACAGAGCTGGACCCTCTGAATGTGAAAGAGCGGACGTCAGAGCTTACAGAGGACAGGACAGAAATACCTCTGTTTGTGAGGACTAGGCATGTGCCTATCAAATTTTCATGTTGTGATAACTGCTAAAGCTTTTATCATGGTATATGGTATTATCACGATATTGAAATTGAAGCTGCAAAAAAAGTTGTCATACTATAACAGGTTTAATAACTTTCTTGTAACAAAAATAACTCAAATACAATAAAGCAATGCACTAATCTATTTGAAACATTTGTTTACTTTATAATTTTTTTTTTAAGTCTAAAAGAATTACAAAGAACAATAGTTAACACTTTACAATAGGGTCTCATTAGTTAACATTAGTTAATGCATTAACATTAACAATGAGCAATAGCTACATTTGTTACACAAGTTATTATTCTTTGTTAAATTTAGTTAAAAATACAACTGTTAGTTAATGTAAGCTCAGGTCCAGTAAATAATACAGTTACAACTTTTGATTTTAATGAAGTGTTATTAAAATGTTAAAAATAAGACTAATACATTCTTTAGAAGTATTTTTCATTGTCAGTTTATGTTAACTAATGAATTAACTAAAGTTAAATAATGGAGCTTCAGAGAATCAGAACATGTTGTAGTCCAGATTAAAGTAAAAATAAATAAAAAATAAAATCGCCTTAAGTCTTCAAGCATTTGGTGCTGTGATGAACACGATAGCAAATATAAAAATCGGAATGGCTTTTAAAACATTTAAATACTGTAGTAGCTGTAGCACAGTTGCTTTGTTTACGGGTTTCCGGGGTAACCGCTGCATTTCTGCTGTTCCATCAGCGCCCTCTGGTGTCAGAGAGTTGGTTTGTTTAAATCAGTGCACGTGCCTCTTTGACATAGCAGTGTTGTGCATTTGAAACAAATGGGTAAAGTATTCTTAAAATGCATTCAAAATTTGTAACAAATTATTCACGGTATTTTGAAGAGCCCACAATAATATCGTGCATATTCATTATCGTGATATATCGTATTACCGTATACCAGCACGTCTAGTGAGGACTGACCTGATGTACCCTGCCGTACAGAGCAGCCTCCTCCATCACGGTGATGATGATGGAGGGGCAAATCATGTGCTCTCGGACCAGAGCCTCTATTCCGGCACTCCAGCGGCTGCCCACTGCGACGATCTGCCTGGGGCACGAGGACCTCTCCTCCCCAGACACTACTTTCTGGAAGTGCTTCAGGATCACGGACATCTTCACAAGAGATGAGACAAAAACATTGTAAAAGGGCACAGAAGGTCCTCTTTAATATAAAGTGGAACCCTCAGTTTTGTTTTGAACAAAGTCTCATTTCTGGGCTCTACTAGAACAGGTTTTCATGCTTGAAATGTTCATTTCCTCATATTCTCAACCAGAATTTAACAACCAGACTCTGCCCCTTTATTCTGCGTATGAATTATTTAAATGAGGAATATTGTGCCGTGTTCGTTCCCGGAAGAAAGCTCAAGACTACAATAGAGGCGTTTCAGAGAGTTCAGAAACACTGACACTGATATAGAGAATAAATCCCACTGGAGGGACTTTGTTGCTGTTTGAGCATGACATTACACACTAAAGAAAGATGAACATTGAAAAAAGCACAATAGATCTTCTTTGTGTCTTTAACTTTTACTATGTACTATAACATTTAAATTAATCTGTTACAATGTAATCGTGTACATATATATTTTTATATTGTACTGCATTTAAAAATGCCTTCATGTAATTACACTGTTGACCTTCCTTTACCATTTAATCCACCCTTAAACCTCCCCATACTACCAAACCTGTACTAACCTTACCTGTATCCACCTCAACAGCAGCACAAGTGATTTGGGTTACACTTTATTTTACAGTATGTGTACTTACAGCACACTTACCTAAGAGAGTACTGGGTAATATAAGGTAACTACATGAGTTACAGTTAGGTTTAGCAATATGTTCAGGGTTAGTTACCTGTACTATAAAAACATTCCTATAGTAATTACATAGTATGTATATGCAGAACTGGACTGTAAAATAAATGGCTACCCACATTTTTTTTAAACAAAGTACTTGCTACACATAACAGGTTCTTCCTGTAGTAATAACTAGTAACAAATTATGCACAATTACATGCGACTAAGCCAAAACCAAACCCTAGACTGGGTTAATCTAATCTGTAAGTATGTAAATAATATTACTCAGTCCATAAATGTATAATTACACTGTAACAAGCACACCAAAGTAAAGTGTAACCATATTTTGCAATACAACATGAACACAAAAAGCAAATACATAGTCACTAAAGACACCTAATATAAAGTGGGACCAATTTGGTCTGAATCAATGGAAAAAAACGTGCACTCCTCTTTCGTGTCACCTGCTCAGGTGCTTGTGAATAAAGGACATCAGCCTCGTCCAGCACCAGGTGACACAGTCTCAGGAAAAGGAAGCACTGAGCATCCAGCAGTCTCATCATGGTAAACGGTGTTGTCACCAGCAACTGACCTTTAATAGCATCACAAAGGCAGACACAATAGCCTCAAAACTTTTGGTTTTCATCCAGATGCCCCACACTCAACATCTCTCAGACACACACTCACAGTTCCTCTGGATCTTGAACTTCTTGGGCTCATCCTGGTCCATGCCCAGCAGCACACTTGTGGGATGGAGATTTTGAGTTGCTCTACTGTCCTCCAGGAGCTCCAGCACCGTCTGAACTTTCTCCCAGCCCGGACACAGAATTGCGGCTACAGGCTGCAGACAAACACAGAAAATGAAGATGTAGCAGCAAAACTGGGATCAGATCATGACAAGTGGATCAGAGGAATAGAGAGTTTAGAACTGTGTGCTCCGAGATGGAAATCTCTATATTTTTATATATATATATATATATATATATATATATATATATATATATAAAAAACAAATACATACATGGGTTTTTTCAAATACAATACGCCAAACTTATTTTCTTCTCAAGCCATATGACCTAAGTCAAATTTAAACCTTAATTTTGGTATCATTCTATTTTGTTTATCCTACAAATTTGATGTTTCTGACCACCTCTGAAAGAGGTTTGAGTGACTAAATCACAAGAAGCTTTGGCCACTTTACACATTTATTTTGGGCGGTTTCCACTTGAGATGAAAACCCCAAGACTGATGGTGGATCACAGGGCCTGTTGAGCCCAGACATGGAGCTGCACCACAGGGACCAGTAAGCCCAGAGATGATGCTGCACCATACAAGAGATCTAATATGAAGTCTTATGCATATGGGCTTTTCCAAATGTACTACACTCTAATCTTATTGTCTTCAAGCCAAAGTCAGCAAAATATAAAACCTCTGTTTTGGCATTATTCCATCTTTACTCAACAATGATGCTTATTACCACTTCTGAAAGTGGTTTGAGTGACAAAATCACAAGCAGCATTGGGCACCTTTTACATGTGTATTTACTGCAGTGTCCACCTTTGATTGGATCAGCATTGGAGCTTCACCATAGGGCCCACTGAGCCCAGACACAGAGCTGCTCCATAGGGACCAATGAACCCGTAAGTAAACGTTTTTCTTCTCTGAGCAGTAATAGAGCAGTGAATCTCACCCCAGTGCGAGCAGCGAGACTGGAGGTGACAGAAACCATCTGTAACAGCATCAGCAGAGGAGGAATATAGGACAGAGGATTGTCACCGCTGTGCGACACCAGAACTGTGTCAAACCCCCGCGCCACAGCGGGCCAACAGTAACTCTCCGCTACATTCGGCCCATTATACTTCTTCCACAGCAGGAACTAAAAAGAAAAAACAAAACAAATGTAACAATCAGATACAACCGGTAAAAGTATCTCATATTAAAATCATTAATACTGTCCCACATCCTCTTATACAAATGTTAAAAGTCATAAATACTTCATATTTCTCCATTTTTCAACACTCACAAAACAAAGTTAAATAAGTTGGACTTATGGCCATAGCACTTTGCAGTAAAGAAAAAAAAAAGTGTCAAATAATGCAAAATGATAAATAATGTCTTCAACATCCGTATTGGATTATCCATTGCGTTAAGGCACGATGACTGACCTTTCTGAATTGCTCAGTGATGGGTGCTCGTGTCAGGTTATTGCAGGGTGTAATACGAAGGGGGGAGTGCACTAAAACTCCAGAGTGACCCGGATCACAGCGCGCAACCTGTGAAAAAGCACAGGCCAGATTACATAATACAATACATATGATCATGATAAAACAATGAGGCTCTTACTTTGGCATCAAGAGATTCTTGGTCTGGATTGAGTGGATCAGGGTTCAGAAACTGCATGAGTCTGTCCAAAATAGGATACACACAAATGAGGGAAACATTTCTTCATGAAAAAGGAGATAAATTAGATTGAGAGAAAATGACTGACATGTTCTAGACTAGTTTTGTTTAGTAAGGTCAGTAATGTAAAGCCTACCTTGCAGAGGCCAGCTGATCATCAAGACTTGGCTCTTGTGAGAGAGCTGCCACTTTCTGCTCCTCTGAGGAGCCACTGGCACTATGAAGATACACACACACACGTGTGCAAAACTACATTTTTAAAATCAGCTATGTGAGCTGCAGAATGACTAATTGTCTCCAGAAAGCCCAGCATAATCCGTCTGGTTTCAGATTCACTTGACTCCAGTCAGACATGCTCTTGTGTTCATAAAAAGAGAAAAGTGTGTTTGGTCTTACCATGATTCTGGACTCGCCGCTGGTGTCAAAGCAATGTTTTTTTCTTCAGTCTGATCAGGACTGTGCTGCTTTTCTTCAACAGACTGAAAGTATTAAAAAGCATTTCCTTTTACAACCACTCATTTAATCGCTCAAAATGCAAAATATTGAAATGGACACATCAGTGCTTACTTCAGGAACCTGCTTTGAATGTAATTTAAACTTCATGTATCTGTGAAAAGAAAACATTTTTTGATATTACTTGACATATTATTAACTAAACTATTTTATTGGCTAGTTAATTAAATTACTGTATTAGAGCTGCACGATTCTGGACAAATTGAGAATCAAGTTTTTTTTTTTTTTTTTTTTCTTCTTCAAATAGAGATCGATTCTTTATTTGAAAATTCTGAACCGAAAACTTAACAAAATAACATGTAATCTACTAGAGATTCTGACAAAATTTTAATTACTGCAGCCAATTTTTTGCAGCCAAGTTTCTATTTCAATAAATTATTTAAAAAAAAAATTTCTTGAATGAATAATTTAATAAACATACTTTTAATGAACTTGTCGCCACCTACTGGTGTAATGATGTACCTGATTCAATCACTTAAAGGGTCAAGTTTCTTTCTAAAGGTGATTTACTTATTTCGATCACTACTGTAGACATCTACAGAGCCCCTAAAGGGACGTGGGTGGTGGAAAAAAAAAATGGGAAGGGAGGAAATTTTACGTGCTGGTGGAAAAAATTTTGGGATGGGAGGATTATTTTTTTTTTCAAATCTATTGTGTTCCCTCGCAAAACTTTTGCGTTCCCACGCAAAGTTGTTATTCCCTTGCTGTGAGCTCGGACAAACCCTTCCTCTTTAATGTCCCGCTGGCTGTAGTGTTTCAGTCAGCTCCATACGTTAATAATGCACACAAAAAATGCGCAGCTCTTAGAGGTTGAACTTGTTGGACTCAAATATAAAGAAATGCAGTCAGTGCTTATGTCAAGCAGTTCAGTAAAGTTGGCAATATATTCACAGATTCGAGCTTCCTGGATTAAAGGTACAATATGTAAAATTTTTGCAGTAAAATATCCAAAAACCACTAGGCTAGTGTTATATATTTTGTCCAGCTGATTACAAACAATATCTCTAATGTTTTCAACTACTTGTAAATCATGAGAAAATTCCCATTCTAAACAGTGACACGGGGCAGTGCAGTCGCCTGTCAATGACGTCAGTTACCCTTTGTTACCGCCTTTACTGACGTAGAAACCACATGACAACAGTGTCATGGACAAATGCGGAAGTAGAGTCTAGCGTCCAGCAAACCACTAGCTTGCTTCAAGCAGTTCCTTATTTACTTCTTGCACGTTTTATGGTGGATTGTGTTACTTATTTATGGAACATAATTACTGTTTACCATCTGCCGCTGGTTCTGTCGACAAGGACAGCTCCCGTAAACTCATGACCGGAAAAGCGGAAGCGGCGCTGGCGACTGTGTCATAATAAAAGTCCCGCTGCTCGTGAGGCGTGTGTTGATCAATCGCTCCAGCTCCTCCTTCAGCTCCCGCAACACTCGGTCCTGCTCTGCTTCATACTACAGTAACGTTAATAATCGCATCCACGAACATGAGTTCTTCCAGACTCCAATCCCTATTCTTTTGCACCGTCCGTTGAGATGGAGACCACATGTCCCAAGTTTCCGCTCTAAAACGTCATCAAACTACGCCTTTGTTTTGAATAGGCTTCTAGCGACCTCTAGCGGAAAAAAATCACAAATTTTACCTTTAATAAAGCTAAACGTTGTTAATACACAAATGCAGCTACTTCCAATCATAGTAACCTAGACAACAAGCTACAACAACCCAATTTTCCTCAAATGTGCTTTATAATAAATTGGTCTCTATGAGCAGGCGGCGGAGATACACGTCTGAAGGGACCGTCTGAAAACTGCAAAACCCAAAACCCTTTTGCTGATTTTATATTATGAAAAATACTAAATAACTTCACTGTAACACACTGTACTGTCACCAAATTCAGTTCATACATCACTGCTCTGGGAACGCAAAAGTTTTGCGAGTCAATGCAAATATCTTTGCGAGGGAACGCAAAAGATTTGAAAAAAAAAAAAAAAAAAAATAATAATAATAATAATTTCCTCCCATCCCAATTTTTTTCCACCAGCACATCCCTTTAGGGGCTCCGTAGACATCAGTGTTTATATCTGAACTATAATCTTTTATCCCAGTACTTCTGTGATAATATGAATGATTGTCAGATGATATTAAATGACGATACTGTGTGGTTGAAAAGACTTTGTGAAGCCGTTTCATACCTATACATGACAACGGCTCTCTGGCTCAGCGTCCGTGCCAACACAAATCTGGGCCGTATGTATAAAGCCACTCAGAGTAAAATTTTAGTCTTAAGTGTGTCAAAATTCTAAAAATGCCGTAATTTTACTCTTATTCTTAGACTTAAGAATAAATGTGATTCATAAAGATTCACAAGTGTCAAGACTAGGTCTTAGCTCCTAAATTATTTAGGAAAGCTGCAGAGGTCTCCTAACCTAGTCAGAAGTATCAAGATTGCAGCAAAGAAGAGGAGATACATGCTCTCCAATAAAGATATGAAGTTATATGATGACATAAGTTGATAAAATGATATAAACTTGACTGTCAATTCTTTTTGTAACTGACCTAATAAGAAATGTAATAACTTTAAATTTAATAAATATTACTTAAACTGTAATTAATGTGTTTAATGCATTAATACATTTAAAGGTGTTGTATGCGATTTCTCAAATTCGTTGTTTAACATTGTTGATATTTAAAAACAACCCAAACAAACACACCCGTCTCTTCATTGCGCCGCCTCCAAAACTCACACTCCAATCCTAACCTCGAACCCCGGCCCGATCACTGCTGTCATGTGAGGCGAATGCAATAACATTAAACACCTCATTCTCTAGCGGGCATCAGTGTGCTGTAGTTTACCTGCAAAACTCTCACTATCTAGCCACTGTTACACATGTAATGAGAGTGGATGTCTGTTTATCACAGCTGACGCAAAACAAAATGCTTCACAAAAAATAAAGCGCAGATGAACGAACGACAAGAAAGTAAAAAAAAAAAAATGAACATACAGTACACAAGAGTAAATAAGTGAGAAAAAGTGTCCGTTGTTAAACGTCAACAGCACAGCAGCTCCAGACAATCAAAACCAAGTGTTACTTACATGAGAAGGAATCAAAGCTTCTTAAAGCGCTTGCCCAGTCATAATAAATGACCCTACAATTTTGCTTAAACCATCAAAATATGAGGAAAACATATGTTTATATTATTTAAATGTTTTAAAATATGACATTGACTACAACATAATCAGTTTTTAATATATCATTGGTCCTCTTGTTTTTGCATGTGTTCATAATTTCTTTGCATGACAGACTGGCCAAAAATAATTTGAAATTTCATTTCATTATCACACATGAAACAATTGACTCCAAGCACAGCTACAAGATATGCTTACATCTTTTAACACATTTTTTTTTGAATATTTGAATTAAGGTTGAAGATGTCAGTTTTCATATGGCTGGACATCACAATTGGCCTCTACTCTATGGCAGTTCATTGACTTTCCAACTGACCATCAAACCATGTGGCAAAAGAAAGCCACTTTTATGTTGACTATGGGTTTCCCTGCAGTTGTTGGAGCCGTTGATGAACTCATGACATCATTGCTCTAACTGTAAATATCAATAGAAAAAGATTCCACACCATCAATACTAATTTGTGATAATTTTGCACAATGCAAAGCTATTGCTTTTAAATAAATGTAAATATTAAAACGTTTGTGTTTTTCTTTTTATCGTTTTATATAATAACATTAAATGATTGGTATTGTGCTGCTGTGACTTCACCCTTCCAGGCTCACTATTGGCTGATTCAGAGATTAAGGGCGGCCATTTTGAGTTGACATCATTGTAGTCCTTAGTTCACAACACTTAAGTCAGCACTTAAGAATCCGTCTTGCACTATACTAAAAGTTGCTTTTAGCTTCTTTATAAAAGTCTCCTACTCTTAGAAAACTCCTACTCTTTACTAAGAATTTTTTGACACTTAAGTCAAAACTTAAGACTGCTCTTAAGAGCATTTCTGAGGTTTTATACATACGGGCCCAGATCTATTTAGAGTTAAGTCAGGTGTCAATCCAAACTCAAATATGCAATCTAAAACTATATATGAGTTATGAGCTATTAAGTCAGAAGGAACCAAATTCAGATGACAATCTCACTGAGACTTGTTCATGTCAGCCGGCGCAGAGGTTTCATCTGTGATAATGTCAGTGGCCTCGACTCTGATCCGCCATCCTCTGCCAATCTGAATCAAACCACAGAAGTCAAGGTTAAACAGGGCTCTAGTCATTTTGACACCACTGGTGCCACTATAAAACTGAATCTGATTGCTCAGTGTTATAAATGGACACTTACAGTATCAGTTCCAGCATTGCGGGTCAGTTTATGGACTCGAGGTTTAACCTGAGACGGCATTTCCTCCAACACCGGTGGTTTCTGCTGCTCCGTTTCTAAAGGAGAAACACAAAGTAATATGAGCACCTTTCAAGACATTCACGAACCAGGGCTGCCAATTTAACGTGATTCTAGTGTGATTAATTACAAAGGAAATCGATGCTTATGCAATTAATCAATTTTATTTATAAAAAGTAATTCATTCAATTTACTATTAGGACTCAAGTATACACTGTATATCACTAGAGAGTGCAAGAGAGAGAGATAATGATTGACGACGGGCCACGTTGAATTGTTAGAAAATCATGCACACCTGAGGTGTAATGGCCACCCCGCTTTGCGTAGCATTATTTTCTAATAATTGAATGGGTACATAACACACGTTTCCGCCAATCACGTTAATCTTGAGTTCCTATAGAGTAGTATTGCATCTCTTTCTGAAAAAAGCAGAGCTCCTGGAGGCGTACCGTGGGCGAAGCTAACGAGTCACGGGCGCGCGCAGCTTTTGCGTAGTGATCGTCTGCAAGCTGCGACATCATAAATAAACAGGGAATAAAAATGTTTGTGTTTTTAACTTTATATGCACTTGCTCTTGCTCTGGTTGATCTGTGTGCGCACACTTACCAGGGAGAAGTGCCCATACAAGGAATTCCACCCTTTTTTACATGATAAAGGGCCATACTCGAAAAAAACTTTGAAACTTATCCGAATCCGGAAAGAGTGTATTTGGCACAGAAATACTCCGTCATACATCCAACTTGTGTTTTGAAACTTTGGCCATGTTTAGAATGAGAATCCAACTCTTTAACAGTGTAAGTAAGTCAGAATACATGAAATAGCATTAGACCCCCCCTTTAATGGACTGGAGTCAATTATTCCGTTTATACTATGGTTACCACACCCCAAGACATTGTTCAGATGTTGTATTTTAAGAGGGATTTGTCCTTAAAACACTTGTGTGTGGAACTAAATTTCTTACGCATCTCATCCCAAGCCTCCATTGCTAATTCTAAAAAGTCATTTTAGAGCTAGTAACGGAGGCTTGAGTCATTGATAGCAGTTATTAATGCAGTAAGAGAGAGAGGTTAAGCGTGTGTGAATTACCCGTCTGTGTATCTCAAGTGTTCGCAGCAGCGCACATTTCATTTAAAACTATGACAGCACTGGGCATAAAGGATAATTGGTAAACTTTCCTTGTCACTAGTGGTTGCCTATAGCATTGGTTTCCCTGATGGCAACAGTTGAAACTCACCATAAAGAGGGTGAAACACATCCTCAACTATCTTTAAAGCATTTTGCTTGACATTTTCATAATGAACATAGTAACTTAAAGAAAAGGAAAACAAAATACGATAAAATAACCAAGTAACACAATGCTATAGGCAACCACGAGTGACAAGGAAAGTTTAACAATTATCCTTCATGCCCAGTGCTGTCATAGTTTTAAATTAATGTGATTTTTTTTTCCCCTATAAATTGTGTATTGCATGTTTTTTCTTCTGTGTATTTATGTGGTGATGTACTGTGAAGCCAGAGACAATTTTCCACTACATGGATAATAAAGTAAAGGATGCATTAAGTTGATCAATAGAGAGTATAGACATTTATATTGTTACAAATGATTTATTTCAAATTGATGCTGTTCTGTTAACTTTATTCAAAGGACCCTGAACAAAAATGATTAGAATGATTTCTGAAGGATCATGTGACCCTGAAGACTGGAGTAAAGATGCTGAAAAAAATAGCGTAAAACTACATTTTAATATATATATTCACAAAGAAAACAGCTATTTTAGGTTGTAATATTTTAGAATATTACTGTTTTTACTGTATTGATCAAATAAATGCAGCCTTGGTGAGCAGAAGACTTTTCAAAAACCGTAAAAAAAAAAAAAAAAAAACCTTGACCTGTCTGTGGATGTAGCTCATCTTTCCGCTCTTTTCTGAGGAGAATATCCAGCGGCGGTGCTTTAACTGGGCAGCAGCCTTTCATCTCTAAGAGCTGACGAGGGCTGGAGTAAATGTCCCACGCCAGGCTGACAGGAGCTCGATCTCCATTTCTGGTCCCTTCCGGCACACTGGACTTCTCATTTATGAAACAGGCAAACTTCTTGGCCACAAGCTCATGATTCACACAGATCTGTTCAATGACAGTGGATTGGCACTTAGCAGCTGCAGTCCACCTCATTAATCAGAGTTTGTGTTTTGAGGATGTTTCGGCTTTGTATTTTACCTTTGTATCATTGACAGTCAAGTAGAGTTCAACAGCAGAACAGCCTGCATGCGTTTCACACAGAACGGCTTCAACAAGAGTCGACACTAGAAACAGACAGAGCACCTAAAATCCACACAATACTCCCATTAAACAGGAGGAAATGCTGAATAACCACAGCACACTCTTACCTTGTAATAGATTGTGCAAGTATTTTGTGGCAGAGCTGTCCCATGTTGAAGATGGACTGAGATCAGACACACACAAAAAAACAAAAACAGAGCATCAGAATGCATACATTAATGCCAAAGCTTTCTTTAGGGCAGCTGACTTACACAAGCTCGGCCATGTCTTCAGAGATCGGCACCTGTAGAGTCATGGGACGGATTCCTGCCAGTTTAAAGCATCTGACTCTGAAGGGAAGCTGCAGGAACTTCTCAAGAGGAGTTCTTACACTGAGCAAAATCATTCAGGGATATTATGAAGAGTACAGATTTAAACTAGTGTACGTAATTCATAAATGAAGCTCTGTCAACAGTGCTTTACAGAGAGTTATGAAATGCATCACATCCTCACACTAAGTGAAAGCAACCAGGTTTCACAACACATGTTGTAAGACTGGATGTAAATGAAACTATAACAGGGTATCTGCAGTTTTTAAAATTAGACTGTAAGACATTTTTGGCACAGAAATAGTCAGTCATACGTCCAACTCATGTTTTGAAACTTTGGCCATGTTTAGCATGAGAATCCAACTCTTTATCAGTGTAAAGAAGTCAGAATACATGAAATAGCATTTCATGTATTCTGACTTAGACTCCCTCCCCCTTAATATCAACATAAATCATGCATCACAGATATTTTTTAACCTAGTTAAACAGGCTGTGGTAGACATTCAGCAAGGACTTAGTATTAGCAAAACAAGTATTAGCAAGTTTAAAAAGCTGAAGATGTGTTTTATTCAATATGCAATCCAATATATTAATAAATACAAATTGGATGTCAACAGATACTAAATTTGGCTCAAATCATAACATGTTCAAGGAAAGACAATAACCAGATTGTGCTGATACTAGTTAACACTTTATACTTATATATAAAAAATTATATTATACACACACAACCTGAATTCCGTTGGGATGTTTTTAAAATTTTTAAATTTAAAATGAAAACTAGAAGACTTTCAAATCAAATGAGCCAATATTTTATTCACATTAGAACATAGATAACAAATGTTTAAAGGTCCCGTTTTTCGTGGTTTTTTGAAGCTTTGATTGTGTTTATAGTGTGCAATATAACATGTGTTCATGTTTCGCGTGTAAAAAAACACAGTATTTTTCACATAATTTACTTATCTGTATACCGCTGTTTCCACTGTCATAAAAACGGGCTGATGACTTCCTTGTTCTATGAAGTCCCTCCTTCAGAAATACGTAACGAGTTCTGATTGTGCCAGCGGTTCCTGTGTTGTGATTCGACAGCAGCTTAGCGAACCTTGCCCGGAAAAGTGACGCCTCTTACCATAACGTGGAGATGCATGCGCTCAGTGTTATCGTAAACATGTCTTTAATTTTACCCTATAAATTTGAGCCGGAATCAGACCCGGTGATTGAACTGCGGGATGAAAATAACAGCGCTTCGACGACATGGCGACAAACACACTCTACAAACGCAACTCTTGTGTATTCCTGTGGGCGGAGGTTAGTCAAAAAACTGTTTTAGTGACGTCATTAAAGAAGGAAGTAGAGGGATGTAGTCCAAACTGGCCGTTCGATGTAGGCGACTTCTGTTAAATAAAATATCTCGCTTGGCATTGAACTTTGAGCTTTAAAATTTTACAGATTTTATTTATACTCTAACAACAACATTACACACTAACTAAAGTTTGAAACGGGATCACGAAGAACGGGACCTTTAAACTGAGAAATTTTACACTTCTATCCACTAAATGAGCTCATTTCAAATTTGATGCCTGCTACAGGTCTCAAAAGTTGGCACAGGGGCAACAAATGGCTAAAAAAAAAAAAAAAAAAGCAAGAAATTTTGAAAAGATTCAGCTGGGAGAACGTCTAGCAACTAATTAAGTTAATTGATATCAGGTCTGTAACATGACTAGCTATAAAAGGGATGTCTTAGTGAGGCACAGTCTCTCAGAAGTAAAGATGGGCAGAACTGTGAAAGAGTGAGTAAAAAGATTGTGAAATACTTTAAAAACAATGTTCCTCAACGTCAAATTGCGAAGGCTAATCTCATCATACAGTGCATAACATCATCAAAAGATTCAGAGAAACTGAAGAAATCTCTGTACGTAAGGGACAAGACCAAAGACCTTTATTGGATGCCCGTGGTCTTCGGGCCCTCAGACGACACTGCATCACTCATTGGCATGATTGTGTCAATGACATTACTAAATGGGCCCAGAAGTACTTCCAGAAACCACTGTCGGTAAACACAATCCGCCGTGCCATCTGCAGATGCCAACTAAAGCTCTATCATGCAAAAAGGAAGCCATATGTGAACATGGTCCAGAAGCGGCGTCATATCCTGTGGGCCAAGGAACATTTAAAATTGACAGTTTTAAAGTGGAAAAGTGTTCTATGGTCAGAGGAGTCCAAATTTTGACATTCTTGTTGGAAATCACGGATGCTGTGTCCTCCGGGCTAAAGAGGAGGGAGACCTTCCAGCGTGTTATCAGCGTTCAGTTCAAAAGCCAGCATCTCTGATATGGGGGGTGCGTAAGTGCATACGGTATAAGCAGCTTGTATGTTTTGGAAGGCACTATGAATGCTGAAAGGTATATAAAGTTTTTAGAGCAACATATGCTCCCCTCCAGATGACGTCTATTTCAGGGAAGGCCTTGTGTATTTCAGCAGGACAATGCAAATCCACATACTGCAGCTATTACAACAGCATGGCTTCGTCGTAGAAGAGTCCGGGTGCTGAATTGGCCTGCCTGCAGTCCAGATCTTTCACCTGTAGAGAACATTTGGTGCATCCACTGACAGGAATAACATAAAATAGGTACCATTTTAAAGCTTAGAAACTCAGCTTTTTAATGCATCCAATCATTTTGTTCAACTCTTAACAAGTGCTGAGTTATCACTCTAATACACCCGAGTTATCACACCACCCGAGGGTGCCACCTAGCTTATAAAAAAAATAAAAAATAAAAAAAAACATTTCAAAACTCCTGCCTAGATTTAAAAAACAAAATAGGTGACATTTGAAAGCTTAATCTGAATTTTTACAATGAATGTAGCAAATATGATTAACTCCCAAGAACTGCCGAGTTATTTGCAGAAAAACAATTAATAATTTAGTAAATATTTCTTTCATTATGTACTCCAATGTGTCAAAAGCATCATACAGCTCAGATAATCATGTGTTACATGTCATTTGGAGTAGAATACAACGAGTATAATTGTTTTGGGCTTTGACTAAACTTGAGCGAGTTTTTGTATGTAAAGCCCCGCAAGACCCATATGTAAATAATAAACAGATGCTGTATTTCTCACGTTTACATAACTTCGTGAAACATGCTCCGATTGTGGAAAATTGGACATCATTATTTTCAACAGATTCTCACAATTAAAATGAGTCCAACATCATAATCCAATAAGCCGATCACGAGATATTGATCACGCAATATCGACAAAATCCCACAGGCGCACAGATGCTAACTGAAGCTAAAATGTAGCTATCACTTGATATTTCAGCTTATAACTTAGATGAAACATGCATGGATTGTAGAAAATGGCACATTACTTAAAATAGATTCTCCCAAGATCAAAATAAGCCGATGTGTTTGGCACGAGTTACTTCACCTGAAAGAAGAGTTTTTAAAAATGCCCATCAGGGGGCGTCAATGGATAAACAAAAAAGGCTACCTTGGTTCCAAATGCTCTAACTCTTGATTTCTTTATCGGATCACAATGAACGATGACCAGATACAGTTCACATATAGGTGATCATCACCAAAAAAAGAACTGTTGTCCTACCTTATTTCCTCTCTGAGTTATTGCATGTCAAATATGAAATGTTTGTAAAATTGTGTAAAATTTCCCTTGAGCAAACTTATTTTTTTGAATTTCTCAGCAGTTTCTCAGCATGAAAATGCTTTTTTAAATACTGAAAGTTTCCTTTCAAATGATACCAACCTTTTGACTCTCCTTGCTACAGTTTTGGAGTTATGAGTCTTTACTTTCTTGTGTGTCACTCAGAAGAAAAAAAACAACAAAAAAAAAAAAAAAAAAAAAAAACCCTCAGGGCTTAAGAGGTTAAACGAAAAATACAAAGACGACCACGAACTCTTCAGCAGTTGGAAGCCTATATCAGGCAAGAATGGGACCAAATTTCAACACCAAAACTGCAGAAACTCATAACCTCTATGCCCAGACATCTTCAAACTGTTTTGAAAAGAAGAGGAGATGCTACATGGTAAACATGCCCCCATCCCAACTATTTTGAGACCTGTAGCAGGCATCAAATTTGAAATTAGCTCATTTTGTGCATAAAATTGTAAAATTTCTCAATTTAAACATTTGTTATCCATGTTCTATTGTGAATAAAATATTGGCTCATGTGATTTGAAAGTCTTTTAGTTTTCATTTTATTAAAATTATAAAATGAAAAAAAAAAAAAACTATATATATATTATATATAATATATATATATATTTTATATATATAATATATATATATATTTTATATATATATATATATATATATATATATATATATATATATATATATATATATATATATATATATATATATATATATATATATATAAAATTAAATTAAATTATGGTCATAAGCCCTTTTCAGACGTGACTAGTTTTTAAACAACGTTTCAGTTACAGTTATCACTTGAGGTCTGTGATTTCATATACCGATTCAGATGGGACTAACATCTCCATGTTTATTACAGGGGTGGGGGTTTGTGTTTTCTAGATGTGGGTGTTACCGAAGCTTGTGTGCATCACGCATGATGTATACGTTTTTTAATGAATTACTTATTGACGACTTCAATTTATTATTAAAACACTATTTAAATAAACTTCTCATTAATTTATAGAAGTGGTTGTTTTAATAAACCCACATAAGTGAGCAGAGACATCTAGGCACGTATCTTACACTTACTGTACCTGACACTGATATAATGGGCAGTCTTCTCAGTTTCCACAATTTGGCTCCATTTATTAATTTCATAGTTTAATTTTTTCATCGGTTACCATCCACATTGAAATGAAATAAAAGCATGCAAAAGATTGGTGTGCAAATGGTAGCTCAGGTAGGTAAAAAACACATGAGAAGCGTTAGAATAATACAATATTGGCAATCACATACATTTGCATTTCACAGAGGACTGTTGGATTTGCCAGACATGGCAGATTCGGATGGGATTAAAATCTCAATATCATGACTGTGAAATAGAAACCATCTCCAACATCCTTCAAGAAAACTAATCCTGTCCAGATAGGGCTTTATTCTTTCCTTCCTGTGACGGGACAGCCCAAAAAAAAATAAATAATAAATAAATAAATAATAAAAATACCATAACACATTATTTTGATAATGCACTTTAGACATTGTACTGACTATAAGTAACTTTGCAACTACGTCAATTCGGGGGGCTTTCACATTGGGCACATTTGCTGTGATCCGAATCCAATTGTTCCCGATGTCCCCCTGCAGTGTTGATCTGGTTTCACACTCAACTTGATTCTATCCAACCCTGGTGGCATTTGCATTCATCTTGCATTAATAAAAACATGCACGGTGCACGATAGAAGACAGAACGCAGGTCAATATAATGTGTTTTTATTAATTTGGTGCTATAATGTGCAGCAGAGTGACCGTGTACTATACTGTATGTGCGTTGCATGAAGGCATCTTTCTGCTGCTTACAAATGGTCTCTTTTGAGGAAACAGCAGATTGCAAGACATTCATTTGCCACTGTGATTGCACTCACTATGCACGATGACCCTGCACACTCACTCTCGCTTGTATCTAATGCAAGTCATCACCACTGTCATTCCTTACATGGTTTATTGAACCAATTACATTGACATCTGCTGAAACTAGGGGTGTAAGAAAATCGATACACATGAATATCGCGATATTATGTTTGACGATACTGTATCGATTCTCAAAAACACTCGATATTTATTTATTTATTTACATCCGAGATTTGTGGATTTGTGTTCGGTTTAAACCACAGACTGTATAAAACCCAACCGCTAGATGTCAGCTTTATCTCAGAGCGTAACCTGACATTCAGTCATGAAATGGACTATGCACTAGTTGTTAAATAGTTTAGAAATTAAAAACTGCTATACTGTGAACCTTTAAAACATATACACCTAAAGAATCCTGCAGTCACTTTACTATTTTCCCTTAGATTGCACAAAATAGTGATTAGTGATTATAAATGCAAATGGTAATGTATTGATAAAATAAAATAAAGTTGTTTGTAAGGTTATGCATATGCTGGTGTGTTCATGACTTTTTTCTAAAATTACTTTTTCTAAAAAAACAAAAGAAATAATCGCAATATATCGCCTTTCTTACGGTATCGCAATATCACAATATATCATATCGTAACCCCTGTATCGTGATACGTATTGTATCGCCAGATTCTTGGCAAAACACAGTCCTAGCTAAAACGCATGAGCAGGTTACTTCGCTTCCTGAAGTGTGCATACACTGGGACTCTTATTTTGAAGTGTCTATGGATTACCATTTCTGGCTGCTCATTCAAAAGGATAAGGGAGATGAAATATGCACTTACAACTGTTGACAACTTATTACAATATAAACATCATTTGGTAAATCATAATTCATCAAAAGTAGTTCATAAGCTATCATTTGACACAAATGCATGGTATTTGCTAGGGGCGTGACGAGATCTCGTGCCATGAGATCTCGCAAGATTAAAATGTGATGAGGTTTCTCGTTGAAAAGCGGTCTTGTGATACTGCCATGATGGAGTGTGAGGGTGAAATTAGTTTAGAATATATCACCGATATATTTTCATTACGCCTCCACTGTCGTTTTGCCATATATATATATATATATATATATATATATATATATATATATTTATTTATTTATTTTTTATATATAAAAGTTAATCAAAGTTGTCCTAAGACAAGAACTAGTATTGCATTTTGGTTTTAGGACAACTTTGAGAAAAAGGTTTTGATCCACTTCAAATGTTGACTAGTATATATATATATATATATTATATTATATTATATTATATTATATTATATTATATTATATTATATTATATTATATTATATTATATTATATTATATTATATTATATTATATTATATTATATATACACTAAAAATTATAAACAACACTTGTTTTTGTCCCCATTTTTCATGAGCTGTACTCAAAGATCTAAGACTTTCTATGTACACAAAAGGCCTATTTCTCTCAAATATTGTTCACAAATCTGTCTAAATCTGTGTTAGTGAGCACTTCTCCTTTGCTGAGATAATCCATCCACCTCACAGGTGTGGCATATCAAGATGCTGATTAGACAGCATGATTATTGGACAGGTGCGCCTTAGGCTGGCCACAATAAAAGGCCACTCTAAAATGTGCAGTTTTATCAGACAGCACAATGCCACAGATGTTGCAAGTTTTGAGGGAGCGTGTAATTGGCATGCTGACTGCAGGAATAAAAGAGATGGATGGGTTGAAAGAAAACACAAGAAAGTGAAAAGTTTATGGAAAATGAAGTGTGATTCCCTAAGCCTCGGAAAAGTAAATTTGGACCATGAATTTCCTCGGCGCTGAGAAAATGTCCACCAGAGCTGTTGCCTGTGAACTGAATGTTCATTTCTCTACCATAAGCCGTCTCCAAAGGTGTTTCAGAGAATTTGGCAGTACATCCAACCGGCCTCACAACTGCAGACCACGTGTAACCACACCAGCCCAGGACCTCCACATCCAGCATCTTCACCTCCAAGATCGTCTGAGACCAGCCACCCGGACAGCTTCTGCAACAATCGGTTTGCATAACCAAAAAATGTCTGCACAAACCATCAGAAACCGTCTCAGGGAAGCTCATCTGCATGCTCGTCATCCTCATCTGGGTCTCGACCTGACTGCAGTTCGTCGTCGTAACCGACTTCAGTGGGCAAATGCTCACATTCGATGGCGTCTGGCACTTTGGAGAGGTGTTCTCTTCACGGAAGAATTGCGGTTTTCACTGTACAGGGCAGATGGCAGACAGCGTGTATGGTGTCGTGTGGGTAAGCGGTTTGCTGATGTCAACGTTGTGGATCAAGTGGTCTATGGTGGCAGTGGAGTTATAGTATGGGCAGGCGTATGTTACGGACAACGAACACAGGTGCATTTTATTGATGGCATTTTGAATGTACAGAGATACAGCGAAGAGATCCTGAGGCCCATTGAAGTGCTATTCATCCACGACCGTCACCTCATGTTGCAGCATGATAATGCATGGCCCTATGTTGCAAGGATTTGTACACAATTCCTGGAAGCTGAAAACATCCCAGTTCTTGCATGGCCAGCATACTCACCGGACATGAGCATGTTTGGGATGCTCTGGATCGGCGTATACGACAGCATGTTCCTGTTCCTGCCAATATCCAGCAACTTCGCACAGCCATTTAAGAGTAGTGGACCAGCATTCCACAGGCCACAATCAACAACCTGATCAACTCTATGTAAAGGAAATGTGTTGCACTGCGTGAAGCAAATGGTGGTTACACCAGATACTGACTGGTTTTCGGACCCCCTGACGTTGCGTCGTCATTCGAGATGGACCGCGGTGCAAGCGCGTGCCGAACCGTAAGTAGAGAACGGTACGGTTTGATTTTTTTACCGAGAACCGTTGCACCCCTAATAAATAAATATTATATATTATATTATATTATATTATATATATAAAAAAAATGTTGGCCCTCATCACTATCGAAGTTTCCCATCCCTGATGTACATGTAAGATACTTATGAAATCATACAGGAGGGAATCCAGTCAATTGAGTTTGTGTCAAAACCTTTTACAGTGCTTAAGTATTGTTGTCTTATACTGCATATGATAATTCATACTCAAAGTAGAACTGAAATGACATTTGTAACAAGATGATTAGTTAAAACATTTCAAATGCACCTGCAGACTATTTTTCCAGTCATGCATTTCATCTAGGAATTCTTAAAAATACTGTAAAAATCTTGTTTTGTTTTTCTCATCTCATGAGCTAACTGTCTTGTCACACCCCTAGTGTTTGCTGATTGTGAACCACTCTGAAATCCTGAACCTGTAGAACGAGCAACAGCACTGTATTTCGACTTTGAACCTGTAGTGCTCACGTTTATTTAAAGGATTAGTTCACTTTAATATTAAAATTTCCTGATAATTTACTCACCCCCAAGATGTCCATGTCCTTCTTTCTTCAGTCAAAAGAAATTAAGGTTTACCAGATGAGGAATAAGTGTCTTATCTAGCAAAACGATCGGTCATTTTCTAAAAATACAACTGTATATGCTTTATAAACACAAATGCTTGCCTTGTAAGTGCTTCCACCAAAACCGCCTTCCGTATTCTTCAAAAAGCTTACAGCTGTATGTCCTACACCTTCCCTATTCAACTTACAGAATGAACGCGGCACCAGTTCTGTTTTTTCCGTATATGAATATATGAACTAATATATGACCTGATCCTTTAAATCATTGTCTCAATAATCATATTAGGCCATCTCACGACTCCTGTTTTTCTGTCCCCAAATTTATGACCCCTTAAAATGATAAGACTCCTGTTATATCATAAGACTTTTATGACCTTAAACTAGATAAAACGTCTCCGGTTACTATGGTAACCTCGGTTCCCTGAGAGACGGGAACGAGACATGGCGTCAGAAGCTGACGCTTTGGGGACTCCCTTTTCTCCTAATTCTCCTGAAATCCTATTGCACAACGCCAGTGTAGCTGCAACTCTCACTGGCCAATGCCAGCTAAGATGGCAAAAGGGGGGCGGTACCCGCCACTATATAATGCACCGTCCTGGCGGCATAAGCTCAGAATCTTCCGACTGAACGAGAGTATAGCAGACCTGAGCGGTGAACACGGCAGTCTACGCCATGTCTTGTTCCCGTCTCTCAGGGAACCGAGGTTACCATAGTAACCGGAGACGTTCCCTTTCGAGAACGGTCTCTCGACATGGTGTCAGAAGCTGACGCTTTGGGGACTGTATAGAACAATGCCGTGGGAACAGCGAAGAAGGGTAGCTCAGCCACTGCGGAGCTACTATGAACAGTAATAAAACATAATCCCCAACGAGTACACACCTACGAAATGCTTATAACGTGGTTACTCATCTAACATTGTATGCATTCAAGAATAATATACAGGCTACATACGGGGTAATGAAGCATGTGGGCGGCCAGGCCGGGCACAGCAAAAAGAACATACACTTAACGAGCAGCTGTTGCTGGCGTCGGTATAACATGAGAGAATTCATAGTGAGCCCGTGCTCATTGCGAGGACATAGACGAACTGCTGGCACTGTGTCCCATATTCCAGGTCGCTTATGGTGGCATAACGTACGCGGCAACAACGCGCATCATACAGCTCGCTCTGCCAACATGAAGGGGAGAGCACCACAGACTGGGTGTGGCACTGGCTCCGCCCCCAGATTCACTTATACGACCTAGTTGAAACCACCAGCCTCAGCTAGTGGGCGGGAACTGCAGGTAGAATATGAGTTGTATTCAACGCCAGGACTTGTGAGGCTAGAGAACACACGTCCAAATTGTAAAACCTGGCGAAGGTATTCTGCGACGACCAGCCCGCCGCCATACAAATGTCTTTGATGGTGATGCCTTTAGTCCATGCCCACGAGGATGCAATCGCCCTCGTTGAATGCGCTCTGACGCCGATAGGGCATTCCATTCCTTGGCTAGAATAGGCCAAAGTGATCGCATCAACCACCCAAAGCGATAGCCGCTGCTTAGAGATGGGACATCCTTTGGTACTGCCGCCGAAACACACAAACAGCTGCTCAGAGAGTCTGAACTGAGCCATGCGGTCAATGTAAATTCGCAAAGCTCGCACTGGGCATAACTCCTGATGAGGGGCGTTATCCACTGACTCCTGGGTGAAAGCCGAAAGAGTTATCGCTTGTGCTCTGAACGGCGTTGACAGTGATTTAGGCACGTAACCCAACCTCGGCCTGAGTGTGACGTTACAATCATCTGGCCCAAACTGCAAGCAATCAGCGTTAATAGAAAGCGCTTGAAAATCCCCCACGCGTTTCACTGAAGCGAGGGCGAGTAGCAGCGCGGTTTTAAGTGAGAGCTCCTTTAAGCCGACTGACATGAGCGGCTCAAAAGGCGGCAGAGTCAACGCTTCGAGCACAAGAGCTAAATCCCATGACGGCAGTACGGCCAGTACGGGGCGATTAGAAGCACCGACGCTCTCTCCTCCCTGATCTTGTGCAGCACTTGTGACAATATCTTCAGCGGGGGAAATGCATAAAGGCGAACATTCGGCCATGGCATCGTCAGAGCGTCTCCTCCCAGGGGAGAGCGCGACAGAGAAAAGAACAGAGGACAATGCGTGTTCTCCTCCGTCGCGAATAGGTCCACTTCCGCCTTCCCGAATTGTTCCCAGATCAGTCTCACTGTCCCGGGGTTCAATCTCCATTCTCCTTGAGGGATCCCGTCCCTCGACAGCATGTCCGCGCCGCTGTTCAGGTGGCACGGAACATGCGCCGCTCGGATGGAGAGCAGATGGTGGTCGGCCCACAGTAGAAGCTGCGCAGCCTGCTCGTAAAGGGCTCGCGAGTGCACTCCACCCTGGCGATTTATGTACGATACCACCGAAACATTGTCCGTATGAACCAATACATGATGGCCCCGGACTTGTGTGAGGAAGCTTCGAAGAGCCAGAAAGACCGCCCTCAATTTGAGGCAATTTATATGCCACGTCTTCTCCGATTCCGTCCAGTAGCCCGACGCCAGAACGCCATCGCAATGAGCTCCCCAGCCCGTCGTCGACGCGTCCGTCGTGACCACTTTCCGCCGCCTAACCACGCCCAGCTGGGCGCCACGTTGGTACAGGTTGGGATTCCGCCACGGCGCGAGCGCGCTCAGGCACCTGAGAGTGACCACAACGCGGGCATGGCCCATTCTCCAAGCTCTCCTTGGTACCTGAGTTTTCAGCCATAATTGGAGGGGGCGCATATAAAGCAACCCGTGGTGGCATACCGCCGCGGCCGCCGCCATCCGTCCCAAGAGCCTCTGATATTCCTTCAGCGCTACAGGACGGCCCAGACTGAAAGCACTCAGGGCGGACATCAAAATCTCGAACGCGCTCCTGACCTAGACGCGCTCTCATCGCGACAGAGTCCAACTCCACCCCTAGATACGAGATTGACTGGCTGGGGCATAACATACTCTTTTGTGTATTTACGCATAGACCCAGGTTCTCCAAATGATGCAATAGAGTGCGTTTGTGGCCGTTGAGCACATCCTTTGAATGGGCTAAAACTAGCCAATCGTCCAAATAATTGAGTATGCGTATTCCGTTCGCTCTCAGGGGGGAAAGCGCTGCATCCACACACTTTGAAAACGTGCGAGGAGCCAGGGCTAATCCGAACGGCAGAACTGTGAACTGATATGCTGTGCCATCGAACGCAAATCTCAGAAAGCGCCTGTGACGAGGGGCGATCTGAATATGAAAATATGCGTCTTTCAGGTGTACTGAAATAAACCAATCTTCGGGCCGAATTTGCGCGAGGATCTGTTTCAATGTCGTCATTTTGAAAGGGCGCTTGAATAAAGCCCGGTTGATGGGTCTCAGGTCCAATATCGGACGGAGGCCACCGCCTTTCTTTGGAACGACAAAATAGCGGCTGTAGAACCCGCTCTCTCTCGCGCTTGGCGGGACCACTTATATCGCGCGCTTTGCGAGGAGATTGAGAACTTCTTGCCTCAGCACTGACTCGTAGTGAGCCGGCACTGTCGACATAACCACGCCATTGAAACGGGGCGGTCTGCGCCGAAACTGCAAAGTGTAGCCGTTCTCTATTACGTTCCGCACCCAATCCGAAATACCCGGAACAGTCCGCCAAGCGCTCGCAAATTGGCACAGAGGACGGGGCACCCCGCCTTCTGTATTCAGGACAACGTCGCTGTATACTGGGGTAGCGCGCTGACAGCTCTCTTGACAAATGGGCGCGTTGAGAGGCGGCGAGTCGTGTATGTGAGAACTGACACGGGTGTTCCGCTGCGGCGGAGGACCTACATTCGGAGCGCGAGCGTCGCCGATTACACGGGAGAGCTGCGAGCCCGATTGTATCTGCAGCAATTCGCCTGAGCATAGAGTGCGAGAAGCTGCCGCTGCTAGAGGAGGAGAAAAAAGCTCTTTTTGTGAGGTTGTAACATTCTTTATTACATTCACAACAGAAACATTCTCATAGTCGCCTGCAACCGCCAAGGGGACTTCTCGAGAACACCTCGGACGCTTCGCAGCGGGTCCTTCGCTCAGCGTCCTCCTCCTCTGCACTCTCCCGTCAGGAACGAGGCTTCTGTTCCGATGAACTAGGAGCAGTCCCGGGGCGGCCGCCTTTCTTAAAGCCGTGACGCGACTTTGGCGGTCTCTGCCAGGGTGTTTTGGTGCGTGCAGCAGGCTCCGGGTCTGGTGCGGAAGGGGCGGGAGCAGAGGGAGCTCGCTTCGGCGGCCTGTTTGAAGCCGAAGAAGATCTACTGCGCGCTGGAGGCGGCGCGGGCGAAATGACTCATCGCCCTGGAACACTTCTGTGCTTCAGAGAAGCACTCTGCAATCGCTTCCACGGCGTCCCCAAAAAGGCCGGAGGGAGATAAAGGAGCGTTGAGCAGCGCCTTCCTATCTGCATCTTTTAACTCTGTAAGAGTCAGCCACAAATGGCGGTGGAGCACAACCATAAAGCCCATGCTTCGTCCAATCGCCTGGGCCGTTTTCTTCGTTGCCTTCAGGGCAAAATCAGTCGCAGCGCGCGGATCTTTAAACGCCTCGGGGTCCGCCTCCCCCTCGTCCAGGGATTTCAGGAGCTGAGCCTGGAAAACCGGAAGTACCGCCATCGTGTGAAGTGCTGAAACTGCTTCACCTGAGCTGGCGTATGCCTTATCAGCGATATGCGCGGTCACACGGCAGGGTCTTGACGGCAACATAGCGCCTGCCTTCAGGGAAGCTGACGAGGGGCAGAGTCAGAAGAGCCGCTGGTGTTGGCGCGAGCCGAGTGGGGCGCGGCCCAGGTCCTAGCGACCTCCTCGTGCAGGTCTGGAAAGAAAGGGGCTCGCTTCCTTGGAGCGGCGGCTCGGCGGCCCAAGTGAAGGAACCACGAATCCAGTTTGCTCTTCACTGGCTCGTCGGGGGAATCCCATTCAAGACCGAGATCATTCACGGCCCTAGTAAGAACCCTAACAAGCTCGTCTTGAAACGCCACCTGCCCGCTCCTCCAGGAGGTTGTCTGCCCAGTCCTTCTCGGACGCCGTTAGTGACATGGCCTCGTCGGGATCGTCATCCCTCGCCGCGCCGAACGAAACCATCTCCGACGCGCCGGGGGCGGGTCGAAGACTCTCCTCGGTGAAGTAAACAGGAGGGCGGGGTGGTGAGTCACACCTTATTCCCGCGTCATCGCCCCTATGCGGCTGTCCCACCAGCGGCTCGTCAGCGGCAGTGGAAAGTTGCCTAGAACACTCACCAAGGGCGATGCTCCTCCGAGTGCTGCTTCTGCATGGGCCGTCTTGGCTGGCATTGGCCAGTGAGAGTTGCAACTTCACTGGCGTTGTGCAATAGGATTTCAGGAGAATTAGGAGAAAAGGGAGTCCCCAAAGCGTCAGCTTCTGACGCTATGTCGAGAGACCGTTCTCGAAAGGGAACTCAATTTAAAGGTCCCGTTTTTCGTGGTTTTTTGAAGCTTTGATTGTGTTTATAGTGTGCAATATAACATGTGTTCATGTTTCGCGTGTGAAAAAACACAGTATTTTTCACATAATTTACTTATCTGTATACCGCTGTTTCCACTGTCATAAAAACGGGCTGATGACTTCGTTGTTCTATGAAGTCCCTCCTTCGGAAATACGTAACGAGTTCTGATTGTGCCAGCGGTTTCTGTGTTGTGATTCGACAGCAGCTTAGCGCACCCAGAGCCATAGAGAGCGCACCTTGCCCGGAAAGGTCACGCCTCTTACCATAACGTGTGCTGCACATAGTTTTACATGTGGATTATTGTGGTGTTGTGCCTTATGAACACAAAAGACAATAATTCCCAAGAGACTGAACTCTTTAATCTCCACAAGCAGCGACAGAAAATGTACAACGTTAGCACTCACTCAGAAGAGTACCTCATACGGAAAACAGCCATATACATAAACATAGTCCCCTCTTGTGGCCATTATGTGCACTGCAGTCCAACATTAACTATTGCAGTAAGGATACCACAATTATAATTTTCGGGAACCGAGTTAAACATAAATTGTAACCATTGATCTCTAAGTACAGCGTCCCTGGGAAGGCCAAACAAAGGTGATTGGACTGCGGGATGAAAATAACACCGTTTCGACGACGTGGCAACAAACACACTCTACAAACGCAACTCTTGCTCTTCTCCGTGGGAGCGCAACAAGACCACGCCCCCTTTTTTGTGTATTCCTGTGGGCGGAGGTTAGTCAAAAAACTGTTTTAGTGACGTCATTAAAGAAGGAAGTAGAGGGATGTAGTCCAAACTGGCCGTTCGATGTAGGCGACTTCTGTTAAATAAAATATCTCGCTTGGCATTGAACTTTGAGCTTTAAAATTTTACAGATTTTATTTATACTCTAACAACAACATTACACACTAACTAAAGTTTGAAACATGGGATCACGAAGAACGGGACCTTTAAAGCATTGTAAGTGCCCACAAGGACCCTGTATAAAATGCTTCATACTCATCCGCTCTGACGATGATGTGATCTCCATGGTCTACTAACAAACACCAGGCCTGAGCGTCCAGCGTCCCCTCCATGACGGACTCGACCACGGCGCGACACCAGCTCTTCAGAGCCTGACTGAACACCACACACACCTGAGGAGACACAGAGAGAGACTAACGTTAGAAGTCTAAAACGAGAAATTTTGAAGAGAAATGTCTTACTTACAAAAACCCATCGCTTCGCTTCAAAAGGCCTTTCTTAACCCACTGGAGTAGTACGGATTACTTTGATTATGGATGGATGCATTTTCTTTTGTTTTAAACGTTCCCCCCCATTCACAACCATTATAAACCTTGGAGAACTAAGGATATTTTTAAATACATCTCTGGTTGTGTTCGTCTGAAAGAAGATAGGATGGCTTGAGGGTGAGTAAATCATGGAATAATTTTCACTTTAACCATAAAATGACTGTAAAAATGATGATTTCAACAGTATTTCAACCTTAAAACAATTTTTTTAAGAAAATGGATGACTCAAAATTAACGATATAAACATTCATTTAAAATAGGATTAATTGAAAATATGTGTCGATCTTCACATTGGTCTCAACAAAACATGGAGACTCGTTGAATGAAAATGCAATTTCCATCTCTAACAGTAGATGGCACTTAGGGAACAGCAGAAATATATTGGTTTCCCAGTGACCTCTGTAAACAGCTTCTAAAGACTACTTTATTAGGCATTATTCGTTGGAACTTTGATTAAAGGTGCAACAGAGGATGTTTTGTTTTATACATTTTTGCAATATTACTTGAAACTGTCTTTACTAACTGATAAAAGACTATTTATTAGGTGCACTGAAAGGAATAATATTAATATACATCATCTGTGCACGAGGTAGGGCCTTAAAAAAATCAGCCAATCATCTACGCGATCATCGCATAAACGACTGGCCCTCTGGCTTGTCAATCACTGCCATGACGTTCCTTGTGAGAGACGTGCGCGGCTGCGCGCTCCGGTAACTTTCCACACTCCACAGGCGCCGCATGCAATGTTTTTGTCCAGAGACAGGAGTAACAACTGCAGATTATGAGTTACCTGCGGTGAGTCCGACATAATGAATCCACTAACACGATACAGCGAATGCCGGTGGTAAACACTCATGTTCCAATACTCGTGCACGAGTTTTGTTCTTACGCATACGCTCATTTCAAAAACTCACTAACAGTCTTTGGTTTCTCAGTTGACGAAAAGATCCTCTGTAGCACCTTTAACCCTTTTTTATGCAGCTCAATACTGAGCCAAGCATCAGTGAATGTGCACTTCCCTGGCACTAGGGGTGTAACGGTTCTTATTTATAAATAAAATTGAATCGTACTGTCCTCCACCCATGGTTTGGCATGCACTTGCACCGCGGTTAATCTCAAATCTGATGAAGTATCTATAATATGGGTTGTTGAAAATAGCAACGGGTAAAACAGACAGAGTTTGGATAATGTATGTTTCAGTCGATGGATACGTATTCTGGCTTCCCAATACATTACAACAATAGCAATGATCACAAAGCATGGACTAAACAGTCACTCTTTGTAAACTTGGTTCATTGCGAGCGTCACTTCGCCGTCATCAGCCGGGTGTTGATAAGTGAGGCCTGAACAGCACATGCAGCTATCTGTGTTTAAACTAAACTCTTTAAACATTAAAGAGCAAGACGCGAAAGAGAACTTGAGCGTGCTGTGAGAAGATGCGTCTCTGCACTCATCTCAGATAGCGCACAAATACTTCTTTCAAGTCTATGGCTTGAACAGACAAATTCACATAAAAATTATGTCAACATGCCTGTCTTGGCGAGTATTCTAGCAAGCATAGTCAGTTATGTCTTAAGTGAACTTAAAACAGTTTGAGAAATACAACGCATGTGTAACAGTGAATCTTTGCTCTACTGTATTTATTTGTGCTGTTGCTTGTATTTTGATTAAAGGTGCCCTAGAACTTTTTTTTAAAAGAAATAATATAAGTCTAAGGTGTCCCCTGAATGTGTCTGTGAAGTTTCAGCTCAAAATACCCCATAGATTTTTTTTTAATTAATTTTTTTAACTGCCTATTTTGGGGCATAATTAGAAATGAGCCGATTCAGGGTGTGTGGCCCTTTAAATCTGGTGCTCCACGCCCCAAGAGCTCGCGCTTGCCTTAAACATCATAAAAGTTCAAACAGCTAATATAACCCTCAAAATGGATCTTTACAAAGTGTTCGTCATGCAGCATGTCTAATCGCATAAGTACAGTGTTTATTTGGATGTTTACATTTGATTCTGAATGAGTTTGATGGTGCTCCGTGGCTAAAGCTAACATTACACACTGTTTGAGAGATTTATAAAGAATGAAGTTGTGTTTATGAATTATACAGACTGCAAGTGTTTAAAAATGAAAATAGCGACGGCTCTTGTCTCCGTGAATACAGTAATAAACGATGGTAACTTTAACCACATTTAACAGTACATTAGCAACATGCTAATGAAACATTTAGAAAGACAATTTACAAATATCACTAAAAATATCATGTTATCATGGATCATGTCAGTTATTATCGCTCCATCTGCTATTTTTCGCTATTGTTCTTGCTTGCTTACCTAGTCTGATGATTCAGCTGTGCACAGATCCAGATGTTAATACTGGCTTGTGTAATGCCTCAATCATGGGCTGGCATATGCAAATATTGGGGGCGTACATATTAATGATCCTGACTGTTACGTAACAGTCGGTGTTATGTTGAGATTCGCCTGTTCTTCGGAGGTCTTTTAAACAAATGAGATTTATATAAGAAGGAGGAAACAATGGAGTTTGAGACTCACTGTATGTCATTTCCATGTACTGAACTCTTGTTATTTAACTATGCCAAGATAAATTCAATTTTTGAATCTAGGGCACCTTTAATGGTTCTTATTTTCTATATTTTTATTTGACAGTAGTCCTTTTTCCCCTGAACATAGCACATACCAAATGGTACCTAAAACTCGACCCTAAAACGCTGATAAAAACAGACCAATCTGCTCAAGCCACTTTTTTCAAGTTTTTTCACACTCCTCCCCCAGTCAGTAGCGCGGTTAAAGGTGCCCTTGATTCAAAAATTGAATTTACCTCGGCATGGTTAAATAACAAGAGTTCAGTACATGGAAATGACATACAGTGAGTCTCAAACTCCATTGTTTCCTCCTTCTTATATAAATCTCATTTGTTTAAAAGACCTCCGAAGAACAGGCGAATCTCAACATAACACCGACTGTTACTTAACAGCCGGGGTGTACGCCCTGTGATGGAAATATTTTATGTCAACATGAAATGTACAGAAAATGCAGACTAAGGATGCTCAGGTCAAAGACCAGTCACATGATTAGCTTAGATCATTACAAACCAATCACCAGAACAAATCACAGTGATGAAGACATTGATTTTTACTCAAATGTAAGACTTAAATGTGCATGTATCTTTCTATTCATTGAGACTCACTCTGTTGTTGTGACAAGTGACCTCCCGGCCGTAAATAAAACTTCATTTCTACAAAGAGCAACTTGGAAGTCGTGTCAGGTATATGCTGTGCAGCTAAGGAATAGAAGTACTAAAGATTCTACGCTCAAAAGACCACAGCAGAGACAGTGATAGTGTTGGAAGACAAGATTTTTACACACTATTTTTAAGAAATCCTCAATGGTGAAATACATGACTAGAAAAAAATATTCTGCAGGTGTATTTGAAATGTTTTAACTAATCATCTTAATGAATGTCATTTCAGTTCTACTTTCTGAGTGTGAATTATCATATGCAGTAAAAGACAACAATACTCAAGTACTGTAAAAGGTTTTGCTACTAACTCAACTGACTGACTTCTCTTCTGTATGATTTCAGTCTCTTTAGGCCTTACTGTACATGATTTATGAGCTTCTACAACCTTTGACCTCCTAACTGAACTCCTTTCCACAAACTGATCATAGAAATAAAACAGTATAAATAAAAATGGTAACACTTTACAATAAGGTCTCATTTATTGACATCAATGTATTAACCAACATCAACTAACATTGAGCAATATCTTTGCTACAGTATTTATTAATCTTTGTTTATGTTAGTTAATAAAAATAGTCATTCATTGTTAGTTCATGATAGTTCACAGTGCATAAACTAATGTTAACAAATGAAACCTTATTGTTTGTGCTTAATAAGATTAAGAGAAAACTGTTATTCATTTTCATGGTAACACTTTACATAATCCATAATCTCTCTCAATATTCAAAGTGCAAATAAGACCAAATTTTTCTTTGATACAGAGCTAAGATATGGTTACAACTACACTTCCCAGCCTAAAATAGCTTTCATATTGAGAGATACTTGCATTCATCAGGGAGCCGCTTTCAAAATGCGGTGTATTTAGATCGCGTTTGAATGCGCGCTCGCGTTTACTTTCACTTTCAGCTATCGCGCGTACTCTGTAAATATGGAGCGTCGGCGACCGTTATCCAACTGAATTAAATGTTTTTTATTTAAATACAAAGCAAAACGACAGTGGAGGCGTAATGTAAACGTAGCGGTGGAATATTCTTTCCTAATCATCCTAAACACTCTGTCATGGCAACATCACGAGACTACTTTTCGCCTCGACGAGAAATCTCATCACAGTTTAGTCTCGCGAGATCTCGTGACACGAGATCTCGTCACACCCCTAGTTAGCATGTTGCTAATGTACTGTTAAATGTGGTTAAAGTTACCATCGTTTATTACTGTATTCATGGAGACAAGAGTCGTCGCTATTTTCATTATTAAACACTTGCAGTCTGTATAATTCATAAACAACTTCATTCTTTATAAATCTCTCAAACAGTGTAGCATTAGCCATTAGCCACAGAGCATAACCTCAAACTCATTCAGAATCAAATGTAAACATCAAAATAAACACTGTACTTATGCGATTAGACATGCTGCATGACGAACACTTTGTAAAGATCCATTTGAGGGTTATATTAGCTGTGTGACCTTTGTTTATGCACTGTTCAAGGCAAGAGCGAGCTCTTGGGGCGTGGAGCACGAGATTTAAAGGGCCACACACCCTGAATCGGCTCATTTATAATGATGCCCCAAAATAGGCAGTTTAAAAAATGAATTTAAAAAAAAATCTATGGGGTATTTTGAGCTGAAACTTCACAGACACATTCAGGGGACACCTTAGACTTATATTACATCTTTTAAAAAAAAAGTTCTAGGGCACCTTTAAGGCCAATTATTGTAATAGCATCATACTATAACATAATTTAGTTTTAGATTAATTCAAGAACTTTCAAATACCCATGTTTGTTTTCACAGACTTCCCAGGCCTTGAATTCATGGGATAATAAAGAATGAGTAGTCATGTCCCAACTTTTGACTGGTAGAGCAGCATTTTAAATCACAGGACAAGTCAACCTCCAAAAAAAGAATCATAGATATTATCAATACATATTCATGATCTGACATGACATACCAGCCCCTCCTTCAGTTCAGCAGGCTTTAGTTTTTGGATGTCCAGGTCGACCTCATGGTAGAAGAGGTTCATTTTCACCCTCAGCTGCTCATATTCCTCTGGATTGTCCGGTTGAATGCCTGGTCCTTTCAGGACTCGAGCCCACAGACATCCTGGGTCTTCAATCTGACACAAAACACAGACAGCTTTCAGTTTCATCATGTTCATCAATAGCTACATTTATGCACAGCAAAAAATTCTTATTGAACTAATGGCTCAATCAGACAGAAACGCCTTCATGTAAACACATCACCGAATGAGCTCAACCTTAAATAAATGTAGTTTGGAGTGGAAGGTGTGCTGTAGACCTGAAATAATCTGACATGGTGACTAAACACTGTGACTGACGCACTGCGTACGCGCTGAAGTTTTGTTCTGAATACATTTCACATGTAAACAAATATGTGAATTGGATTGCAATGATTAGGGTTGATATAACTCATTTGAAATAATTTGAAATCAGACTGAATTCATTATTGGATTGATGAAAATTAGTGCATGTGAACATACCTAATGTTAACAAGTGTGACATTAGTTGCCATTACAGATAATCCATTTGTTTAAATGCAATGATTTTAATGAGTCAAATCGGGTCTTTTGGACAAACATCTTTTTTTGTGATGCCAAGGACCCCAAATTTGATGACTGCTTTGAAAGGGACTGTCCTTCCAAAAATATAAAGACTATATTTTCATGTATAAAAACCTATTAAGAAAAGAAGAAAAAAGAAAATGTAATTATAAATAATTAAATTATAAATAAATTATTATAAACAAGCCAATATAAATAAGCAATAATACTGCACTATTTCAATAATACATTTTATTTTTTCTACCCACAAATAACATAACTTGATCTATTTGGAAAAACTTAAGCCACTTCAGTGCAAATACATAAATAGAAATGCATATGTTGTCAAAACTCTTTTTGAAGGGGTCACCCAGTCCTTTTTGTAACAATTATTACACTTACATATTTATTACAGTGTTACATATTTCACATCACAGCAAGAGTGTAACTATCAGGGTTATTGATAATTAAAACCATAAATTAACTTTATCTGAAATAAAATACTAAAAAAAAAAAAACAATATTTTTCATTTTCATTTAATTTATATTCATGTACTAAAATAAATCTAGCTAAAATTAAAATGAATCAGAAGATATATAAAAATATAAACAAAAAATATGAATAAAAATGAAAATAGTATTTCAATGATAGTAAATATATGTATGACAGAAACATCTGCTGTCATGTAGTGCTCTACCTTGATTATTTGTATTTCTAACATTTCTCCGATTTCCACTGCAAAATCTGCAACAGAGTGAAAAAATAAGACAAAATTAATCAACATGACAGAAAATGTAATGGCAGCGTATGAAGCACAGCAGGTGTTCAGTGCTGTGAAACATTAAGTACATCACATGAAAAGTGCAGGGTTTTTTCCCCCCCTTTCACACAGAACATGAAATTCTTTCTTCTAGTCGATGAAAAAGAATGAAACAATAAGAAACAAACAAAAAAATTATTCTGCAAAAGAGGGCAATACAGCTAATGAATGTAGGGGTGCCCCACAAGCCAATTTCTGTAGATTATTTTTTTAATAAAAATTTTCATTATTAAATTAAATGACGTTCACCCATGAATATGGTTCGAATAGTTTCTGTGGATTGTTTTGAAGGAAAAAACACTTTTCATGGGGTTCAGTAACTTTTTCACTGCACTTTTTCACGCACTCACTGCTTGTTTGTAGTCAACTTCTGATTCAACCAGTGCCGTGAGTTTGGGATTGGACTATCTATTTGCCGAACAACGGCAGTTTAGAGAAGTGTCTGGGAAACCTGTATGGGGAAAAAAAAAAAGTTAAAGTCAGCAAGAAACAGAAGTTGCGATCGTCTTTTCTTCCCTGTTGTGACTTCGGCTTCTAAAATAAGAACAAATGTAGGGCGGGACTTGACTTTGCCCATGGGGAATTGATTGTAGGGCTGGGCAAAAAAAATAAATAAATAAAAATAAAATAAATTTTATATATATATATATATATATATATATATATATATATATATATATATATATATATATATATATATATATATATATATGTCGTGTTGGTTGATTCGATATCAATTCTCAAAATCAACGAATCTATCTTTTTCCCATATTTATATCCGCAAACATTGAACATATTATCGTCCTTTCCACTAGAAGTCATCCTCTTATTTACCTTGTGTGATGTTACAGTGCAGGTTAAAGGTTTGTTTTTCTTTTCTTAGTTTGTGCTTTAATATAAAACATTAGCTTTGTTGTTATGTTTCATTTTATTTCGATAATAAACAGGCTGCGATGTCGAATAGTGCTAGAATTGATTTGTGTGAGCCCGAGGCGCCGGCGTGATCACTTTAACTGCTTCCTTACACCAGTGAAAATTTAAAATACTCCATTTATGGTCATACATAAACTTAAAGAGTCAGTGTTTTATCAGTGTACACTCACAAAAACAAAACATTGTGTTTTTGTAAAATAAAGAAAACAGGTACTACTTTCAGCCATTTCACTTTCCTTTTCCTTGAACGTGTTTATGTGGACAGCATCGCAAAAATAAATCAAAACTCAGCATATAGGCTACTACTTGTCACACCATTTTTTTCTTTCATTTTGTTAATCTCTTAAAGGTGCTCCAAGCGATGTCATGCGTTTTTAGGCCAAAACATTTTTTGTCACATACAGCAAACATCTCCTCACTATCCGCTAGCTGCCTGTCCCCTGAACACACTGTAAAAAACACAGTCTCTGTAGTCGCCACAAGCTCCAAAAACGGCAATAAAAACAAACTGGTGCAGCCTGGACCACAAAACATAATAAACATGCTCCAGCCAATAACCGACAAGAATGATTTTAAATCCGCGTTCATGACTGTTTCAGGAAGCACGGAGGGGAGGGGGAGGAGGAGGAGGGAGGGTCTAGCTAGCCTCTGTTTTGTTTGACAACACTTCGAACGTCAACAGGAAGTTACTCCACCCAGGATCTCTTAGAGCACCTTTAAATATTTGAGTGAATATATTTTGTGAATATATTTATTCCTTTTATAAGAGTCAACATTTGAAGTGGATCAAAAAATTAATTCTGCGCTGCAGGCGCGTGATGTGATGTTAATCGTCCTGTTCTGTTGTTTATGCTGGTAAATTTGCGATTGTGAAACAAAACCCCTGGAAAAGAAATTGTGTTATTTTTAATGAGTCATAGACACTTATCCATTCTAATCTAATCCAATTTAAATCTAATTTAACAATATTGTCGGTTAAAACTGAAATGAACATCCTTTGGGTATGGGTTGATGTCAATCCACGAATCCAATATAGGCTGTTACCAGAGGTCGAGTTAACCGAAAATTTTCCGTCATTGACAGAATTTTTTTTGCAGTGATGGAAAAATCTGAAGGTCGTTCGTCATTTTGACAGATTACAATGAGGCTGATGTAACTTGTAACTGTAATTCCCACCCCTGTCCAGTAGGTGGTGAGTGCACTTCAGTGTGTCTGTAGAGCACGAGTTCAGTCTCCAGAATAAAATGAAAACGATGCATTTGATTACACACAGGCGAGCACCGACTTTAACCCACTTCAGCAAATCACAATACACTGGGCCAGCTAACCAATCTGAGCACATTGCGTATTTTGGAGGGAGCGGCTTCATAGAACCAGGAAGTCAAACGAGCCGTTCATATGACAGTGGAAACAGAGGTGTAGAATAAAGGTCAAATATATGAAAATGCAGCGTTTTCAAAAAAACAAAGCATTAAGACATGTTAAACTGTGCCCCAAAAACACAATCAAGCCTAGAAAAAAAAACACTGAACCACTCCTTTAAGAGCCACACGGATCCAATATAGACCTACCGTTACACACGCACTCTCAGTGTTCACTTAAGACCTAACCGACTGCATTTACGAGGATATTTACCAAAACGGCATTTTGTTACATTTGTGTGTAGTCTATTTGACTGTTTATGCACGTGTCTGAAGCCCATAGTATACTTTGCTTATGTGCGTTCCACCTTAATGCACTTTAATAGCACTGTTTAATATCAAGAACGTCCCACAATTTAGCAACAGCAGACTGCATTTTACATAACTCTTATTCATCTGATTTGGATGTTAAGTTTGGGTTTGGGAGGTATGAAAGTGCACCCCGGTAAAAGAAAGGAAGTTGCGCTGGACGGAAGGTGGCAGTGGTACAGTAATCGTTTTACCTTGATTATCTTGTATTCATAATCGTTGGAAGCTAAAATCAAAATCGAAAACACGATTAATTGCACAGCCCTAACCGGTGTCGACGTTGTAAAGAGCAATACCATTGTGCAGCGTTTACCTCAGTAAGTCGACAGACTGGATCTCTGAGCTTGTGCGAGTGAGTGGAGGCGGGGCTAATTAGCATATTCACAGATCCACCTATACTAAATGAAGCAAGGGTGTAGAGTTACATTCAAGCTATTTTAAGCCATGAAGAAATTTTATTTCACAGGAAAAATTTAAATTATTGACTACAGGGGGACTTTAATAGGTACACTTACCCTAGTAGTTATAGTCTCTTATTGGTCTGTTTAGATGAGCCATCCATGGAACAAATAAAAAGCCCTAAAAACTGATGAAAGAACACATACATACACACTTGATATTTAATTTTATTAGATTAGTTAATTGCATTTGCATTTCAATAAAACATTTGCAGTGGGTTAGGGCTGGGCGATGTATCGAATGCAATACGCAACACGCAATATCGCGTTCAATATCGATATGTATCGCCGTCGATATTGAACGCGATATTGCGTGTCTTATCAGTGATCTACGGCTCTGTCTATTAAATGCCGCTTCATTTGAAAGCAGGTGATGGCGATTTAGCGGTAATCAGGGAACCGGCTTTACTGAAGAAATGCGCGTGACAAAAGCATTCGATACATCCATAGACATATAATATGTCTATGGATACATCGCCCAGCCCTACAGTGGGTTTATTAAAGCTGTTTTTATGCATGTTTGGCCCGAGTTTGTTGTATTTACACTGCTCTGACCAGCAGGGGTCACCAGCCTGTGGCGCTTCGAACGCTTCGAAACAGTGAATCATTCTACGAAGCAATTGGTTCAATTGATTCGAAGCTTTGAAAAGCTTCGTTTCTCAAATCACTAATCAGTGGAATCACTTTCAGATTAATTTTTTCCAGTTGATTAACGATACGAACATTGACAACTAATCAGAATCCATCTTACTTTAAAGAGACAAAACTCAACGTGCACCTATAATAAAAAGAACGATATAGTTATCGTTCATGGTGTGAACGGGCCTTAACGATGTATGTTTTGTCTGCTGTTCCGCTTTATAACGACATGTATGGCTGTATGTAGGCTATCATCGTGTTAATAACTGTCGTGTAGTGTAAAAACATGTCCATTTATGCATAAAATACGCAAACGATTCTTACCTCTCGACGGCTTGTTGTGAAATGCTCGAGCCGTTGGCGTGACGTGCAATCAGTGACGCAATCACTTGAACAGATTCAGGTGCAGCAGATATTGACCTATAATGATCTTCTTTAAGAATATGGGTTGAAATTACTTCATTTCGAGGTTTAAACATGTAAAAAGCGTTCACGTCCTCGTAGAGCTCGTAATTACAGTTTGTGAGATGGAGATTTCCTGAGAGCTCCTGCGTGTGCCGCTGTACCACCTGACCGCTGCAGACTCAAGGCGTTTACGGCCGGAAATGACGCCAAATATCGCCATAACATAACAATCAATTAATTTAGCTACTTATCAGATTGTTTTATTAACGTTTACACCTAACCCAACAATAATGCAATTAATTACAGTAATTAACGGTTGTTCAGCGTGACAAAAATGACGCAAAATAGATGCGTGCGCATGATTGACAGGCGATACCAATCATAACGCCGAATCCGTCGTTATGTCCTACAAAGCAGTCAAGTGGATTAATGTCGGTGGACTTGAACTTGAAATGGTGTCTACCGACGTGTTTTGAAACAACATTTCTTCTGGTGTTCATTCATGTTTATTTGATGCTATAAATTAACTAGTAGGAAGAGATGAGAGGTTCACGAGCGGCTTGAACTGAGTCGATGTCACGACACGTTAAAGAGCCACAAAACGGTATTTATTGTTTAAATTTATTTTAAAATGATAAAAATTTAAGACTTTGTTTCATATCAAAAGTAACCTGCTCTGTCTTGTCTGTCGACGTGTTGTCAGTGTCCTCTTTGCTCGAGATGTGGCCTGTCGGAAGTAGCAGCAGTAAGGGGGCGGGTCTTCGCGACATGACGTGATGCAGCAGATTTGCGTTAAAATAATAAATATCTGTAAAAGTGCTCTGTCCAGTATATTGACCTGGCTTTTGGATATTATTTTAATTATACAAATCAAAATGTCCTTGTATATTCTGATGGGAGGATGTCATATTTACTCATATAATGATACGAAATATTGATTTTTTTTTTTTTATTTGGCTTTTATGTTTATTAGTTTTGTGATGTTAAGTGATGAACAAACAATACACTTGATATTTAAGATGATGATGATTAAAAAGATTTCATTGTACCCCTGAGAATCCTTGTGACATTTTCTTGAATTAATCAAATGCGTTTTGAAAGCCCTCAGCCCCTTTGAACGGAAAACACAAAGTCCTTTACATGCACGATCACCCCCCAAAAAATCAGCAAAGCCGCTGTTAGCCGGAGGCAGTATGTGTTTAACATCAAATACTGATAGGGTTCATATTGGTACAGTTATCTCAGAGTTTACGTGGTTTTAGGCATTCTTTTTTTACATTACAAATTAATTATATATTCTAGTTAAATGCATACTTTAATTATCATCAAATGTTTTCATTTTAATGTAATTGGTAAGCAACATGCAGAATTTGCTTATAGAGGCGACTATATTTTGCAGCATATTACAGTAAATAAAAATCCACAGTTGCATCCACAGTGTGATGGGAAAATGAACAAAGAATCAAAATCTCAACTAGAGACATAATGGTGCATTGAGGCTAAAACTGCATCCGAGATTCAGTTCAAGTTATAGGACCCATAAAATATCCTGATGTTTTTGTGTGCACACAAGTTTTATGAATTACAGGAAAATTACAGTATGACATACACAACGTGAAAACATTACAGTTGAGGTGTTAGTTGATATGTGCTTCTCATTTACTCTGTTAGTAGTCTACATCAAATTTTCAAAAGACTGACAGCACTTAAAGGAACAGTTCACCCGGGAATTAGTCATTATTCTGTTACTAAATATTATTTTTTAAGTGTTATGTCAGACAGAGGTGCAGCAAAGTTTATATTTTTATTTAAAATGAATGAATGAATGGTATATTTATCATCATACTTTGCATTACTTTACCGTGGCATTAAGTGATTCGGATTGCCAAAGTCACATGATTTCAGCAGTTTGATACCCGAGCCGAACCACTGATTCGAAACAAACGATTCGTGAAGCTTCATGAAACAGTGTTTTGGCCATCACTAGATATTGTTGAAAAGTCGTTATTTTGTTATTGTTTTTTTCCCCGTTGCTTTATAATATTAATATTGAACCACTGTAGTCACATTATCTGTTTTAAATATGTTTTTAGTACCTTTATGGATCTTGAGAGGAGACGGTGACTTTGCTCTCAATGCAGGCCTCATCGAGCCATCAGATTTCATCAAAAATATCTTAATTTTTGGGTGAACTAACCCCAAATGTATTGAAAACAGTAATTTTTTCATACTTCTCATGAAACACTAGACTTTTCTTCCCTATTGTGCCATATATCAGAGTGAAACAGCTTCTGGAACAGGAACAAATGTAGCCCTCTCATCAGAGAAGAGGGCTGCGTTTCACTCCACTTTTAGATATGCACTCGTGAACTTCCCTAAGCACTTCCCCTCAAAGGAATTCCCGCTGCCATTTTGAAGTGCGTTCCACTTCATGAAGTGGACGAGGGAAGTTTATATGGACAGACCCTCATCCCCTCGAGTGACTGAGGGAGCGAGTCTACTTCGATGTACACTTCAAGCAGCTCTATATCCCACAATTCAACTTGATTGTGATGTCACAGCACATCGTTTAAATAATAATTTGGCTCCATGAATTCCAAGTAGAGATGCACCGATGTATCGGCCAGCAATCAGTATCGGCCGATAAAAGCTATTATTATCACTATCGGCCAACAGCTGATTGTTTAAAGGTGCCCTAGAACTTTTTTTTAAAAGATGTAATATAAGTCTGAGGTGTCCCCTGAATGTGTCTGTGAAGTTGCAGCTCAAAATACCCCATAGATTTTTTTTTAATTCATTTTTTTAACTGCCTATTTTGGGGCATAATTATAAATGCGCCGATTCAGGGCTACTGGCCCTTTAATTCTTGTGCTTCACGCCCCAAGAGCTCGCGCTTGCCTTAAACAGTGCATAAACAAAGTTTACACAGCTAATATAACCCTCAAATGGATCTTTACAAAGTGTTCGTCATGCATGCGGCGGATTATGTGAGTATTGTATACTGTTATATTGTTTACATTTGATTCTGAATGAATTTGAGGCTGTGCTCCGTGGCTAACGGCTAATGCTACACTGTTGGAGAGATTTATAAAGAATGAAGTTGTGTTTATGCATTATACAGACTGCAAGTGTTTAATAATGAAAATAGCGACGGCTCTCGTCTCCTGTGAATACAGTAATAAACTATGGTAACTTTAACCACATTTAACAGTACATTAGCAACATGCTAACGAAACATTTATAGAGACAATTTACAAATATCACTAAAATATCATGATATCATGGATCATGTCAGTTATTATTGCTCCATCTGCCATTTTTCGCTGTTGTCCTTGCTTGCTTACCTAGTCTGATGATTCAGCTGTGCACATCCAGACGTTAATACTGGCTGCCCTTGTCTAATGCCTTGAACATGAGCTGGCATATGCAAATATTGGGGGCGTACATATTAATGATCCCGACTGTTACGTAACAGTCGGTGTTATGTTGAGATTCGCCTGTTCTTCGGAGGTCTTTTAAACAAATGAGATTTATATAAGAAGGAGGAAACAATGGGGTTTGAGACTCACTGTATGTCATTTCCATGTACTGAACTCTTGTTATTTCACTATGCCAAGATAAATTAAAGCAGGCTCTATTTGACCTTATGAATCACCCGTAGAGGTCTGCGTTTTTCCCCTAAGTTACATCAATTATTTGTAGCGCCTCTCATCCAATAATAGCAAAAAGATTTGTGCTTTATTACTTCTGATAAGAATAAAAGTTTCAGTTTTCAAATTCTGTCCATTTTATCATGGAATTCAATCAATAAATGGCGTTTTGACACTCTTAAATGTGATGTGTCAGATAATCATTTCAGGCGGCAGTGCGGAGCGAGAGTCTTTTCTTCCTCTTCAATATCACTTTATTTGTGTTTCAACCGCGGAAAAAACTTATTTACTTATTTACTGTTAATTATATGTTTGTGTAAATTTGCCATGAAGACAACAAGTGCTTATGAAAACTACCTTATGTGATACTAAGTTTTATACCAACATTTCAGTTTTTATTTGAGTGTAATTATTATTTCTGAAAATAAACAGCAGCTGAATATAATACCTCTGTTGTTAATTGTAACCTCTAATATTGTAGTGTACCAAATGAAAGGGTTCCCTGTATAGTTTGTTACATTATTTAGGAGAGAGATTTTTTTTTCCTTAAGAAAAACCAAACTATCGGTATCGGTATTGTTAGTTTTTGTGATATTTAGTACATCTTAGTCTCTATTTGTTTTTACAAATGTATTTTTAATTTATTTGAAAAAGCAGCACTTTTTCTTACTTCTCAGGTTGGAAAATATAGAAATCTGTCTAAACACAGAAAAGTCACATTCTTGCTTTAAAGGATTAGTTCATGTTCAAATAAAATTTTCCTGATAATTTACTCATCCCCATGTCATCCAAGATATCCATTTCTTTTCGACTGAAGAAAGAAGGATATGGATATCTTGGATAACATGGGGGTGAGTAAATTATCAGGAAAATTTTATTTGAACGTGAACTAATCCTTTAACATCCCTGTTGTGACCTAGTCATTAAAAGAGTAATTTAGATAAATCCAAACCTTGACACACAATTTTGTGAATGGAACTTTATTAAGTTTTTATTTATTATTTAAAGAACTTTGTATAAGATGCAGATGCGTTCCCAAAGCATCATTGACACAGCGTCTCGTTCTTTTCACAGGGAACTATGGTTACAGTTGTAAACAGAGATGTTCTTAAGTTGAATGCGAAGGCGGTCTGGCGGAAGATATTTTACTTCATAGCTTGTTAAAAACTGATATTTTCTTACACAAACACATTGCGTCATTTCAGAAGGCCTTTATTAACCCCCCGGAGCCGTGTGGAGTACGTTTATGAAGGATGGAGGCACTTTTTTGAGCTTCAAACAGGTGGTTTCCATGCACTGCCATTATACAGCTTGGGAGCATCAGGGTGATTATTAATATAACTCAGATTGCATTTGTCTGAAAGAAGAAAGTCATATACACCTGGATGGCTTGAGGGTGAGTAAATCATGGGGTAATTTTCATTTTTAAGTGAACTAATCCTTTAATGGATCCAGTAAACATTTAAGTTAACCTGTTGGATATAGTGTTTACTTCCTTTTTTTCCAAAAAAATAAAAAATAAATTGTGAAAAATAATGTAATATGATTACAGAATCAAGAAGCTGCCATCTGTTTAATTAAGCGATTAGTTTTTAATTAATTTTCCTTTTTTTCCTAATTTATTAAATATTAATTCAAATAAATATAAAGTATTTATATCGGCTTTAAATCTGCCATCGGCCATCAAAAAAACAATATTGGTCGACCACTAGTTGTGAGTATTTGCAGCATGTGCTGTCAAGATATTTTCTTAACTTGCTGGTGTTTTTTCTGTTTGCATGTGTTTTCTTCAGTTGCAGAACATTGTGCCATCATACTATTTGGGTTAAAAACAGGAACAAAAAGTTAACATACAGCCCTGACTTTGCCCCTGTCCTGTTTTACGTGGTGGTTGTTGTTGCCATTTTTGTTTTATGTATTTATTTATTTTTTATTTTGAATAAAATAGAGCCCATTATAAATTCCGCATTTCCTCACTCTCTCTGCACCCACACCGGACACATCTGCTACTGTACTTCCTGTTGATATAATGAAACTAGACTTTTTGACAGTAAGCTAGGGCAGAACATCGTGAGCGTTTAACAAGATCTATAACATATTTGATTGATTGATCAACATTTACAACTGAAAAATCTCGAAAACAATTCCAAAATGAGTGATACAGGTAAATATTTTAAATTGTTCTTAAGTAACATGAAAATGCAATAATAATAATAATAATAATAATAAAAACTTTAAACAATGTTTTTTTTTTCTTTTCTCAGAGGCATTACTGTCAAATGACAATTCCAGAATGACATATTACTCAAATTTTCCATCCCGTAAGTACTTTAACTTTTCCCACACATTTTGTTTCTGAAAGTGATATTAGCAAGTCTTAAAGCTTCTAACATGTTTCAGTTTGGTCGGACTTTCACTGTGCAATACTGTGTACAACAAAACTACAAATTTCTTTAGAAGGTGGTATTCTATTCTAAAGTCTGGTTATCAGTCAACATTTCAATTTCAAAAAAATAAATTTCTGAAGAATATCTACTCTTAAACAACACTCATACAACGTATTGACTTTTTAGTATTGAAATTGATTTTTTGGATTTGATTATTTTTTTTATTATTCTTCCAGGATTATGAAAAATTGCTTTTCTCGTTTGTAAGTAGCTTTGGCTAAATGAAAAACTGTTGACACAGAAAAACATATGGTAACCTTAATTATTAAGATCCTAAATTCTATTAAAAAAAACAGCTTTTGTGCATTTTAAATAAAGCACTGTAGCCTATTATTAATTGCTTTGATGCAACTTCGTAATTTTCCAAACTCTCCAAATAAGGCAACTGTGTCAACTTTCCACCTGCTGTTAGGGACAAATCCTATTTGAAATATATGATATGATATTCTTGATTTGCAGTGTCTGAGGTAAGGATTATTTTGATGGGTAAGACTGGAACAGGGAAGAGTGCGACAGGAAACACCATCCTGGGACAGGAAGCGTTTACGGCAGAGGCTTCACCTGAACAAGTTACAAGGATGCCCAGCAAGAAATCTGCAAAACAAGGAGGAAGAAAGATCTATGTAATTGACATGCCAGGTTTTTGTGGATCATTGACTAAAGAAGACATGCAGAACCAGACACAGAAGTGTGTTGAACTGTCTGTTCCTGGTCCTCATGTGTTTCTGCTGGTGATCAATCTGGGTACGAGATACACGGAGGAGGACGTGAACACAGTAAAACTGATTCAGGAGAACTTTGGAGAAGATGCTACACGTTACACCATCGTTCTGTTCACTCACGCTGATCAGCTGGAACGTAAAACTTTGCAACAGTATGTAGGAGAAAGCCAACATCTAAGGAAACTTACCAACAGCTGTGGTGGCAGATATCATGCATTCAATAATGAAGATATGATGAACCGCACTCAGGTCACTGAACTGATGAAGAAGATTGACACAATGATAGCGGGAAACGGAGGAGACCATTACACTAATAAAATGTTTGAAGAAGCTCAAAAAAAGATGAAAGCAGAAAAGATGAAAAAAACAGCAATAGATGTTGCAGCTGGAGTTGGATCAGTTGTAGGAACAGGAGCAGTAGTAGCAGGAGGTGTTGTCCTGGGAGTAACGGAGGCCAGTGCTTGCACCTGTAGTTTTAATTGGAGCTGGAGCTGCTGTTGTGGGAATGGGTGTGAAACATGCTGTGAAAAAAATTCAACAAACCAGAAAGAAAATGAATTAGTTATTCCTGTTTTTGTTATTGTTTTATTCTTTTAGTTTGAACATATCCACAACATAGGTATAATATAATATTTCCAATATTTTTTAATATATTTATTGGTGCATCCAAAAGGCTCAATATTCATATTCATGCATTTTATTCATATTAATCATTTAATCGTTTATGGCTTATGATTGATCAATATTATCTTTGATTTCATATATTCATGTAATCCTACTTCAAATATTAATCATTATCATATATTCAAGTATTTACTCCTTATTGTTACTCATTTGTGGTTATTTATTTATTTATTTATTTTAATTTTTCATCTTCTCAAGGTATTATTGTTTGAGAGTATGCTTGCTATATTCAGTAGTTCCAGTAGTTGTTTCAATGTGACAAGTTATGTTAACACGTTTGTGCTTAATATTGGACGCCTGTCAAGTACTGCAGAGAAGCGATAATGTTCTCGGAATTTGTTTGTCATTTGAACTTAACGTACCTTTTTATCAAAATATGTCTGTTTTTCCATTTCTGCAGACATGAGATAATGCAAAATCTGCAATATTCTCTTAAAGGTGTCAAAACAACACCCTCTGTATCTATTTTCATCTGTCTTTGACATTTGACCAGCCACTTTTTTTGTTCTTTCTTTGATACTCTGATCTTCACAACCTAATCTGTTAGATACAATACTAATATATAATGTTATTTCAAACTATTGTTCACTTGATTAATTTGTTTGTCTCTATATTTTTACATTTCTACTTAATAAATGAAATTATTCCTTATTCAAATTTGATCTCTGACATAATCATTGCTGGACTGCCTGGATCTCATTGCATCATTATATTTCATTTTAAGTTTTATTATTTCTATATCTAATCAGCTTCTCGTCAGCCATTTGTGAAGGAAAAAAAAAAAAAAAAAAAAAAAAAAAAAAAAAACAGCAAGAGCTTGTCTTTTGTCAGTTGTAGGTTTAGTTCTGTCATACAACAAGAAAATAAGGTTTGTCTATAACCTCTATAATTTCTCAGGTTGTTGTGCATGCAATAAGCATGTGATGTTGTTTTTCTTTTAAACCCAAACAGAAAGTATACAGTAGTCTGAATTACAGGAACAGACCTGGTTTACAAGAAAGGGTGGTCTGCATAGACCTCAAGGCAACCAATAAAAGAAAAACTGAAACCTCATTTAGGAAAGATATTTACATGTGTTCATGTTTGTCCACACAGAAATGATGAATGGTTTCTACATTGCATATTTGATTTTATATTAGTCTAATATAGCAAACATTTTCAGTAATTAAAAATTACATTACAAATGAAAAGACAGCTTTACCAAAGATGCATTGTTGTTAAGTTTATTTTTTAGCCTAATTGAATTAATTTATTACATGCGATAAACACAGAGACATATTTTAGTTATATATAAATTTGATAATTTCAGAATACTGCCTTAAACAAATGAGGCATAAAGATAACTCAATAACTCATTATATAATGAGTCATTAAATTTCTTGTAAAAATGTAGCCTATTACATCTATTTATGCCATTTTAATTGAGGTCTATAATTTATTAGCTGGCGATTGACTGTATTTTTAATTAGGCTACTTTCATTCCACAAATTGTTTGGTTCTCGTGGACTTGGTGCATAATGTTTTTTTGACACCATTTACAATTTGGATAAAATGGTGTCTTGCCTCCTGGGTTCTTAATTTCCCTAAATATCCACAGGCAGCAGACTTTAACCTCTGAGTGTGGGCAAAGTGCCTTAGGCTTTGACATTTCGGTGCTCTCACGTGCCGTTTGCATCTGGCTTCTGAAGTTGAGTTAAAGAAGAGAAAGTCGCAAATTATTGTATAAAGGCCCATTTTTATTTGTATACCTTGTTTAGCCCAGCCTATGTAAACCCTGTTCACTCAATCATTCTCTGTGAAGTCTTGTATGTGCACCACCACTACCACCACCACCACCACAACACACATACACACACAAACACCAAGCTCCAGTGGCCACGGTGCTTGGCTCAGCATGATTGCCAGCATGTCCTGTTCTGATGGTCACAAGCCCTGTATTTTCTGTACCTTCCCATCCTGTGGTTTCTCTACCAGAGCGTGCTCACGACATGGCCGCTGCACCTGTGTCATCAGCCTAGATGGCCACCATGCCAGAGTCATCAGCCAAGATGACCGCCACACCAGGGCCTCCAACTATTATGGCTGCCATGCCAGAACTTCCAGCTGTCATGGCCGCCATGCCAAAGCCTCCAGCCACCATGGCCACCACACCAGAGTCTCCAGCCTTCACGGGTGCCCCGACAGAGTCTTCAGCCATCATGGACGGTCAGTTCTCCCGGTCATCATGAACGTTGCACATTAAGCTATTATGGCAGGTCCTAGGCGTGAGACTGGCTTAGAGTCTGCAGGACATACCGCTGATGTCGGTGTGCGGAGCTGGTTTCTCTGCAGTGGTATCAAATCTGGTAGTCGCAGAGGTGGTCCCACTAGCAATTGCACTCCACATAACGGTGATGACTATTTGGTGTGTTTGGGCCGTGCACTGCATTGCAGTTTAAGAGTCTGCTCCAGCCCTTGAGTCTGCTCCAGCTGCTCCCAATGAGTCCTCTCCAGAACCAGCTTCAGTCCATGAGTCCACTCCAGAGATTGCTCCTTTCCCAGAGCCCAGCCTCATGACCTATGAACTTCCTGTCTGCCTTGATACGACCACGGAGGTCACCCCTGAGTTCCCTGTCTGTCCTGATGTGACCACGGAGGTCATCCCTGAGTTTCCTGCCTGCCTCGACGCGACCACAGAGGTCGTATATGAACTTCATGTTGCCCTGATGGGACCGCAGAGGTCATACATGAACTTCCTGTCTGCCTTGACGTGACTGCAGAGGTTGAACATGAACTTCTGGTCAACCTGGGACGCCATGCTGGACCCGTTATATTCATGGAGGACACTGCCAAGCTACCTGCCTGCTTTGACACGGCCCCTGTAGCCAAGCTTGCACCTCTGTGCTTTGTGTTTCAGTCTTGTCTGATCAGCTGTGGTGGTCTCCAGTTCTGCCAGATCTGCCCTGGGGGTCTTCGGCTACACTGTGGTTGACATCAGCTCCACCTGCTCCACCTTGGTGGTCATCTGCTCCACCGTGGGGATCTTCAAGCCCATCTGCACTGCTGTGGTGGTTGTCTGCTCCGTCGTGGGGGTCTTTATGCTCTTCTTTGCTGCCATGGTGGTCTCCAGCATCACTAAGGCGGTCTTCAGCCTGCGCCGCCATGGCATTTTCACTTCTTTTACTTCAATGAAAAGTTACATTTTTGTGATTTTTTTTTTTTAAATAAAAGATTAAAATTAGTAACAATGCAGATTAATTTTTACATGCTTCTTTGTTCACAGTTTCCTGCAGTTAAACAAACTTTACATTCCATTCCCTATATTTTAACTATATTTAAACCCAGATGCATAATAACATTCAAATGTGCATTAGGCCATCTTTCTGTCTTGTTTCTGCGAAGTAACTTATTTAAGTTAGTTGCGATTGTTAACTGATCCCTCTGGCATACATGGAAACTAAGAATAGTATGATGAAGCTTAAAGGGAAAAATAAGAACTCAACCTCCAAGGTGATTACAGAAGAGATGGAATTTGATTATCCTATCGCTGTTGATAATGGTTCTGATTCACATATCGAGGTAGACCATCAATATCACCAAAAACGTCCCGATGTCACCCTGTCTGACAGCCCCAGTCTCAAAATTGTACATAACTCTGATCTAGATACGCCTGTGAAACCTCAACAAAATAATTCTCTAGGTGAAATTTCCCCGATGGAATTGCAAGATAATGTCATTGCGGCATTGACATCCAAAATTAAGGAAAATGGAAAAATGATTACCAGAAACACTGTGAGCATTGAGGGCCTTAAGAAATCAATTGACTTTGTGTTTGAAGAAGTAAACACATTGAAAACAGACACGAAAAGCGGTACAACTACCGTGAACCTAAACAGCACCAAAATCCATGAATTTGCGCAAAGACTTAACGATGCTGAATGCTACCAGTGGAGATGGAACCTCCGTCTGTACAGAAATGCAATGTCACTGAAACTCTCAAGATCCAGAAAGGTACTGAAGACATATTTAAAACAGTTCATGTGAGTACAGTGGTTCAACCTTAATATTATAAAGTGACGAGAATACTTTTTGTGCACCAAAATAACGACTTTTCAACAATATAGTGATGGACTGATTTCAAAACACTGCTTCAGAGCTTTGCGAATCTAATCAGTGAATCGGAGCGCCAAAGTCACATGATTTCAGCAGTTTAGCCGTTTGATAGGAGATCCGAATCACTGATTCGATTCGTAAAGCTCTGAAGCAGTGTTTTACTATATAAGTCGTTATTTTGTTTTTGTTTTTTTGGCGCACCAAAAATATTCTCGTCGCTTTATAATATTGAACCACTGTACTCACATGAACTGATTTAAATATGTTTTTAGTACATTAATGGATCTTGAGTGAGGAAATGTCATTGCTGGCTATGCAGGCCTCACTGAGCCATTGGATTTCAACAAAAATATCTTAATTTGTGTTCTGAAGATGAACGAAGGTCTTACAGGTGTGGAATGACATGAGGGTGAGTAATAAATGACAGAATTTTCATTTTTGGGTGAACTAACCCTTTAAAAAAAGTCATTTGAATATATTCAAACCTTGACACACAATTAAAGGAATAGAATTTTATTTTGTTTTTATTTCAGTTTTCTTTTCTTTTTTTAAAGCACTGTGACAATAATAAAAATGTTTATTTTTGGTCATTCAAAAGAATATTGAACAAACAACAACAGTTTGAATTTCAGATAATTGCACTGGGGTGTTTAAGTTGAGGGCTGCTGCTTGAGGTGATTTCTTGAATCCATTCACATGCTTGAAACTCCAGCACAGTTTGGTGAGTGCAGTGTTAGTGTTTATCGGCGGCTGCTCTCTAGCTCCCTCTGTAGGTGCTGTACGAGTATCTGCTCACCAGCAGCGGCACATGAAATCTCTGATCAGCATCGCTCACAGTGAAGACAATCTAAATGAAGAAGAAATAAAGACATTTCTTACATTTACACTGTGTAAATACAATCAGTTCACTATTAGTCTTTCCTACAAACCTCAACATATGGGTAAAAGCTGGACTGTCCCAAACTTTCCCAGTACTGGCCCGTCTCAAAGCGAATCTTGTACATTCCTGGAGTGAAGGCATCGCTGGTTATTAGTCCTGGACAGCGGCCGTCCTCATTTGTGTTTCTGAAATAACCAATGACTCAGTATTTAACATAATGACATATTTGCAGGGTTTCGTTTTTAAACCTCTCAAAATTTGACCCAAACAACTTTGGGCAGTTTCAATGGTAACAGATTTCAGATCACTGTAACAATAATGTAAACATTTTTATATATATATATATATATATATATATATATATATATATATATATATATATATATATATATATATATATATATATATATATATATATATATAGAGAGAGAGAGAGAGAGAGAAGACTTGTCTCACAATTTATTTCAATGGAGTGTTAGCATTAGCATGTTAGCTAGGGTGACCAGACACCCCTGTTTTCTGCAGACAGTTCTGGTTTTTGGTGTCCTGTCCCGACTGAGCATGTCCCTGTCCCTGGAAACATCCTTGTTTTATAGCACGTTCAAAATAATAATTAATAAAAATTAAGTAATTACTGTAGGGGAGAGTGGGGTGATTTGTGCCAGGGGGAAGTAGTTCCACCCATTGTTTATGGAAAACCATAGAAGAAATTGGTCATGTGACCACATAATTTTGAAAAGCCATCCATTTTACTCATCCTCCAAAGAAGAGAGACACATGGCATTAGAGGAAAGCACATTTTAGACAATGGCCCATTTTTCCCTTTCAAAGTAAAATTTCTATGATCAAGGTTTTTTGATTGTAGTGTCTGAACAATTATAGACAAGTTTGTAAACATTTCACACATGTTTTCCGTGCTTTAGCAGGCTACACAATGAGTCTATACAGTTAGCATGATGTTAGCTCTTAACTGCTGGATCATGCTAGTTTTTCAAACTTGTGGGTCCGGGGTGATTTGTGCCAGAGGGCCTGGGTTAAGCTGTGCCAGTGGCACAACTCACCCCCACGTATGATTATTTTCAACATATTATTAATTTGTAATTGTACATTGTACTCTTACATTTTAGCAGTTAAACTATGTGACATTCTTGATTTTAGACCAAAACCCATCATGCCACGCACTTATAAAACACACTTTCTGAAGATGAAAAGCATGAAATGGTCCAATGTTGTGCAAAAGGCATGAAAACAACTAGTATTGTGTGAAAACTGAATGGAGATTGAATTATCATAAGATTTGTGAGTGATTTAGAGCACAGCAGAACTCGGTCAGATAAAGGCTTATTAATGAAAGTTCCTGTCAAAAAAAAGTAATTGTATTAAAAGGGCAGCTATAAAAAAGCCAGTGTTTAGCAGCAAACAGGTATTTTGATCTTCAGAAAGATCTTTCTTCCTCTCCATATTGCATGAGAACTGTGACTTGCTTAATAATGTGGAACAACCTCTAAGTAGGGTTTCCATAGATCTGGCAAATTATTTTGTCTGAGACTGATACCAGTTATAAGACATGGATAAATAAACAAACAAACATTTTCTTAGAAAAACTAAAATCTGAATGTTTATTCTACTGAAATCGTACTGATATGTCACTTGCATAATAATTTGGAACGTGGCGTATTCTTATGTTATTCTTATAATTGAGAGACAGCATTCTATGTATGTCAACAGGCATCTATTGCCAAAGCCTTTTTGCCTGAAATGATTCACAAATATCATTGTGTATTCAAGTTTTTTGTGTTTTCCCAAAAACTACAAAATATGACTTAGCCTATTCCAACAGTTTAATAGGGTGACAATATCTAAATAAACCTTAAATGAGTAATTTTGTATTGAATTTGTCTTGCTTTCATATAGCATTACAGTTCATAACATTAAAATGTTCTGTTTTACTTCAGAAATGACTGGCACAAATTACACCTACGTATTCTCCCCAAAGGCACAACTTACCCCGCACCAGGGGCAAGTTGTGCCACGAGACCACTTTTTTTCCAAAAGCTATATTTCTGAAACAATTTATTTCAGATCCAAAGTTATTGTTCTCAGGCATGCACCACATCCTGAAATATATGTACATTCTTAAGTTGAAGGAATTACTGCCATGGCTTCACTTTAAAGTCACTTTGAGTAAAAACTGGCACAACTCACCCCACTTTCCCCTATACAATATTTTCAAATTTTGTGAAAATTTAAATGTTCAATACAATAAGAAAATTTGTTAAATGCCTTTTTATTTATCATATGTTATTATGGTTTATTTATTATTTTTTTTAATATGCTTGAACTTTTTTTTTTTTTTTAGAATATACTGTTTTGATCTCTTTGCTTTTTGATCAGTGGTTGTTATTTGCTATTTTTCATAGTGTAATTTTAGTGAAATCTGGTCGCCTCAGCATGCTAGAATGTTAGCCTATACACGACTCTAATAAACATAAAAATTTACTAAATATTGTGTACAACAGTCCCTTTTTAAGGAGACTGAATAATACATACTGATACTTTTAAGTGGATTTCGAGTATATTTATTGACTCTGTTAGTCTTTTTGGGTGATTTTTTTCACTGAGTTGGTTGCAACACATTCTGAGATTGCCTTCTGTGCAGTGTTGGGGAAAGTTATTGCAATGCATTACAATATTGCGTTACTCCCTGAAAAAGTAACTAATTGCATGACTTAGTTACTTTTTTATGGACAGTAATGCATTACGTTACTTTTGCGTTACCTTTTCTCAACTGGGCTGGACTTGCTTGTTCTGTTTTTTTAATAAATAAACTTACTACTTAAGGGTACTTTCTAACCTCTGCGCACAGTCTCTTATCTATATAGGCCTCCATTGTCACTGTAGCTTGCATGTGTTCCGGTGTCGATTCACAAGGTAGTTGAAGACTTACGGTTCTTCAACTACCTTGTGAATCTACACCCCCAGGGCACGGTTGCCACCTTGTGGATAAACTAATTGCTGCACGCAAAAAAATAAATAAATCAAATGCACATACAAAGTTTAAAAAATCTGTGTGTGTGTGTGTGTACAGTATGTGCGTACTCTTCTTATGATGAAATTAGTGTCATGAGCTCTGTACACTGACTCTCGCATACGCGTAAAAAATGAAGTATACTTTGGCCTTCAGGCTGAAGGAGATGTAAATTCATGGCTGTACATTAGAGGGGTTAGCTCAAACAAACCTGGACCACAGAAGAATAGGATGCAGGTGAAGAAAATTCAACACTCTTACTTGAGCAATAAAAACAAAAAAAGTAAAGTTAAATACATAAAGTATATTTCTGCATTTAACATATTTAACTATTGCAGGTTTGCGTAATATTCTGAGTTTGCATTTCACCGTTTTTATACATTGAGGAATACTGTGTTTTTGTGTAAGTGAGATGAGTAATGAGTTATTTTACTAGTTACTTAAAATAATCTGATTGTAACTGATCGTTACTTGTAATTTGTTACCCCCAACTAGACTTGTGCCGATATTCGGTAATGCGATAAATCGCGATAATGAATATGCACGATATTGTAATCGTCGGCACTTCAGAATACCGTAAATAATAATTTATTACCAATTATTAATTTTTTATAAGGCAATTAAGAATACTTTACCCATCAATCGTATAAAATGCACAACACCGCTGTATTCTGCGTCAAAAGGACACGTGCTCAGATGTAAACAATCCCAACGTGCACGAGAAGCACATGGCGGAACCAGTGAAGGAGACGAGCTGAATGAAAGTGCGCGTTCACTCTCTGACAGCAGAGGGCGCTGATGGAGCAGCAGCGTGCAGCGGTTACCACGGAAACCGTGCAAACAAAGTAACTGCGCTAGTGAAGTTTTTAAATGCTTCAAACAGCCATTCATTTTTTTGTAATCTCAGTGTTGTTCATCACAGCACCAAATACTGAATACTTAAAAAAGACTTAAAAGGATATTTATTTTCAAACCTAAACATTTTTATATTTTAATCTGGACTACAACATGCCCTAATGATTAGAAATGTTCTGATTATTTGTTATTGTTCAGTAAAACTTTGAAAACATACAGCTTCATTAGTTAACATGTTAATTCATTATCACTAAACTGACAATAAAAATACTTATAAACTATTAATTATTATTAATTAATGTTAATTTCTTAGTTACTGTTTAATAACATTACTAAAATCAAAATAACTTATTTAATGGACCTGAGATAAAACTAACAATGATCAGTTGTGTTTCTAAACTAACATTAACAAAAAATAACACTTTCTGTAACAAATGTAGCTATTGCTCAATCTTAGTTAATGCATTAAATAGAGTAAAGTGTTATCTGTTGTTCTTTATAGCCTAATTCTTTTGCATTTTAATCTGTTTGAATCTGTCAGTCAGAGTTGTTTTTGTTTTATTACAAAAAGAGTTCTTAAACCTGTTAAACTATGACAAAAATGGTTTTGCAACTTATTTCAATATCGTGATGATACCGTATACCGTGATAAAAGCTTCATCAATTAATCGCAACATGAAAATTTGATACCGTCACATGCCTACCCTAAACAGCTAGTCCCGCCTCAGACTCACATCATTGGTTGAGCCAGTGTAACTGCGTCAGGCTGGTCGAGATGTTCAGACATTCAAAAACATCCAAAACTGACACGCGTTGACTCACCCCACGGTTATGAGGCTCCAAATGGTCATGCGGGGGTCCAGGCGGTGTAGACTGAGGGCCATTCGTGCCGCTGGGACCCCGTCCCCGGTGTTCAACACATGTGTAGTGAGGGGACCGCTGCCTTTCACTGAACCCATCGCTGTGAACCCTACAATACACAGGACAATGGCCCATTTGATTCATTTAAATTAAAAAAATTATACATTTACTATAATGTTATTTAAAAAATTAGAAAAAAGAAACAAACGCACTACCGTCTGAGGTGCCAGTCAGGAGAGATGAATTCAAATGTATATATAAAAAAAAATTATATATATATATATATATATATATATATATATATATATATATATATATATATATTTTATATACATTTAAAAAATTAGACCATGTACAACTTCCACATCTTTACTTTGGAGATGTTAAACATGAAGCACAGTTAAAATTACACAACTCACTGCTTTCTTACATCAGTCTTTTCTAACAGAATCACAGAAGATAGTAAGATCTTACCTGTTATGAAGTCAGTGTCATCTGGCTGTGTGTCTCCGTTTATATGAGGATGATCTGAACTCGTCACTGTTTGATTAGTTTCAATGAGTTAATCAACAAAACAAACCAGAGTAAGCACACTCAGGGTTAATATTTAAGCGAAAGGGTCTTAAAAAAAGTTTCGGTATCACAAACCTTTGGATTATAAAGTACCACAAAACAAAGACTAAATATCTGAATCTACAATCCTACCTTGAAGTCTTCTACATATACAGGAAAGGTAGGAAGAACCGAGCTGAAATCCTGTTAGAGGGCAGATGGACTTTGACCTCTAGTAACTTGTTTGATTTGGTTCTTTAGATGAGTGGAAAAACAAGAAGGTTAACGCTAGTCACAATGACAAAACAGCTTGAATCGATGGGTTCAGTCTTTACAGACCCAGAGCTACATTTTAGGATTTAGCATTAAGCTTTGTATTAGTAGAATACCACTAGTATTTTCGAATTAGCGTGCTTTCCCCCTTCATATCAGCCCGAGATGAGAGATTTATGCATTTTTATTCTGTAAAAAAGCCTCCGATGACGCAAAAATCGTCATTTTGCCATTTTTTGGCCAGAGGCTTAAAACTACAGCCAGTAATAGCAGGTAGTTCCGCATTTTTTCACCACGCCCATACATATGCGCGTTTGAGGTTACTCATGGATCAAAGATTTTATCAAAAGTGGGTGTCAATTATATTTTTAAGCTTACAGTAATTAACATTATTTGTTATAGTCTGCACTACATCAGTGGTTCATCTCGCAAATTTATCGGTCTCTGCAGTCATCTCAACCAATACAGCAACAGGCTTTTGTGGTAACGTTAGCATTAATAGATATATAGACTAACTCAGTTTTACAGAACAGTGGCTTTACTTTGATAACAGTCAACTTATATGCAACTTATATGTAATTGTCTATCTAACGTTACTTTGCTAAGTTTGCAGTTTTACTGCTACCTACAACACTACATATAACTTAAGCTACTGTATTATCAGTCTAGTATCAGCGAGTCTTACCTCTAGTCTAGGCGAATACGCTTAGTACCAGATGCCCAGGCTGTTCGTCCTCTGGGAAAGTGAATATCGATGGTATCGCGGTGTCCTTCAGAATGGTTATCTTCATTGCAAGGATATTTGGTTCGTAGTCCTCGTGCTTGAAATGGAGACTACATATTCTGTTTTTTAGGTTTTCTATAACGGTGTCATCTCCAAACTTCGGGTGTTTGATGGCCCGCAGCCACTGTTTACATCGCTCCAAATCTTTAACTTAATCGGAAAATGATGAAAACTTACTTGTCCTTTCCTGGTTTTGGGTGTACATCCAGGTACAAAGCAATTTAGCACCATTTCGCTGTAAATGTATGAACTAACTCACGATTTATAGAATTAATATGTAACAAAGCAAGCCTAGTTGTTTGAATTTTCCTGGTAATGCCGCCTGTAACCGATAGGCGTGGTTTGGGCGTGACCTCGCAAGGGCAGCAAAACAAGTGCATTCTGGGAGTTGTTGTCTTTCATCCACATTAGTGAAAAATACATTTTCTGCCTTTTCTCAGTCTAGAAAGCTCCAAATTCAAAATTCTACTACATTAATGACCAATTTTAAATACACATTCATCTTTCCAGGGGTGAAGTACCCCTTTAACTAACATTATTACACTACAGAGTGCTCAACTACAGTGGCCCAGTAGTGCAGCAGAACGAAATTAAGCCACAACACAACGAAATCGCCATAACACAACGGAAACAAGCCACAACACAACGGAAATGCTCCCGACCACTAGGGGGCACTTAGTTTCCGGAAACGGGCAATTGCTCGCATGCGTTTTCATGGGTCTGGACCCAGATAGCACACGTACGTCTGCAAGACATCTGTTAAAGATCACTTCATCTGGAAAGCATCTGCTGTTTACAAACATCTAATAGACGTCTTTAAAGGGATAGTTCACCCAAAAATGAAAATTTGATGTTTATCTGCTTACCCCCAGTACATCCAAGATGTAGGTGACTTTTTTTCTTCAGCCGAACGCAAATTATGATTTTTAACTGCAACCGCTGCCGTCTGTCAGTCAAATAATAGCAGTGGATGGGAACTTCAACTATAACAGTAAATAAAACTTGCTTAGACAAGTCCAAATTAAACCCTGCGGCTCGTGACGACACATTGATGTCCTAAGACACGAAACGATCGGTTTGTGCGAGAAACCGAACAGTATTTATATCATTTTTTACCTCTAATACACCACTATGTCCAACTCCGTTCAGCTTCCTGTTAGTGAGGTCAAAAACGCGTTCTGGTGACGGAAGTGATGTCTCGCCCATATACTTCAATGAGCGCGAGACATCACTTCCGTTGTCAGAGCGCGATCAGACCTCACTAACCGGAAGCTGAACGGAGTTGGACATAGTGGTGTATTAGAGGTAAAAAATGATATAAATACTGTTCGGTTTCTCGCACAAACCGATCGTTTCGTGTCTTAGGACATCAATGTGTCGTCACGAGCCGCAGGGTTTCATTTGGACTTGTCTAAGCAAGTTTTATTTACTGTTATAGTTGAAGTTCCCATCCACTGCTATTATTTGACTGACAGACGGCAGCGGTTGCAGTTAAAAATCATAATTTGCGTTCGACTGAAGAAAAAAAGTCACCTACATCTTGGATGCCCTGGGGGTAAGCAGATAAACATCAAATTTTCATTTTTGGGTGAACTATCCCTTTAAGATGTCAGTTTTACATACATTCTAAATCATAAACATCTTAAAGACATCTTCTAAACGTCTATTTGACATCTGACAGGAAACGTCCTATAGACGTATTCCAGATGAGCAAACACCCTAAATAATACGTCTTCCAGATGTAAACACACACATCAAATAGACGTCTCCGAGATGTATGTGTGCTATCAGGGGATCGGTCTGGATGCTTTTAACGCGGATACGAAGATACTGTGAATATGTAGAAAAAATATCAAATTGTATGTTTAATTTTAGCGCTGTTAATCACTTTAACACAACTATATTTGTCCTGTGCATTATCATATGATATAAGTACTGTCTACATGCCAAGTAGTAAGTCACTGCAATTTTGTGTTGTTAAATTTTATTTCAGAAGAATATTGTTAGTCTGAATGCAGTTTCTGGTTCTTCCCTGAAGTTAGTGATTTTTTACAGATCCCAATGTATTGTCCATTTTGTGGCGCTACACTGGAAAGCTGTCCTGCTTTTTGCAGTGCACGTGGTAAAAACGTAAAATTTCTAAAAGATAAAGTTCCTGATGGAAATGAGCCAAGCACAAGTGCAGGTACATAGCGAGGCTGTTGCTTTATTGTTTTGGAACAAAATATCTGCTTGGTGAATGAGTATAATGTGAGAGATTTCTATATGTCACTGTGTTCAAAGCAGGAAAATCAGAAAGAAATACACTGGATTCCTTCATGAAGTTCAGAGAAAGAGAGGAAAACCTTCTTTACTAAGAAATATCAGGAATCTAGGAAGGATAAAAAAACAGTGAAGGTATCTTCATACGCACAATAGGGATGACTATTTCAACTTAAGTTACTTTAAGTTAAAGGACAGTTAGCAACATTAGCACCTTTCATATGTTTCCTATGGAATTCAGTGCAGTTGCTAGGTATCAACTAGTTTCAAAACATGATTATTCATTTAATCTTTCAGTTTTATTTTCATAAAATAAAGTTTTTAATAAATATTTGTTAAATAGCCACGTGCCCCACGTTAAAGCCTATTTTAATTTTCAGTTTGTGACACATTTTTTATTTAATCTTTTCATGTCTAGATTTATGTTGCAGTTATGTGGAGACATAATGGTGTTCTAAAGCCTATGAGAGGGAGGACCCTGCCTCTTGAAGTTCAACCTAATTGGTCATCTGAGCAACTGTTAACAGCTGCTGAAAAGAAAGTAAAAGATTTTAATCAGGACATGGAAGAGGGTCCCTATGTTTTGCTGTACCCAGACGGTTCAGAGGTGAAAAACATTCCAGGAACAAACACCCCATTCAAACTACAGCTGTACAAAGAGGCACTTGGAAAGGCTTACCAAAGAATAACACTGTTCGTCTGCACAGGTCAAGATTTTTCAGCCTTTAATTTAAAGTAAATCTTACAAAGACATATGTATAAAATACTGTTTACATGAATGGGTTTAAATCAAAGTGAATTTCTTACGTTCATATTGGTTTGAAGACTGTAGTGGAGATTCTTCTAGCGAAGACAGTGAAGTGCAAGTAAATCTACCTCATACAGTCCACATTATGAGAGTGACACTTTGGTGGGTGCATTAATTGCATGTCTCCTAACATAAATATAACATTTAATTGTAACTCATTTTAACATGTGGCTTGTGTTTTTTATGCAGATGTGGGATGATCCAGATGAAGCAAGAAGCACATCAGACAGGTATTATTTTAGCATAGTTAACAGGGCATTCTTTGGAGGTTAGGAGTAGAGTAGTTTAAATTAATTTATTGTTGTTATTTTTCAGACCTTCTAATCTCTCTCTTCCTTTTTTGGACAAAGTAAGTTTATAATTTATGTTCATACCATGCAGTTACTTTGTTAGAACAAATGAAAAATGTACTCTGTCTTATGGGTTTTGTTGAAGGTCAGTTATAGTGTTTTTTTTTTTTTTGTTTGCTTGCTTTTTTAAATTTCTAACAAATCCAGGAAGCAGGAAAAACAAATGTCCAAGAACACACACAAAAGTGCTACACGTAAGCTTATTGTTTTATCTGAGTTTTAAAAAAAGAAAATAATTGCTTTAAAAGCAGCCTAACAATTAATTTTGTTTGTCAATGGATGTAAATTCCTGATACTCTTTTTCTTTTTACAGCAATAATTACACACATCTGTACGCACCAATTGTCATTGAAAGTGATTCCGAAGAGTCAGATGAGAGCAGACAATATGTTCAAGAGGAAAGGTTCTAGTTTATTAATTACTCTTAATATCATGTTCCTAAATTTATTCACTCGTTTTTTTTTTTTTTTAATTTTCCTAATTATTACTTTGCTTAACTCAATAAAAACATCTTTATGCATCTACAGCGCAGATGTATTATCTGCTGCAGACATTGTGTCAGATCTCTCACTAAAGGTGAAAAAGACATCATGCAGCAGATTCAATATAAATAGAGCAGATGTTTGGGACGGAGCAGTTCGTGGATTTAAACGTCTATCATATGACCCACTGCATGACATGCTCGTCAAATTCACCGACGATGATGGCACAGTTGAATATGCAGTAGACACGGGTGGTCCCAAACGTGAGTTTCTAACCCTTCTAATGGATTGTTTAAGAGCACGGAGAATCTTTGACGGTCCAGACAATAGAAGATTTCTCACCTTTAACAATGCAGGTAAATTATTTACTTAACTCTACCTTTTATCTCATAATTGTCTTTTTTACTAACTGAAAAACTCCATTTACTACAGCTGCCAGAGATGACGATTACTTTCTTGCTGGGCGGATGATTGCGATTTCTATAGTTCACGGTGGTCCAGGTCCCCGCTTCCTCTCAGAAATGCTGTACGATCACCTCACTGGGAGGACTGACATTAATGGAACAGCTGAAGATATAACAGATGAGACCATGAAGGCAGCTTTACTTGAGGTGCATTCAACTTTCATTTAAGCTTATTTTGTTTTTTTTGTTTTTTTTTTTTGGTTCAAGGATTAAGTTTAAATCTTTTTTGTATTGACTTTATGAAAAATTTATTAGAATTTAATTTGTTCCTTTTGAACGTTTTTATGTATCCTATTTACCAGATATCCAGTGCAGCTTCATTGAATGAATTACACATGCTCATTGACAAGTATGCCAGCTTGCTGCAGACTGCTGGCTGTTTTGATTACCCACGAAGTGTAGAAGGCAAAGACAACATTGTGAAGGATTTCATACAATGGTACATATTATACAGGAACCAGTACTTCATACAAAGGTAAGTTGATGTCTAATTTGCATATTAATTGTTGCATTTAATTATGTTCCATATAACTGTCATTACTTTCTGATCTTGTTTGGCTTCCAGATTTAGGGATGGGCTTTCCACCTTAGATGTCATCCATGCCCTGGAACGACATCCAAGTGTATTCAGACCCTACATGTGCTACAGAAACTAAAACCTGAATCATTGGAGGCTGTCTTCAAGGCTCAGCTCAGTGAAGATGGTAGCACCAGACGACAAGAAGAAACAAGGATTCTAGGATACTGGAGAGACTATCTGCTTGACACTGGAGGTAAAGGATTGAACATCACTTTTTATTGTTGTTGTGTACATATTTCATAATATTCCATTTTTTCTTTTCTTTTCTTTTTTCAGAACAAGAAACTGGAGTCTTCCTCCAGGGCATCCTGATGTTTGCTACAGGACTGGATTCACTGCCTCCTTCAACAATTCTGCCTCAGCCCCGACTGAGTTTTGAGTGGACTTCTAAATTTCCCATTGCCAGCACCTGTGCCAAAAACTATGAAGAGTTCAAAAATGCAATGGACTTTGGTATCCAAAACTCACCTGGTTTTGGATTGCACTGAGCAGAGCAATGTAAATGTCAAGGGATGTCTATCCCTTTAACAGTTTGTTCCAAATAACAAACGTTTCTGAACTAACCAGAGTTTAAATGCGGGCCATGTTCTTTAAAGTTATATAGTTCTCCACACCAGTTTCCCAAGTGTGAGGTGCAGTCAGATTTCTTTGAGCATGTAGTTCTTCAAAGTTTGCCTGAAGCTGTTCATCTCCACAAGTACTAATAGTCGGTTAATTGAAAAAGTGGTCCAAGTCTTCCTGTGAGACACGAAATCCACATTCTCTCCCATTAAACCTTTGAGAAAAAGAGGAAAATGTGTCTACCATTATATTGTTTGGTGTGAAAATGCAAGGCACAGTACTGAGAGCAATAAAAGGTTAAATTGTATTAAATTCTGAATTTTATTTTTGGCTCAAAATAACACTGTACTAAACCTCATGTCAATCCAAAGTTGAATGACTTTCTTCTGTGGAATAGAATGTTAGCCCCAATCTCTTTTCATTTTAACTTTACAAAAGAGCATTGAATGAAAGTAAATAGTGAGTGAGACTAACAATATGTATATTATTTCTATTTTGTGTTACATGGAAGAAAGCAAGCCTCATGGCTTTTGAAAAACATTAGGGTGAGTACATGATGGCAGATTTTGAGGTTTTGTGTCAACTATCATTTTAACAATTCCATTGTAAAATGCAAGTAAGTTTAACATTTAATATAGTCATATACCAACCTGTGTGGAAGAGCATACATTGTAGAAATACATAATACATAATACATAATAGAAAGGGTATTATTGAGTTACAATTTTAACTGGTAGAACCACTTGCCTCAAAGAATTCAGTTAATAAAAAGTATGCTACAATAACAGTAACTTATGTTTTAGATACACACTAGACTTTAGGTTGTAAATGTTCTAATATTTTAATGATTATTTGTGCATTTGAGCCCAGTGTTCAAAACGTGTGAATAAATTACATCCGATCACATGATCAAGCTGAATTCATACACAGGCCTACTTACCACGTTGAACTTCAGCCAAAAACTGTGACATTAGAACCACACGAGCCACAAAAGGCTATAATAATCCCCAGATCATTTCCACAAAATGGACAAAACATGCCAGCCTATAAAGACAATGGTTGAAATTAAACATTTATCTGACTATCAGGCATTAATGAAACAAAAGCAGATCTAAGTTGTCCAAATCAAAAGTAATTTATCTTTTGCTCGTTTTATGAATCGATACATTAAGGTAATCAGGATATCCAAACATTCAATAAAACATATTTTGTTCATTTAAATATTATTACACATAGCCATATTATGCTCACATTACTTACATAGAGAGAATCTCTTCATGTCCTGGGGGGAGATCGACCACTGCCCCCTAGTGGTCGGAGCATTTCCGTTGTGTTGCGACTTCATTCCGTTGTGTTGTGGGGATTTCGTTTTGTTGTGGTGATTCCGTTGTGTTGCAACTTCATTCCGTTGTGTTGTGGGGATTCCGTTGTGTTGTGGGAATTCCGTTGTGTTGTGGGGATTCCGTTGTGTTGTGGGAATTCCGTTGTGTTGTGGGGATTCCGTTGTGTTGTGGTGATTCCGTTGTGTTGCGACTTCATTCCGTTGTGTTGTGGGAATTCCGTTGTGTTGTGGGAATTCCGTTGTGTTGTGGGGATTCCGTTGTGTTGTGGGAATTCCGTTGTGTTGTGGGGATTCCGTTGTGTTGTGGGAATTCCGTTGTGTTGTGGGGATTCCGTTGTGTTGTGGGAATTCCGTTGTGTTGTGGGAATTCCGTTGTGTTGTGGGGATTCCGTTGTGTTGTGGGGATTCCGTTGTGTTGTGGGAATTCCGTTGTGTTGTGGGGATTCCGTTGTGTTGTGGGAATTCCGTTGTGTTGTGGGGATTCCGTTGTGTTGTGGGAATTCCGTTGTGTTGTGGGAATTCCGTTGTGTTGTGGGGATTCCGTTGTGTTGTGGGAATTCCGTTGTGTTGTGGGGATTCCGTTGTGTTGTGGGAATTCCGTTGTGTTGTGGGGATTCCGTTGTGTTGTGGTGATTCCGTTGTGTTGCGACTTCATTCCGTTGTGTTGTGGGGATTTCGTTTTGTTGTGGTGATTCCGTTGTGTTGCGACTTCATTCCGTTGTGTTGTGGGAATTCCGTTGTGTTGTGGGGATTCCGTTGTGTTGTGGGAATTCCGTTGTGTTGTGGGGATTCCGTTGTGTTGTGGTGATTCCGTTGTGTTGCGACTTCATTCCGTTGTGTTGTGGGAATTCCGTTTTGTTGTGGTTATTTCGTTGTGTTGTGGCTTTATTTCGTTGTGTTGTGAACTTATGTTTGCTTTTTTAATTTCGTTGTGCTGTGCACTACTGGGCCACCGTACTCAACAGATCGTTAGCTAAAAAGTTAACAAGTAGTTAAAATGTAATGAAGATTGGAGTTATATCATCTCTTAGAGTGCCTTCAGGTGCAAAACCCTGATAATTGTACAGATAATGGCTTTTAAAACTTTAAAAATAAAAATTAATTAAAATTATATTCAGGCAAAAACAGTTTGAGTCTTTTAGACAGCATACTGTACATGAATGTATTTTTATTTCTGTTGGTGAATACATTCAGAATTGTATACAAACAAATGTGGCATTCCATAATATTTTACGTAATCACAGATATATATTTAGAAAGATACACAAGCATGCAGCGGGAAACCGCTTTACCATGTTATGCCTTATTTCAAAGAAAGGTTTTGGTAAGAGCATGGATGTTGCTAGACTTTTACGCACAAAAAATTCATATGCTGACCATAAGGTCATAAAACTAAATTAGCCAGACTGATTAATGAGCAGATAATACATGACCATTTCGGTTAAAATAAGTGAAAATAAAATAAGTGTTTAATGTCGTTTTAAATCGTAAATCTCACATATGTCAAATAAATATAGATAATTTAATTACTTTTAATATATCAGGGTCATGTATGGGGTTATCACTTCATATAGATATATTTAGATATCGTTATTGGCATCAGCCATTTAATAACCCATAACTATTGTGTACAACCATAAAATTATGTATGTAGGATATTTGCAATAACATGGTGTGTGTCTGTGTTTCCATCACCTTCAGGATCATCATATCAGTACTTAACCGATTGAAAAAAACATCATATGGTCAAATAAGTCATAAAATCATCTGCAGCATTTGACAACAAACATATTAGTTTAGACAGCTGCTCCTGAACTGGATTCAAACCAGATTCAAAGGCTTCAAGCAGAAATCAATAATCGTGAATTGAGTTGCAGCATCAGTCATAACTGAACTACTGAACTCATAATGAAACGAGCTGATATCATTGAGTTTACAAGATGACCGTTTCAGCGGATCCAAGCATCTCTCCTTGTATTTCATGGCCCTTTTCTTTACACCATCATTATAGTTCCTGTGGCTTTTCCCAAAGATCTTGGCAACTGAATTTGGAGTCTGTGAGAAAGAGCAACAGAACACTTAGAAAAAACATCAGTTTCATACAGTTTATTTAAAACAAATAGTTACAGGTTCCAGCTTACCTGAAATCTGTCTTTACATGTAGAACAAATCTGGTTCATTGTCACTGACCTAGCAAACACACACATGGATACATGTTAAACAGATTACAAATAAATAAATGAATCAAAAACACTTAACCCTTAAAAGTATATATACTTAAAAGTATAAAAGTTACATCTAAAAAAAATCTGGATACTCAGGACATTCATTGCTTTTATTTTTAAATAATTTTGTTAGTATTATTTAAATACATGCTCTATACTTGGAAACACATGTAATTTACCTGTGCTCAGCATGAGGTCACAATGTAAAATTGCCAATCAAAGTGTTTTAAAATGCAACAAATTCAAAAATATACATTTAAATTTAAAGGCGGAGATCTGTAATATATCAAACAATACAAAAAAGTAAGTCTTGAATTATATTTTCCATTAAAAACTGCCTATCAAAGTGTGTGTCCTCACTTTGCGTCAACTCCGTCAGGATTTTAAATAATTCTGAATAAATCAGGCGATGTCATGGTCATCTTCAACTCTGAGGAGCACTATTACTGCTCACTGTGGATCTCACAGTAGGACACATAGTCCTGGAAGTTTTATATATATATATATTTTTATTTTATACATGTTGAAGTCTCTGCGGTCATAGCTTTAACATGTCAACTCCGTCATCCTGGTGAAATAGTTTCTGTAAATACAAACTCCGTCAGTATTTGTCAACTCCGTCATTATTGTCAACTCCTTCATTACTGCCAACTCCATCAGTATTTGTCAACTCCGTCATTATTGTCAACTCCATCATTACTGTCAACTCCGTCAGTATTTGTCAACTCCGTCATTATTGTCAACTCCATCATTACTGTCAACTCCGTCAGTATTTGTCAACTCCTTCATTACTGTCAACTCCGTCAGTATTTGTCAACTCCGTCATTATTGTCAACTCCATCATTACTGTCAACTCCGTCAGTATTTGTCAACTCCTTCATTACTGTCAACTCCGTCAGTATCTGTCAACTCCATCATTATTGTCAACTCTATCATTACTGTCAACTCCTTCATTACTGCCAACTCCGTCAGTATTTGTCAACTCCGTCATTATTGTCAACTCCGTCAGTATTTGTTAACTCCATCATTGTCAACTCCATCATTACTGCCAACTCCGTCAGTATTTGTCAACTCCTTCATTACTGCCAACTCCGTCAGTATTTGTCAACTTCTTCATTACTGCCAACTCCGTCAGTATTTGTCAAGTCCTTCATTACTGCCAACTCCGTCAGTATTTGTTAACTCCATCATTGTCAACTCCATCATTACTGCCAACTCCGTCAGTATTTGTCAAGTCCTTCATTACTGCCAACTCCGTCAGTATTTGTTAACTCCATCATTACTTTCAACTCCATCAGTATTTGTCAACTCCTTCATTACTGCCAACTCCGTCAGTATTTGTCAACTCCGTCATTATTGTCAACTCCTTCATTACTGTCAACTCCGTCAGTATTTGTCAACTCCGTCATTATTGTCAACTCCATCAGTATTTGTCAACTCCTTCATTACTGTCAACTCCATCAGTATTTGTCAACTCCTTCATTACTGCCAACTCCGTCAGTATTTGTCAACTCCGTCATTATTGTCAACTCCTTCATTACTGTCAACTCCATCAGTATTTGTCAACTCCGTCATTATTGTCAACTCCATCATTACTGTCAACTCCATCAGTATTTGTCAACTCCTTCATTACTGCCAACTCTGTCAGTATTTGCCAACTCCGTCATTATTGTCAACTCCATCATTACTGTCAAATCCATCAGTATTTGTCAACTCCGTCATTATTGTCAACTCCTTCATTACTGTCAACTCCATCAGTATTTGTCAACTCCGTCATTATTGTCAACTCCTTCATTACTGCCAACTCCGTCAGTATTTGTCAACTCCGTCATTATTGTCAACTCCTTCATTACTGCCAACTCCGTCAGTATTTGTCAACTCCGTCATTATTGTCAACTCCTTCATTACTGCCAACTCCGTCAGTATTTGTCAACTCCGTCATTATTGTCAACTCCTTCATTACTGTCAACTCCATCAGTATTTGTCAACTCCGTCATTATTGTCAACTCCTTCATTACTGCCAACTCCGTCAGTATTTGTCAACTCCGTCATTATTGTCAACTCCTTCATTACTGCCAACTCCGTCAGTATTTGTCAACTCCGTCATTATTGTCAACTCCTTCATTACTGTCAACTCCATCAGTATTTGTCAACTCCGTCATTATTGTCAACTCCATCATTACTGTCAAATCCATCAGTATTTGTCAACTCCGTCATTATTGTCAACTCCTTCATTACTGCCAACTCTGTCAGTATTTGCCAACTCCGTCATTATTGTCAACTCCATCATTACTGTCAACTCCATCAGTATTTGTCAACTCCTTCATTACTGCCAACTCTGTCAGTATTTGCCAACTCCGTCATTATTGTCAACTCCTTCATTACTGCCAACTCCGTCAGTATTTGTCAACTCCGTCATTATTGTCAACTCCATCATTACTGTCAACTCCATCAGTATTTGTCAACTCCGTCATTATTGTCAACTCCATCATTACTGTCAACTCCATCAGTATTTGTCAACTCCTTCATTACTGCCAACTCTGTCAGTATTTGCCAACTCCGTCATTATTGTCAACTCCATCAGTATTTGTCAACTCCGTCATTATTGTCAACTCCTTCATTACTGTCAACTCCATCAGTATTTGTCAACTCCTTCATTACTGCCAACTCTGTCAGTATTTGCCAACTCCGTCATTATTGTCAACTCCATCATTACTGTCAAATCCATCAGTATTTGTCAACTCCTTCATTACTGCCAACTCTGTCAGTATTTGTCAACTCCGTCATTATTGTCAACTCCTTCATTACTGTCAACTCCGTCAGTATTTGTCAACTCCGTCATTATTGTCAACTCCATCATTACTGTCAACTCCATCAGTATTTGTCAACTCCTTCATTACTGTCAACTCCATCAGTATTTGTCAACTCCTTCATTACTGCCAACTCTGTCAGTATTTGCCAACTCCCTCATTATTGTCAACTCCTTCATTACTGTCAACTACATCAGTATTTGTCAACTCCTTCATTACTGTCAACTCCGTCAGTATTTGTCAACTCCGTCATTATTGTCAACTCCTTCATTACTGTCAACTCCGTCAGTATTTGTCAACTCCTTCATTACTGCCAACTCTGTCAGTATTTGTCAACTCCGTCATTATTGTCAACTCCATCATTACTGTCAACTCCGTCAGTATTTGTCAACTCCTTCATTACTGCCAACTCTGTCAGTATTTAATCTAATCCTTTAATGTTCTTTCTACACCTGTAAAAAATTAAATACTCCATTAGAGATTCTGTTAACTCATTTTACGAAATGTGGAACCCTGTCCTTTCCCTTTGTTGAGACTGTACCTTCATTGGATATTTGATTTCACCCCCCCCCCCCCCAAAAAAGACTATTTAAATATGAATCCTGCATGCCTGTGTGTCTCTGAAATGAATGATGCAGAAGCGCAGTTTCATTTATCTAACACACACACACACACACACACTGTAGCACGTGTGACGCTTGCTGTGTTTTCATCCTCTGTTGCCTCACTATATGAGGACATGAATGCATTTAACCAGTTCATTTGAGAAAAACTATCGTCATATCATAAAGACACAGAAACTCAAAGCTCTCGGCAAGCCGTCAAAATAAAAGTTTGATTTAACTTGACAGAAACATATTACTGTTGTACAGTAGAATTTTGATGTTTCAATGTAATAATAAAACTAACACTAATAGACCTAATAATAATAATAAAAATATAGTTTTAATAATTTATTATTAAGGAACAATCTCCTTTTTCTTTCATGTTTTAATTTTAACAGTAAACCTCTGTTTAATTTCATGAATAAGATAAATTAAATTAATGTTATGCATTTATTTGATTGCTAGAAAAATTAAAATTCACAACAGAATTTCTGAAACAACAAAACATTTCATAAAAATACATTTTCTAATTAATATATTTTGTTGTTTTTAAGAATTCAATTAATTAGACATTCTTTTTGATTATTAAAATGTAATTAAACCATTTAATAAAATGTATATCATAGGGCCATAAAAAAATGTAATTGTTTTGTGAAACTTTTAATAAATTGTTGATAAATTGGATAAGTTTCATTATTTAAATTAATTAGACATGCTTTTTGATTACTAAAATTTATTTTAACCATTAAAATCGAGTCCAAAAATATTAAAATGGAAAAAAATTAATCCAGAAAAATTAAAACTGAAAAAACGGAATTTGGAAAAAAATAAAATGGAATTTGAAAAAAATAAAATGGATTTCATATGGGACCTATGTGTATAATTTTTCTTTATTTCTATGGGTGTAAAAAAAGAAATGTATTATTCTTTTTTCAATTCATTGTGTTAAAATATTAAAACATCAACTGAACTACATGATATCATGTCTGATTTACCTAAGAACATATGTGTTTAATATTAAAAAGGAGGGTAGAGAATTAAGGATTTTAGGAACTGGATTGTTCATCATAACCCTAACCCAAGAAAAAAAAAAAACTGAACACAATTATTACATAACTGAAGACTTTACACAGTTGTTGGATGGATCAAATTAAAATAGCATGCTTTTTAATGCGTCTGACGTGCTGACACAAATTAAGATCTGAAGTGAATAATTGTACATTTTTAGAAAAAAACATTTTCAGAAAAACCTTTTCCCTTACATGGTTCATTAGCTGAGACCTTTATCTACAAATATAACAGTTTAAAAATAATGAATTATTAAATAATAAAAACTAACTTCTAAAACAGGTTTTGTCCCTTATCTCAAGAATCTGTGAGTACATTTATAAAAATGCAGATTAAATTTTGGGTATAATTGATTTAATCACATTGTTCCTCAGTGTCTGAGTAAGAGTTGAGCATCAGCTGTGTGCGAGTGTGTGTGTGAGTGTGCATGTGTGTGTGTGTTTACATGCTGTCTGTCTTCATCACTGCTGTCTGCTGTCTGTGGGCTCTGCATCTCTCTGTCTGTCCTCGAGGGAGGGGAGCTACCAGACGAATCGTCCGCACTGCTCACAGAACCGTGGAGCGGAGAGAACGCCACACCGTCTCCTGAGATTCACACACACACACACACACACACACACACACACACATGTTTGTTTTTGTGAATTGTGGGGACTTTCCATAGACTTCAATGCATTTTACACTGAACAAACTGTACATTCTATCCCCCTACCCTGCCCCTACCCCTAAACCTAACCCTCACAGGAAACTGTGCAAACTTTTACTTTTTCACAAAAACTCATTCTATATGATTTATAAACCCATTTACATTGTGGGGACCGCTGGCTGGTCCCCACGATGTAGGTGAACTCAGGTTTATATTACATCATGGGGACATTTGGTCCCCACAATGTAATATAAACAAAAGCACACACACACACACACACACACACACACACACACACACATAAGAGTGCTAAATGACATCAAACAAGATCAAGGACAGAGACAAGGTACCAGTCTCTTTGGACATCCCACTTGCCCAAACTTTGAGACATTACATCACAAATATGAGACAGTTTGTGAACCACTATTGCACTCTTATGATGAAAGAATGAGTGTTTTACCGGACAGCTCTTGGTTTTGAGAGTCCATCTGCTCCAGACTGTCCAGCAGCTCGTCTATCTGTGATTTAATCACTGTCAGTTCTTTCTTAATGCACATCAGCTCCTCCATTCTTACTGCGGAGAGAGAAGGACAGGGTTACAGTTGGTGAGTTCAGCATATACAGTGAACTGAAAAATATGATGGAAAAAAAGAAAAGAAACTTAAAGTTGAAGTTTGATATTTCAAAAAAATAAAAATAATGTATTCAAGTCACAGGAGCCATCGGGTGCATTCACATCATGCTGGAATTACTGTAATTATGACATTTTAGCTTATAAAATGAGTGTTCATGTTCTGGAATTTTCTGAATGCTCCGACTAATACCACATGACTGCTGCAACATCGCAAATTGCAGTGGCTTCAGCAATAAAGTGTAGTTAATATGTCTTTTTGATAATTCCAATAATTGACTATTGGTAATGCTTATTAATGCAATATTAATCTAAAATAAACAGTTTAAAATAGCCTCCACAGAGTTGGATAACTAATGTCCAATGTCCTGCTAAGCTAAATAAACATTAACATTTTATTCAATAACATATTTGCATAATGATTGTTACTTGTATTGTGGTTTTGTTTACTGATTACTCAAATTATACAGATTCATTTTGGCATTAATAGTGTTAAAAACCTAAATGTCCTCATGTTAAGGACATAAACAGCACCAAGTGGAACTTCTGGGTTTGCAACTTGTATTTACATTAATTACGTCATAGTGTGAATGAACCCATTGGTCTGACAAATGGTCCCTCTCCAAACTTAAGGCATTGGGAAAAAAAACAATTACACCAATATACACCAGGGCTGTAACCACCATAGGCATTGAGAGGGACAAGTCCTGCCCAATATATGATATTTCTTAATGCAGCTCTCCATTACGCACTGCTCTATTTGTTGTTAGGATGACAGACAGTTTAAAAAGTTACATTTTTAAGCTGGTCTTCCTCAGCGCTGTAACAGCGCTTGTCAATGTCAAAAAAATGGCCAATTAGATCAAAGAAGGCGGGGCATACTATTTACTGAAGACGAGTGTGAATTCCAACGCAACGCTTTTAGTTTTTACAGTGATAGAGCATGTGCATGATAAGATATAAGTAGCTAAACATTTTATATTTGACAACTGTTTTACAATGGATATGTTGAATTGAATTTTGAATTGAAAATATGCTATTTAAATGATGTCATTCATAACTAAATGTGACGAAACAAGAAATGTTTTTTTTTTTTAATATTAGACATACAAACTAGTGAATGTGTACATATTTTTCCAAATAAAATATTATTTGCAAAGAGTTTAAATGGATTACTTACTGTACCACAACTATAGGCTACAGTGCTTCCCACAGGTTTGAAATATACTTGCGGTGGTAGCCGGTAAAAAATTATTCTATTACCCACGGCACAAAAATGGTCTACTACATGTGACAAACAAATAAAGTGTGAATTTTAACAGTATTTTTATTTATTGAAATACCATTAAATGTATACTATTACATTTAATTACATACTAATATTATGCATTATTATGCATTGTAAATTATGCAAAATTACAGCATTAAATGGTTCTCCTTTTCCTATGTTCTCCTTGCTGTCATATAGTGTCTCTCTCAGTGAATGGGACACAGATTTTACTAGTATAATTTATATAATGAATAATATATGTGTCAAATAATTTTCTTTTCTTTCTGTGGGGGAGACTACAATAATTTACTATGAATTAAATGGAAATCAAATTAAATACAATTTATTGTGTAACCAAAATACCAATAATGCCCAAAAGAAAAAGAAAAAACTTAGCGAAATTAAAACTTATAACTTTTAATTATAAAAAGGCCAGAATACACTGGGACTCTTATTTTGAAATGTCTGTACTATTGCAGGCTGATCCTTCAGATTCTTACAATCGTATAAAACATTTTATATAAAGGTCATAAAGAAGACATTGTAATAATTCATTAACTTGAGTTCATTAGCAATCGCTTGGCATAAATCTGCGCTTTTCATTGATTGAGAGTCACTTTGAAGCAGTTTTGCGCGAGCTTGTAGAGCGCCCAACAGCGCCCCCTTGTGACTTTGCAAAATGCAGCGCCTGTGGGAATGCTAGCGGGAGTAAACAGTTCTGACGCACACGTAACGAGCAGGTATGAAATGACTAGTTAATCGATCGCGGATGGTTTCATTATCTTGCACGGACATAAAAGTATAAGAGGATAAAAATAATAAAAGCAAAAATGTGTCTCTAAATATACTTGGGCAGCCGTTATTATTCCTGGGCGGCCCGCCCAAGTAAAGTCTATGTGTGGGAAGCACTGGGCTATAAATAATTAATAATTGATTAAGTGTCCTTGAGCCCTGGAAAGGAGCTATATAAATAAAACTTATTATTATTATTATAAATAGACCTGGAACTTTGTTTACCATTCTTATTTCTTCTTTATTTCCTTAAATCCCTTTTAATCCTTTAATTATTTAATTTCTTTAAATAAAATGTATAATATAATGTCATGGTTACGGCCTTGTGTCAGGCCAAACATACTGGCACCACTATGGAGCAGAAATTACATACTGCAGCTTTTAAATTAAGACATATAAGATGTAGCCTAGCAGTTTAGTGCACATTTAAGCAATTATAAATTGGCTAAAAATCCACAAAAGTATTATTCTTTACTGCTTACAGAGTCTAGGTCTTTCACAGAGACAGATATGATTTCTATTTGTGATATCCCTCAGAATAGCATAAGGTGTTTTTTGTTTTGTTTTTATGATCAAGTGTATAATTTCTGTGCCAGTAGCAACAACAAACAAACTGCAAAAATTATTTTTTTTCCCAAACAGGTTTCCCAGCTGTCCTTTTCTGTCCCACCCCCCACCTGTCATTGGTTGGACAAACATGTTTAGCATAAAAATAACTTACTTATATATAGTATATAAGTAGAACCAAATGGCTGGACTTTCAAAAGACAAATAAGGAGATGTTTCAGGGATTAATTCATTCTCTGTACATGCCCAGATATCAGCAACTCTTCTAATGTCTCTAATGATGGAAACTTAGATTGGACCTCTTTTGCACAGCGTGATAATACTACACAAACACCCCTCCAATCCCAGCTGGATAAAAAAACCTCATTCCAGCTCAGCAGCAGCCATTAAAAAGCGGTTTGACCTCCCAGCTACAAAGGCAAACTCATTCTACTGTGATCTGCTGGCAGTAAAAACTATTAGGGCTTGTAATAAAGCACTATAAACGCTTCTTATTGGTTATGCACTATTAATTTGCTATAATTGCTTTTTGTGATAGGCTAGGTTTGATTACTGAGGGAGTAGTCCTATATCGGAGGGAGGATTTTAATGAAGAAACCATCTGGAGTTCGACAGCAGAGGTCCATGCATGCACGTAGATATACACACTCACAAAAACACACACACGCACAATTATATATGCAACATATACCAATACAAAACACTGTAATCACTGTAGACATGCTGACATTATCATGAGATGCGAATGCAGACACACTTGGCCAATGCATTGCAACTGTTGTGCCTTTTTACATAATGTGCATTCTTGCATTACAGTGATAAACTCCAGTACTCAAGGGGGCGATAGAGTTACCTTAAAATTGCAGAGCTTGCTATACTGACAGTTTAACTAACTTTGATTTGCTCAGCAAATCATCTATATTAATTTTACACCATGCTAGTGACTAGTTTAGACATGGCTGAATTCCTATCAAAACAGGAAGTTTAGATTGTGCATAACATAAACAGCCATTTAGATTTAGTATATGTTGCTATTATTAGTAAAATTCACATTCTTAAGAGCATGTTATTGGACAAAAATTTGCATATTCCCCTTAGTGTGAGATGATGTATTCAATATTTTCAGCCCTTTTTTCACAATATTCCTCATTTAAATAATTCATACGCAGATTAAAGGGGCAGGGCCTGGTTGAGTTACTTAGTTGTGTCTTGAAACTGGCAGTTGGGGATGGGACATTTCCCAAGTATGCTAGAATCGCTTGACCAATCACAATACAGCAGTTCAGCTGACCAATCAGAGCATATTTAGCTTTTCAGAAGGAGGGGCTTCATAGAGACAGGAACTAAACAGAGCGTTACTGACAGACTGGGAAGAGAGGAGCTGCAACAATGGAGAATATGAGGAATATGAGGAAAATAATAAACATCCAAGCATGCAAATCTGTTCTAGTAGAGCCCAAAAAACAACATCAAGACTTTGTAAAAGGGCATATGGCCTCTTTAAGCTTTGAAAGATGTCAGTGCTTCTTACGCTGGTTTCCTCTGCTCCTGGACTTGTGTTTGCTCTGAGGTTTTTCTCTGCTTTGCCGCAGGGCTGCGGAAGATGACGAGGGAGATGAACATGTCCGTCCAAATGGCGTGAAGTCACACGGGATGGTCGTCACAGAGATCGGAACATGTTGATAATCGAAAACCCTGAAAATGAAAACCAGATCAGTGAAACTGAAAGAAATAGTAAGATCGTGAAAAGATTTTCTTTCACAACGCTATAAATTCTGATTCACAAGGCATGGTTATTATTGGCAGGCCCTGGCCTACTTCCTGTTCTGCAACTCAGGAACATCACAGCTAATTATGCATGCCAGCCGCGGCCTCGGCATGATACATACATTAGCGGCATGCCACTTTACTGATCACTCTACGGCTCCAACTTTATACGCTCTGTCACATCCTCTGCATGCTGCGAACGTCTCCGGCAAAACTTGGCTACAAAGAGCTTTCTCAAAAATTGCAACGCTTTTATTTAAAGATTAGCAGTGTCTATGAAATAGGAGACTTTTCCCATTATGCCCTGGGGCCTAGCGGTTTGTGACCGGAGAGAGATATCAGCAGATGAGAGATTGGGAGAAATCTGCTGCTAGTGTCAAGAGCGTGATGGAGCATGCAATTAAGAAAACGGGGTAGGATAGAGCGAAAGAAACTAGACCAGACAGAAATAGAGACATAAGCAGGGCCACATGGAATCTGCAACTAAAGAAAATGTTGCAGATTTCAGCTGCAGAATCTCTTTTGTATAATAAACCATATTAATCCAGCATAATTACAAGAATACTTTCGACTGTGTTTTAAAGCGAAAAGAAGTAGCCCTTGAGAAACAAGAGGGAATGGAATTGGGACACAAAGCAGGCTGGAATCAAACCTCAGATTTCCATGTGAGCTTCACGGCTTGACCCGTCTGGAGCATGTGCGCTAACCGCTAGGCCATGGATCCATAACTGCATATTGCTGAAGTGCTAATACATTCTGTTTTCTCCCTCTCTCTCAGCGAAGGAAATGGGATCACACGCCACACGGAGAGGTCTCTTAAAACTAATGAGATTTTGTTCTAAAGTGACAGGCTGATCTCTCAGACAAGCTTCATTATCCAGAGTTCAGTCGCTGTCTGACGGCTCACAGGGAGAGAGCGCGCGGCAGACGCATCTGAATCAAACGCTTCACTGTATGCCATTTTATCAACGCTCATTCATGTACATCTGGACAGATATCAGCTTTCATTTTATTGCAAAGCTGTTCAATAAATTGTAGAACAGCAGGAGCCATAAAGAAGGGCAATGATATCTCTCTTTATGAGTTTTAGCTTTATAAAAAAAAATTGAATTGGCACGAAACATTCTGATCTATTATTGTATCTTGCAGAAATTGTTTGCTGCAACATTAGCACATCTGTTTGTTGTTGACTAAATTTGCTGTGTAAATCATTGCAGGAAAGAAGGTGTTAAATGGCGCACTGGGACAAATTCATTGAACGGACAGCGCTGGATATTGGGACGTGGTGTAAATGTGAAACTACTCACTTGTCCTTCATGTGTTTGACATGATTGATTCTCTCCCTGAGGTAATTCAGATTGATTAATTCAGATTGAGTGTGCACACAGGGGGAAAGAGGTTTCGCTGAAATGAATCGGGATCACAGAAGCGGGATGGAGGTTAATGGAGTGGAAGGAAATCTTTTGCTATTTCAGCACAGTTAAAAATCAAAACATGGCCATTTCAGATGAACAGGAAAATAATGACAAGCCCCAGAAGTGAAATACACTGCTGCATCCACATAACTGAAATCTGTAAACGCTGTTGGATTTGGATGCATGAGCAGGCCTTACAATATGACCTGAGAGATCATAAATAATCATTTATATTAGTATCACAATATGGAGAATTGACTCAAACATTCCTGCTGAGCTTTGGTAATGTACCGACTGTACATGGATGAAAAAACACATTTTGTTTTGAAGCAGATAAGGTACCAAATAGTTAAGCAATTCGTTAACACTTCACAATAATGTTCTATTTGTTAACATTAGTTAATGCAGTACCTAACATGAAATAACAATAAACTACTGAAGTACTTTTTCAACATTTAATATTTTTGCTTAATGTTAATTTCTACAAATACTTTTTACATTTCATGTACAATTTAACTTTAATGTATTGTAAAGAAATATGAAATAACAATAAACAATATTATAAGTAATAATATATAATATAAGTGTTATTAGCCATTCTTTATCAACATTCCTCTTTACAGAACATTGATTCTAAAACAGTAGAATGTGACGGATTGATGGGTTGGTTGGTGGTTGGCTGGCTGATTGAATGAATAGCCAGTAGGTTAATTGGTAGAGTGACCGAATGACTGATAGATTAATTGGTTGGTTGGTTTATTGGCTGGCTGGCTGGCTGGTAGTTTGAAAGAACAGGTTGATTGGTTGACTGACTGACTAATTGATTGGATGGCTTCTTCTGGTTAGTTGGCTTGATGTTTGTCTGTCTGGCTGGCTGGTTGATAGAACAATCAACAGGTTGATTAGTAGACTGACTTACTAACAAATAGATTGATTGGTTAATTGGCTGGCTGGTTGGTTCATTGATAGAACAATCTGTATGTTGATTGGTAGACTGATTCATTGATTGGTTTGATAATTGACTGGATAATTAACAGACTGATTTACTGACTAAATGATTATTTGGCTGGCTGGCTGGTTGGTTGATAAAACGATTGGTTGGTTGTTGAGTACACTGACGTAACTCGCTGCTTAACTACCATAATACGATGCATCATTGAAATCAACTAGCTAGTAACAACTGTTTCCTGAAACCTTATTATCGCAAATTTGTCGTTCAACTTGTAGTGTGTCTTATACTATGTGCAGTGCAGTGACAAGATGGAACTAATCCAGCCAATCACAGTGCAAATGGTACAAATGTAAAAATCTTGTAATGACTTGTATTAATTTAATATTTATCACTACAATATGCATACTCATATATGAACAATATAGAGCATTCCTGTTCGGTTTCTCCAGCATAAAGTGTCAAAAAATTGCTTATAATGTTCATTAAGCCATTAAATTTCATTAAGCCCTTTTTACATGTACACGAGGGTCAGCGTACAGTGTGACTCGTATGCGTACACAGGCGTTCAACGCATGCACAGTTTTGAGCAATTTCTTGCCACGAGTTACAACCCATGTAAATATATTTGTATTCTTTCATTCTAGAGTTGTACAAATGAGGATACTTTCTAATCTCTTTGCACAATCTGTCGCCTATGTAGGCCTCCATTTTCACTGTAGCTTGCATGTGTTCCGCTCTGTTCTGTTTATGCAGTTTTTCTGACTACCTTGACTACCATGTGCAACCTGTGCGTACAAAGTACGTGCAGTTACAAAAATCTGGCGGTGTGCTAACAGTACGCGCATACTCTTCTGATGATGAAATTCATGTGATGCACACTGTACGCTGACCCTCGCGTACACGTAAAAATTGAAGTATACTTTGGGCTTTTTTGTAACCGTGTGTACTTTTACACACAGGTCGCACATACGTATTCCTTTCTTTTTTTTTATTAATTAGTTCCACAGTATCCACAAGGTGGCAGCCGTGCCCTGGGGCATCAATTTACAAGGTAGTCGAAGAAAAAAACACAAACAGAATAGACCAGAACGCATGCAAGCTACAGCGACAATGGAGGCCTACATAGACGAGAGATTGTGCGATGAGGTTAGAAAGTACCCTCATTTTTACAACTCTAGCATGAAAGAATACAAACATGTTTACATGGGTTGTAACTCGTGGCAAGAGATTGCTCAAAACTGCACATGCATTGAACGCTTATGTATGCGTACGAGTCAAATGAAGTATACTTTGCAAGGCTGTGCGTTTGACTGTGCGCATACACTACAAACGAAGTATACTCTGGGCTAAAGTCTCCATCACTCAAATGGACATATACCATTAACTGAGAACCATAACCATATAATTTATTTATACTTGTGCAGCTTGAAATACAAAATAAATGTGATACATTCATTGTGTTGTTGAGCGATCACCTGTGTGTTTTTGCTTTGCTCTTAATTTGAAAGTGTTGTTCAAATAGTATATTGGTCCTATTCCACTGTTTTATGGGCCTTACAGTTTTCCCTGGATCCAACACAGTCCAGATAGATTCTCTGATCCACAGATAGGGAGCAGTAAATGACTTTGCCTTGGAGGGCTACGGTGATTGAGGGAGATATACATTAGACTGCAGTGGGATCAGAGCGGGTCAGATTGCCGCTCTAAGCTGCAGGATAAAAGAGTCTTACGATACTGACATCCAGCTCTTAAAATAACCTGCTCTCAGCTGCAGATCTGAGCCACAAACACTGTCTGAACCTGCAAAGCCAAACATCACTATTACTGTTGCTCATATTAAGTGATTTAAACCAAACCATAAACCTAAGTATTAAACTTCATTGCGAAACTTGTCCCACACCGTTTGTGCTACAGACAGGAATGATGCCTCAGATAATGTGGCTGCTTGATAAGAGCTGTGTTATTACTTTTGTAATCAGTCAGACAGATTTTTTTCCCTGCCAGATAATAATGCAAGCAAAAAATACCATAAACCTGCATTTACTGAGAGACCCGACCGTATCTAAATAGAAGAGAATCGTAAAGATGTGTGTGGGCTCTTATAACTTGGGCCACACATAACACCATGGCAACTGCATAGCAACACCCTAGCAACCACCCACAACACCTTGAAAACCACTTAGCAACATGCCAAAAACACTTGGAACACAATAGAAACCGCATAGCAATGCCCTGGCAACCACCAAAAAAGCCTGAATACCACTTAGCAACATGCTAAAACACTTGGAACACAATAGCACCTGCATAGCAACGCCCTGCAAACCACCCACAACACTCTGGCAACTGCATAGTTACATGCTAAAACACATTCTGAACACCTTAGCAACTGTATATCATCACCATGGCAGCCAATCACAACACCCTGGAAATCGCATAGCATAACTGCATCTAGTTTAAATTATGATTATCATAAACTTTATTTCATCATAAACAAAAAAAACAAAAAAAACAAACAAAAAAAATCACATTTCTGGCATAATTTATTTATTTATTTTTGGAGGCAGTGCTGTATGATATGGAAGCTTGTAATAAAAAAAAATTAAGTAAAAAAATATATAAAAAAGGTAATTGCGACTTTTTATTTGACAATTATGTTTTTTTCCCAGAACTCCCCCTCCCCCTTTTTTTATTTGCATGCGGTCAGGTGAGGTTTCTAAAAATTCAGGATTAAAATACAGAATTGTTAGATGTAAATTTAGAATTCCAAGAAAAAAAGTTACCTTGCAGTTACCTTTTTTATATTTTTATTCCAAATAAGCTTCCTTACATATGACAGAATTTAATCAAAGACAGATTTTAACTAATATTTATACGTATTTGAATACATTAACTGATGTCAAAATAGTATGATAAAAATACTAATGCTAAAAATAACAGATATTAAACAGTTTATTATGCTAAACAACTCACTGCATGACAGAATTGGCTTTAGTCAGAACTAAAAATTGCTATAATAATAGATAATATAAGAAAATCTAAAAATATAACATGATATGAACTTATATGAACTCCAGTATTCTCTATTGCTGCATCCAAATTCATTCAGCTATTCCTTACAACATGCAAATACTTTATGACGCTAAAGGTTTTCAAATGTTCACTCACTGACGAATGTGAATGGCGGAAAAGATTTTAAAATGAGCGCCAAGAAAAAAACTTTTTATTGTTTATTCAAAGTAATCCCTTGTGAATCATTTTATTGCTCTCTCATATGCTTCCAAATGGAAGAAAATGGGATTGTTAGCTAGAGGCAACATTGTGCACAGTAGAGGGTTAAATTTAGATATTTGTTATGGCACACACACATCTCCAAACCAAAAAGAGCGGCCACTGGAGAGCCCGTTCTTTGCCACACTAATGCATGCTGCCAAATGTGTTTGAGAGGTTTTCTCTTTACAACGGGATGCATGGCCCTACGGGAGGGCGTTTAAAATGCAGATGGAATCCAGGGGTTGTGTTGAATCTCAGCGCACACTAATGCAGCAACAACAACCCACTGCCGAACCTGACCGCAGGCAATAACCAATGAGACGTCAGATCTTCTGATGAGATTGAAATAGAGAAGAAAGTTCCTGATGTGTGAAAACACTTAACAAGAGGCAAATAAGCCAAGCTGTGTGAGTCATACGGAGCCCAGAGCCAAGAGAGGAGACGCCAGTCAAAGCCGCCCTGTAACATTATGCAGATAAGCGGAGTAAATTCCTGTCGCGTGTGTGAGAGTGTGTGTTTAAGTGCTGCTGGATGCTTAGGAAGGTAAATGAGATTAAATGGACTGTGAAACTGCATTATAGACCTTGTACTTTTTTAAAGTGCATTATGGGTAGATAAAGGACATTCAATTTAGTCTGCAGGACTCATCATAGATGCTTGTATACTTGAGTGCGGCTAGTCTGTGAAAAAGTCACTGCCATGACTATCATGCTAGCAGGTCATTGCTATGCAGTTGATAAAATGTTCTGACCCAAGTCTCTATTACATACTGGTCCTTGCAAGTCTGATAGACACCTTTCTATCAGAACCAGCATTAACTTCTTGAGCAGTTTGAGCTACAGTAACTCGTCTGATTGATCGGACCACACGGGCCAGCCTTCACTCCACACGTGCATCAAGGAGCCTTGGCCGCCCATGACCCTGTCATCGGTTTACCACTGTTCCTTCCTTGGAGCACTTTTGATAGATACTGACCACTGCAGACCGGGAACACCCCACAAGAGCTGCAGTTTTGGAGATGATCTGATCCAGTCGTCTAGCCATCACAGTTTGGCCCTTGTTAAACTCGCTCAAATCCTTACGCTTGCCCATTTTTCCTGCTTCTAACACATCAACTTTGAGGACAAAATGTTCACTTGCTGCCTAATATATCCCACCCACTAACAGGTGCCGTGATGAAGAGAGAATCAGTGATATTCACTTCACCTGTCAGTGCTCATAATGTTATGTCTGATCAGTGTGTGTATATATAGAGAGAAAGAGAGAGAGAATGAGATTTTGCAATATTGTTTCTCTATATGTCATTAACATGTAAATCAATAGTTTTATATTTCTTCACCATTTTCAATTTGATTGTCATCCACAATGCGTCATGGGATTGTAGATTTTTCTCTCTCATTAATGTCGTTAAGTACTCAAAATGACTAAAAAAAACAAATTCTAATTTAAATATTACTAATATTCTAATTATACTCAAATTTAAAAGGAATAATTTCAGTTAGGGGGAAAAAGTTTTTGGCTTGTCTCCTGAAGCCACAAGAGGGCGCAATGAGCAAAATATTAATTCACTGCATTAAATTGTTTATTCAAAGCAATGAAATAGCATGACTGACTGTACAAAAAATTGCATAGCTTTTACACTAACATTTATAAATCAAATATAATTTAATAAATTACATAAACAATTATGAACAAAACAGCATCTTGTATTAATGCCTAGCTTAATACAAAGAGCTGAAGCGCCGAGTATTTTGTTTTGCATTGCAGTGGAATGAAAAAAACCCACAAAGTCTCGAGACATGTTTTTTTAAAACTTCTTTTAACTTCACATGGCTTTCTAAACATGCGCTCTCTGTTGAGACGCGACTGCAACAGTCAAAGATGTCCATCTAGTGCTTGTTTACATAGAAAACAATGGAAAAGCGGCGCAGACAATGCGTTCTGTTTGAACAACTTGGTTATGGTTTTAATGTAACCAAGATCTTCTCCATGTTGAGCTTCTCTATTTCTGTTGTGCAATGTTTCGAATGACCAACACAGCAGTGCCACATCGAATGGGTTCAACTGGATAGGCTAAGAAAAACGCAACTCTTACATCATGATCACATCTCCTGTGTCTGCCTAAAATACAAATTTTTTTGTATTCAAATGTGGATTTTTATTTTAAATTCGAATTTTAATTTGACAACCCTATTAAGAGCATAAGTCTTACTATCAAATACATTTGTGCTTCAGATCGTCTTGTTGCTGGCTGGTTTGACACTTTAACGAAGACTTTTGTAAGACAAGGTTTTAAAAATGCCTCACAAATCTAACTGTCCAGTCTAGCTCATAACTCAGAACCAGTGGGAATACATTATTTTTTTAATAATACAATTTTCTTAATGTTTAACAATGCTTCAATAATTATTTTAAATGTGATTTGTTTTGTCATGCATAAGTACTCTATCCTAATATTAATAAGTATATGATAATTTGTCTCTTCAGTTACGTCACACCAGTAGTGTTATGTTCTTTTTCGCACAAATATCCAGATTCTGACTAGCAACGCCCTTTTTATGTTATTATAGAAATGGCTAAATCACTATCTATGGTGCATTCAAGAAAGAAACATGTTTAGACAAAGATGACAGGATGCCACAACAACTTTTGAAAGAGAACTAACAGATAGTTAGAATTACGATGATATTATCTTCTTAAATTCAAAACCCAGCCAACTCAGCCATACAAGGCAATTAGAGCTGGAGCTTTCGTGCTTAAAGGTGAAGTATGTAGGGCTGTTGCGATAACCGCAATTTCGTAATACCGCGCTTTTGACGAGCCAGCCGCAGAACACTGCAAAAACCACAGCAACCGCGATATTTGCATGTTTTCTATTTTTTGAAAGGCTATGTCCTTCTCGTTTTACACTTCATACACGTGTACTAAATATTAAATAAGGTAATAATGATAGCATATTGTGTACACCATGGTGATTTGTAGATTTGCACTAAACAAGCCTAAACAGACTGTGAATGTGAGAGAGATCGACTGAGCGTGTGCGATTACCTGCGTCTGTCCTTCAGGCCGAGACATATATTCGTGAAAAAAAGTTGTCGTGTCAAAGGATAGCAAAATCTCTGCCTTAGCATCGAAGCATTACTGGTCAGCTGAGCCTTATAAAGTGGTGCTCAACGTTAAAATGATTTCAACAGCTTGTTTCATTTCATCTCTCTTTGAATGAATCTGCGTTTTTGAACGTGCAGTTGAATGAACGATTTAAAGACTCAAAGACAGTCCCTTGCCGCCACCTTGTGTCACAACAATGTAACTGCACTGACTGACAGCCCGTCTAGAATGCGCAGAGATGAGTAACGTTAGCTCTGCTTATATTCGTGAAATATCAGCAGAAAGTCTTGTTTAGTCAGATTCGAGGATCGGAACTAACTATTATACATACAACAATAGCTCTACCATCTTATTGTCAGGTTTATGTTCTGTTTTGTAGACCCTTATTTTGACATTCTCTTTACTTCAATGCTCTATTTAGTTTCGTTATTGAATATGACCTCTCTCTCTCTCTCTCTCTCTCTCTCTCTCTCTCTCTCTCTCTCTCTCTATATATATATATATATATATATATATATATATATGGCGGTAATACTGCATATCGTGCTATTGAGCCACTCAAAAATACCGCAAGGGAAATTCCTTAACCGCGACAGCCCTAGAAGTATGTGTTTTTTGCGACACTAGTGGCATCTAGCAGAATTACAAAAATAAAGCAACTTTGCAAACAGCCCTTTCGTGCCTTGTGCCTCTCCCAACTAAAAACATCACAAACACAGTTCGTACGGAGGCTTGAGAAGGCATGCCTCCACATGTCTCAACAATATACAATATACTTTTAGCTGTGTTGCTATGTGTCATGACTCATGAGCAGTGTTTCTCAACTGGTGGGTCTCGACCCAAAAGTGGCTCATGAAGTGCCTGAGAAATACGCGCTGTCCTGATTCAGTATCTGCGGTCAGATGATATGTTGTCAGGCTATATGTCAGTGTCATTATTCTAACGCTATTTCCGTAGCTTGTTACGAAACAAAAAGTCTCTCACCTCAGAAAACCAAACTTTCCTGTGCTGTCAGACATTATACTGTGCTCGTAGTGTGCACTTATCAATTACACGCGTATCAAACAGCGACGATGATTTTGTCCTCCATTGTTGTTTCAGATTTCTGCCTTCTCTTGCTACGTCGTAATCACGTCACTACTAGAGCAAGCTCCTGATTGGTTAACGCGGTGCAAATTTTCGCCAAAGTTCAGATTTTTCAACTTGCGCGATTCACGCGAATCACACGTTAAGCGTCAAACGCCCGAAATGCTCAATTCGTGCTGCGTCATTTGCGCGAATCACGTCATTCGAGCTGCCTCATTCACGCGAATCGCACCGCAAGATGTCTATTCGTGTCTTTGCATTGACTTAACATGTAAATCACTCGCGTTTAACGCTTCATTCGCGTCTGGTGTGAACGCACCATTAAGGTTATGAATAATCTGGTGTGTTCCAAAACAATGACAAAATTCGCATTTAAGAGATATAAGCATTCAAAACTTACAGTCTCTAACTTCCGCTAAAATGGATCACGGATTTTCATCACATCACCACGGACTTCAGTTTCTCATCATATCTTCTGTCTAATCAAATGCTCTTTAGAATCTGAAGTCCCTTTTGATAAAAGGTGAGGGACTTCTAGATATATCCCGCCCTGTCTTCCTGTTTCATTGGAAGTTACGCCAACACAGTGAATGAAGCTGTGCTTTCCAAGGCACTTCAGTGGGTCTTTAAATGACTGTGGCTGCTCCTGCCAACTTACCAAGTTTACTGTAGATTTATTCATCAGTATTAGTGATATTCGTACAATTTATGTGCATGTTAAGTGGGACAGTACTTGTGTGTGTGTCAACAATTTTTGTGAAATAAATTTGCTTGATTTTTTAAAAAACATTATTAAAAACATAATATTTTTATATTTTATATATATATTTTCTTTAGGAATTTTATATATATATATATAAAAGTCTTAAAGAAGTGGGTCGTGACTTAATGACCAAGGGAATATGTGGGTCCCACGGCCAAACCAATTGATAACCACTGGTCTAGAGCGAACGCAAGTGTCTCGCTTATAATAAATCAATCCAACATTTTTTGACATGACATTCCACAACTATTTGAGGTTGTTCACGCTAGACACATAAATGAAATGTTACAAACTGTAAATTTTGTCTTTCTGAACGAGTGCATGATGATGTTGTATTGAAACGTTCATTGTAGCGCATTGCATTACAATGCCCCGTTTGCTTTGACGTGTTCATTACCTATTTAATCTTTATCCTACATTCTTCATCTTTAGTCATGGGCGTTTATAGTGCCACGCAAGGACCAGTCCATCAATTTTTTTCCCTTCCAAATTAAGCCGGTTGAAAAACATGGGGTGATGTGAATTATCCCGGCCCACCCACACTTTTAGAGGCCCACCCATCATCCACTTTCTGCATCAGAACAAAGCTTACTGTCAAAAACACCCGAAAATGGATGTTGGCGAAGAATGAAAGAAGATGTAGAGACAAGAGAATGACGAAGATGAGAAAATCACAGTGACACAATGTCAAAAATATGAGTGCAAGAGCAGATGTTTCATATGTGTTCATGATGTGAGTTGTGAAATATGCCTGTGAGAAAAGAGAAATGTGTGTGGATGTACCTGTAAGGCTCGTTTCGAGGTCGCTTCATACCAGGTCTCTGTTTGGAGCTTCGCAAAACACCCGTCATGCTTTTGTCTAAATAAGAAAGACGGCACAAGTGCGCACTGAAAGAAAAAAAACAACGAGCTGAATAATACAACAGCACTCCTTCTGTCACAGCGACATACGCTGCTTCACACTTAATGTTCACAGACTGTCTCTCTCTGTGAATATCAAGAAACAGAAGAGGTGAAAATGTTGTGCTATCAGGGTGTTAGAATGGAGAAAACAGACATACGATATCTTTTTAGAGACGATGGAAATATATTTAAAGAAACACAAGCTCATTATTTCATTGTCAGTGCGTACACAAATGACACTGTTACCCAACATCTGTTGCTTGGTTAGAGTTAATCATCTGTGTTTCAAGATTAATATATCTGTCACATGGTGAACACTACTCAATGCACTTTCACTGCAAATGCATCATTGTCCTAGTGATATAGGCCATTTAACAAGTAATGACTACAATAAAACACCTGGAGTGTTTAGCCTATACACTTTTTAGTTTGTAAAGATGAAATAATACACATTAGTAGAAAAGCAGTGGCTAAATCATCAGATCACTGCAGAAAATCACTGATCAGTAGTCTGATGTTACTCTCTATATGTGGAAAATATTATATGAAATTGTTATACTGTGAGTGTATGATCTGAACACTACAACATTACTTATGCTGGTGTAACCCAGTGATCGCAGTGTTGTTATTAACTAAAAAATAAAAATAAAACCAAAATCCGGTAACACTTTATAATAAGGTCTAATTAGTTAACAATAGTTAACGCATGATCTAACAAAAAGCAATACATTTGTTACTATTCTTTCTAAATGTTAGTTAATGAAAACAAAACTGTGATTGTTGGTTCATGTCAGCTCAGGTCCGCTAAATTATATTAACAAATACAAATGAATACATGTTTAGAAGTATTTTTCATTGTTAGTTCATGTTGGTTAATGTAGTTAAAAATCACGTTAACAAATGGAGTCTTATTATAAAGTGTTAACAATTTGTTTTGCGTTTCCAACTGAAATAAGCAGAAATAAAATATAAATATCTGATGAATAAATATCTGATTTTTCATCAGATATTTATATTAATACCTGATGAAATTAATATATTTATATTATATTAAAACATTAATAAGTTTTTTAACTTATAAAAAATTTTCAGTTTATAAATGTATTAAAAATGTATGAACTGAAAATAGATATAAAAATTATAAATACATTTAAAAATGAAATAAAATAGTTTGAAGTTGAAGTACTAAAAGTACATTGTAAAAAAGAGAAAAATAAATAAATAAATATATGAGTGTTACATAAATATATGTACTGTTAATTTTCTGGCAGGTCATTATCTATTAAGTTTACGGACATTGCCTTTAACCTTAAAAAAATACAATGCAATGCGTAACTTCAAAATATGTGTAAAACACCTGTGAAAAATCAATACGGAAAATCCCTTTATGTTAACCTTATGTACATTGTGCCCTTTTTTACTAAATCACAACTAAAAAAAAAAAATAAAAAAAAAATATATATATATATATTAAACCCAAAACTAATTAAATTACTAAAAATTAAAATGATATATTAGGAAAAATGAAATAAAATAATAACCTGAAAATATAAAGAATAAAAGCTAATTAAAAATATGAATAAATATTATAATATTTATTAAATAATACTAAAATAACATAGTGATTTAGTCAGGTGAATCTCACGAATAAATATCCAGGTCTTTTTTCACCCCAAAATCAAACACAAATATAAGTAAAATGAATACAGTAATTAAAATCATCCCATCTGGACACTTTTTGATAAATCAGTAAAAATTTGAAGTCAGTATAGCAAATCATGATAATAAATACTTACAGCTGAAATGTTTAATTGTCATGATAATTTCACAACGCTAAAAAGACTTCATATTCTTATGCAAAATATACTCTTATTATTTTTCCATTTTCATGAATGTAGTAATGAAAGCATTATATCTTTATGTATAATTATATAATTTTTCCACATGACATAACTGGACTCATAATACTAACTCACACATGATTTCAACTTCCTGTAAAATGCAGATGAGAATGAGGATGACACAAAGAGCTCATACTTACACTGAAGACTGCGATGCTGGCTTCTCATAGAGTCATTACAGGGTTATATTCTGCTCATCCTGCTCACAGATTCCCTCGAAATGCTCTCTGTGCCTGTCTAACCTCAGAGAGAGAGGCAGAGGCAGAGGGAGCTCTTACTATGGAGTTAAAGGCTTATACACTGGGGGTCGAACCATTTGTGAGCACATCACATTCAAAGGGGCTGCTGGACTGATCCATTTCCTGCAGGAGAGAGAATGGGAGAAATACAGACGAGGAAAAAAAATTAAAGTTGTAAAGCTAAAATTCAGCTGAGACCTCATAAATCACTGTCTGCTCAGCGTTGGAGAGCGCGCGCGCACGCATACACGCACGCGCGCGCCGTTTGACCATTCAAGCAGCCTCTGTTCTTTCATTAGCGTTTGCCACATTTCCTCCAGGCGCCCTTATTAAGGAAATCAATGAAACGATAACTTAATATAAAACTGTCCGTTCCCGTTTTAACATGATACAGCTGACTGGCTCTTTTCTTGTTATTCAGGGAGCTTTAAATCCATTCCCTCGTGTTTCCCGCCTAATGTGAGAGGATGACAGATGAAAAACTAACTTTAGCTTTGCGCTCCAGCCATTCGAGACTCCGGGTGAAATCACGCTTATAAAATGCTGATGATGTAAAACTGTCGTGGGTCTGGGATTTAAAAAGCCTCCGTCTGTGACAGCTGTGATTTCTGAGAAACACATTTGGTTCAGATGATTAATGAACGACTGTATTTCTGTGAAAATATATAAAGTTTGACAATAATTGAATCTATAACTGAAACTATTCGATAAATGAAGAAAAAATAAAAACCCTGACATCGTTTACTCACCGTCACGTGACTTTCCGTCAAGTTCAAACCAGAGCCGTTGAAAAACAAGAGCGTCATAAATGGGCCACTTTTAAGGTAATTTCTGTCAACTTTATCGTCTGCTTTAAAAGACAACCTGCTTTACATTTAATTTGGTAAGGTAGGCCTGAATTAGGTCACGTAATGAAAAGGTCACGAATTTTAAAATCGCCTAACGTTACCTGGCTTTTTTATCTTTGACGGTTGAGTTCTCTCAGATGCGCGTTCGCGTGCAGATGTGAGCGCGCTCTCGAGTCGCTGCTTGATCTGAGCGCGAGAGATGAAGGGCGGGTTGGAAACATCTCAAAACAAGCAAAGACAGCATAGATATTCAGTCAGGACAGGATTTGAACACAACCAAACTGGAATAACAACACTAATCTCGAGTTTTCTGACATTCACGCAGGATTTTGAGGACTTTTGTTGTAAGAATGAAGGTGGTAGTTTTTTTCATGGTCTTTTTTACAAGCCAACTCTTCACATCTCATGGGCAGGTAAGTGGCTTTAAAACAACATCAACATAAACGGAAAACGATCTTGAAAAAGTTTTTACAAATGATTCTCTAAAATCATGAGATTTTCTATTGGGCTTCAGTATTGTGTGTTTAGTGTATTTACTTAAATGCATTGATGTTTTTAATGTATTTGTATTCATTAATAATAATAATTAATATACTAGGCCTATATAATATTTTTTTCATTTAATGTTTTTAATAATAATATTTTAACATATTTTATAATAAATATTATACATTTTATTATATCAGTATTAATATAATAATTAATGTAAATATAATAAAAATGATCTTTTAATCGAAACTCTTTACCATTTAATATTTTATTCTGTTTTTCCAGGGTCTGATACTGAATACTTAACATTTTAAATCTATATTATACAATAGTGTATTAATAAGTTTAGTAATAATAACAAAGTTCCTGTTTATAACAAAATTGTAAAGCTCTCTCATAAACATGCTTCACACTTGCAAAACATCTTCCTGCTCAGTCTGCAAATATGGAATATTTTTCACACTGAGAAACCACGGTGGTGTTTGCCTTTGGTTTTAACACCAGGCTATTATAATTTCCCAAAACACAGACTAGATCTAGTCCAAGACTAAACCAGATTTGCAGTGGTCAGTCGAAATGACAGGGTCATTAAGCTCTGAAAAGCCTTAACTTTGTTTCGAATGGACTCTGGATTCTTCTGTAAAATGCACATGAAAACATAAATTTATATTGTGTGTATGTTGTATGTATATGTGTGTGTGTATACATACATATATATATATATATATATATATATACATACATATATATATATATATATATATATATATATATATACATACACACTGCCCTCCAAAAGTTTGGACATGCCCTAGAAAAGTGGGGTTTTGGACAATATTGGCATGAATCCTTTTTAATTTGTGATAATTTTGCACTGATAAGGGACAACACAAACTACGAAAACATATTTTATTATATCAACAGTTTATACATAGAAAAAAACTTTATAAATTATTATTGCTGGTCTTCAATGATAGTGTCAAGTAATGTATTTGCACCAAAAATGATAAGGATTTATGCTGGTATAGTCCAAAACCACACTTTACCAGGGGTTTGACGCGTCCGGTGTACACAACTCTTCCGCTTCCATATGCTGCGCCACATGGCCTCGCCCACATTGTTGCGTGTTCCCGGGGGCGTGTTTTGCAGGGTTTAGCAACCCATGTCACCAACCCGGGAAGAAGCTCGTTGTAGTCCAAACCAGTCGTTTTTGTAGGCATTAAACTGCCATAACTTTAAAAGACAATATCTCCATTTGCATTGAACTTTCAGCGCTGTAACTTTGCAGATACTGTTTATGCTCAAGCAGCAACATTACACACTAACTAAAGTTAAAAAAGTGAAATCGCATTGAACCACCCCTTTAATGAACTAAGACATCCTCATTTGTTGTGGCGTTGTGTGTTTCTGTGACTGATTGATCAGGACTGTCAGAGCGGACAGGACGTGCTGAACGCTCTTCAGCAGGTGCAGAAGCTCCTCTCGGCCCATGAGACGTCCTTCCTACAGAGTCTGCGGAGCCTCCGCAAGAAACTCGGCCTGCTACAGAACAGCACAGTTAAACACAGCAAAGCCAGCAGCACAGGTCAGCAAACGCAGATCATAAGAGCTCATCACAGTCGTTTTAAACCATGTTATCATGATCTTAACCAGTCAACAACATGTCAGTGTTGAAGTACAGGCTGCACGGTTGATGTAAATCTGTAGGCACTGCTTGTCTTGTTCCCAGCATCAGACTGTCCTCCACCAAAGCCGCTGGCTAATGGCCGGATCCTCGGGCGTGTATTTAAGTCGGGCCATGAGGTCCACTACCTGTGCAGCCCTGGCTTTCAGCTGATGGGGCCAGAAACCAGAGTCTGCCTGGAGTCCCAGAGCTGGAGCGGAGCACAGCCGTCCTGCAAGTGTACGAGTCTGACACTCTCAGACCACCACATACATGATCCATCTATGACTGCAAAATTAGAATTAAAGGCACAATATATAGGATTTTTGGATTACCACTAGATCACTGTTATATATTTTGTTGACTTGTGTATTTACAGTATCCCAAATGTTTCCAAGAATGTTTAAATGCAGAGAAATAAGCAATTTTAACCAACACGGGCTGTGTCCATGCGTCGCCAATCAATGACATCATACCCGCGTTACCCTCGATTTCTGGTTTTATTTTATGGAAACCATGGAAACACCAAAGATGCTTATATATATATTATGTGTTTTATTAGACAGATGAGCAACTGTTTGGATACATTCATCAACAGAAAACTGAGTCTTTATACTAAGTCTTATAGTTTAAATCTCATTTTCTTGATTTATCACGAGTACCATATTTTACTATATATATATATTTTAATAAAAAGATTAAAAATTTAAAGAATAAATATAAATAAGATTAAATAAATGAATGAATGAATTGATTAAAATAAAAAAATTCTTTGTTAAATAAATTCATTTAATATATTTAATCAATTTGATTTAAATAAATAATTTAAAAAATGTATACATTTGATTTAATTTAAAAATAAATAAATGAATAAAACACATCTAGCTTTACTAGTACAGGGAGTAGAAAAAAAGGCACAGTGATATTTTACACATTTATAATATTAATTTTCCACAGAATTGGGTCTTTATACGTAAAAAAACATATAACTGGTATCTGTGGCATCTGAAAGATTGAAAAGTCCTGGTCTAGAGTTATATAAGTTGAACAAATGTTCAGTGTAAATCGTTTGTGAACCTCTTGGGTAATTTGTTGCATTCAATTTAATGTAACAATTTATGGCTCATTCATGAGATTTAAGCTAAACAATTTTGCATAAATTCTTAGAAAAACCTCTTGCATAAATAGTTGCATTCAAATAAACATACAAAGTATGCTTCATTTATGAAGCACCAGCTGAGCAAAATAGTGTAAATTCTCTGTAAAATGTTTTTCAAAAACCATCACATTGAATTCATTGCAACAATTAAAGCCTCATTTATAAAACATGAGCAAAAAAATTCTTGTAATTCCTTCATAAAGCCTTTGGCAGTAATTGCAGTGTAACAATGTACACATCATTCATGAAACACAAGATGAAAGAATTTCTAAATTAATCAGAAAATCTTTTTTCAAAAATGTTTGCATTCAGTTCAGTGTTTTCACAAACCATGCACAGTAAATTTGTGCGAAAACATATTTTAAATGTTTCACTCAGATATACAACAGGATGACACACTGAACGGACTGTACTTCCATCGGGACCTTGCTGTCACACTAGATGTGTCTACCCTGACTAAAGTCTTAAAGGTCAAAGGTCATTGTATAAGCATGTACTGTTTTGTGTCCTCTCAGTTGTAGACACCACTGTAAACAATGATGCATCTGCTGCTATATCAGCAACTGCCTCATCCTCTCATGACCCTGCCTATGTGAGGCCGTCCCGCTGCATTGAGCTTCTGGGCTCCAGCCACTGTACCTGTGAGCCGGGGTTCAGCATCTCCAGCCACAGCAGCACACTGTGCACAGGTGAGACACACACACACACACACACACATATAGTCATATGAAGAACACCCTTTAGAATTCATGGATTTACATATCAGAACATAATAAAAATCATCTGGTCTTTAACAGGTCTTAAATTTAAGTAAATACAACCTCCGACATGACATATCACACCGTGTCATTGTTTATTCAACAAAAATAAAGCCAAAATTGAACAGCCATGGGTGACAAACTAAGGACACCATATGATTCAGTTGTTTGTAGAGCCACTTTTAGCAGCAATAACTTTAAGAAATCATTTTCTGTCTCACTCTGTCAGTCTCTCACATCTTTCTGGAGGAATTTTGACCTGCTCTTCTTTACACCATTGCTTCAGTTCATTGAGGTTTGTGGGTACTCATGGGAAGATTGGTGTCTGTTTTGAATGTCTTCCTCTTAAGAATAATCTTCCTCACTGTAGAATGATGGACTTAAAATTGTTTGGAAATGACCTTGTAACCCTTCCCAGATTGATGATGTCTTTCAATTCAATTCACATTTATTTGTATAGCGCTTTTCACGATACATATCATTTCAAAGCAGCTTTACAGAGAATGCATGTCAACATTACAATTTAAAGAATGCAGTTAGCAAATAATGTAATAATTTAGGCAATTAATTTACAATCACTGTTAGCAGTTTAACTGAACGTAGAATCAATGAGCTCCTGAAAAATGAATTACATTAACAATAATTAGGATATAGAAATTGGGCAATGTGCATGTTGATCCAGATGATTGCGTCTTCTGAAATCCTCACAGGAGTTGGCGCTGTCTCTTCATAGGTGTTGGTCATCTGAGGTCTTCTTAAGAGACTGGATCCAAACTGAAGCTGAAGTCCTCTCTTGTCACCTCGGGACGGGTGTCCCGAGGCAAAACAGAAAAGCAAATGGAGAATAATTAGCGTAGCTGCTGTTCATAACATTAAGCAAAGATAGTCATGTGCAATTGATCTGATATGAGATGCATTATGTGAATGCTTGGCTAAAGAGATGTGTCTTTAATCTAGATTTAAACTGGGTGAGCGAGTCTGAGCCCCGAACATTATCAGGAAGGCTATTCCAGAGTTTCGGAGCCAAATGTGAAAATGCTCTCCCTCCTTTAGTGGACTTAGATATCCTAGGTACAACCAGAAGTCCAGAGTTTTGTGATCTTAAAGAGCGTGAAGGATTGTAGGGCGATAGAAGATATCTTTCCTCCTTGGCATTGTGTTAACACACAACTGAAGACTCCAGACCAGCAAACTGACAAAACTTCTGCTTTTATAGAGGTGATCACACTTGCTGATTGATTAATCAAAGACATTTGATTAACAGTGCCTGACTGATACTTACACTCTTCATTCATAAGGAAACAGTAAAGGTGTCCTTAGTTTGTCACCCATTGACCATTTTGGCCTAGTTTTTGTTAAATAAACAATGACATGGTGTGATATGTCATGTGTTGTTGTTCATCTGAGGTTGTATCTGCGAAAGCATCAAAACAAATTGTAAAATAGGCGGTATATTTGTAAATGAGTCACATATTTGAGGTCAAAATAACTACATTCTTCGCCTAAAAAACTCTTAAAACTACATTCCATGAGTATTTTGTAAAAAAAAAAAAAGATATGGTGGATTTGCTTGACCGTCAGAACAGACGCCCCAAGTGGAGTGATACAAACGGTCCAATGCTGATACTGGGGGAATATCACATGGCTCAGCCAATCAGATTCGAGAACCAGAAAGAACTGTTGTACAAACACGCACACACACAAGATAATTGGATTAACATATTACAGGATTACTGACTTTAAAAATGTGTGTGTGTGTGTGTGTATAATAATGAAATCAGCTAATTCATCAGTGTTGTTACTGACTCTCATTGCCAGTGATAAAAGAGCATGTCAGCCAATGGTCAATTAAATGTATTTTTAAAATGCTAAATTATTCAGTGTGATCATGTATGAAATGAGACAGAACAGAATTTAATTAATATAGCATGGTAGGTTTGATGTATGATTAATGAGTTTAATTTTTGAACAGTTTTCAGATGCGAATGCCACAGCAGTTGTATTATGACAGCTCAGAGATTTCAGCTATGTCTCACCTAAAGCAGCGCTGTGATTGTGTGTTGTATGTATGTGTTTTTCAGACATTGACGAATGCGAGCTGTTCCGCCTAACTCATCCTGGCCGTCTTTGTTTGCACACCTGTGTGAATACAGCTGGAAGTTTCCAGTGCCAGTGTCCCACCGGTTACAGCCTGGGCCGAGATAGTAGGAGCTGCCATGGTCGGTTCATTATACAACCTGCATTATCATCTGCTGCTTTGTAAAAGTCTTTAAAATCATCTTAATCATATGACAGAGGGTCTGATTCATAATCTAGTGAGCTGCCTTTCTGTGTGCTGCTCACATAGGCAGCATCCTAAATGCAACATTCCTCATTAGACATTGAATGATTAGGAACGCTCTACATACTGTAAATATCAGTTCCACACGCCACATAAATATCACTTTTCTCTTGAAGCACAGGGGACTCACAACAGTAGGCAAAAATCCCATTCACTGTCTCCATAGAGATTTTTTTAGAGGTAACAAAAATAATGTACATACCAAATTCCCTGTGGAGAACTACATTACCCATAATCCTGGAGAGATATTCACCAATCAGAGAAGACGTTTCAATGGAAGCTCAAAAATCATGGCAAAATAAGTCGTTAGTCTCCCTACACTTGCAAACTACTTATTTAATTGTGTATATGTAAGAATCTTTATGGATAAAATGAATGAGTAAAATTCTTCTTCTTCATTTTGAATGTGTAAAAATGAATGTGTAAAATTTACCCCCCAAAAAAACTATAAGATGAATCACTTTACAAACATTTCGAGGCAGAAAGAAAATGTAAAAATAATCAAAGACTAACAATCAACTAAAACTGCAACTGCATTTTTATGCAACTTTATTAGTATAAAATATGTTTTTTCTATTTTGATTTTTTTAAATGTAGATATACACAAGTATATAAGTAGTTTGCAAGTGTAGGAAGACTAACAACTTATTTTGCCATGATTTATCTCTGATTAGTGGATCTCTCTCCAGGATTATGGGTAATGTAGTTCTCCACAGGGAATTTGGCATAAAAAGTGGACTTAAACCAAAGTCCCTCACTCTGCGGCCATCTTTGAAACTCTCGAGCATCCAAGTGCAGCTCCTATCTCTTTGAATGGGGAAACATCAAATTCTTCAAAGCTGTTTGCCAAGCTTTCGATTAAATTTCATATTTGAAATCACCAATGAAATCTGACAACAATTGTCTCATCTTTTTTTTTTCCCAAACGCTCGAATCATGACAAAAAACCTGTATTTTAGGATCAAGCTAATGCGCATGCGCACACCTAAATGCGTGACTCTTGTGCCTCATTTCAGAGGCACGCGTCTGACTGTTTCTATAGAAACCGGAGCTTCTAATGGCCCCTGCAGTGATGCGATGACTTTACCAGTCGGCGATTGGCTGTTATTTAGAAGGCGGGACTTATTCCGCCATATTGCGTGTTACACTTTCTCCCATTCAAAACAATACAAGTAACGTGTCTTGTGTTATTCTATAGTCTTTGCTTAAACACAGCAAATGAGATCCTTACAAGGCATTCTGGGAATACATGTTGCCTTAGATTTTGCCCAAAAGAAGGTGAACATCATCTTGATACTGTGCCTTAAAATGCTGTCTTGGTAGAAAGCCTACTAGGATTTAGAACAAAGCTAGACTGTCCAAGATATGAGTCGACTAACTTTAAAAAAATGGAAAAAACTGAATCTATATTTACATAGTAGACAAAAGGAAATAACCTTTAAAAATAAATAGTTGTTTTTATCATGTGCTTTCTGTAGACATTGACGAGTGTGCGAGGGAGACCCATAACTGCAGCAGCGAGCAGGTGTGTGTGAATACATTCGGAGGTCATCGCTGTGAGAAGGTGGACTGTCCTCACTTCCGCAACGCCACCTACATCAAAACTTCACCGCTGTAAGTTACAGCATCACCGCCGTCATTTGCATTAGCACTGATCTCAGAGGGTGCTGTTTTCAAGAGCAGTCAGTAGGATCCTATGCCAGAGCAAGTCTGAAAAAAATTACAGAAGTCACCAAAACAACAACAAAAAATGTTATATCAAACAATTAATTCACATGATGTATAAAGACCAAAAAACATTAGCTTAAAGGTGCTCCAAGCGATGTCACGCGTTTTTAGGCCAAAACATTTTTTTGTCACATACAGCAAACATCTCCTCACTATCTGCTAGCTGCCTGTAAAAAAGCGTGGTCTCTGTAGTCGCCACAAGCTCCAAAAACGGCAATAAAAACAAACTGGTGCAGCCTGGACCACGAATCATAATAAACATGCTCCAGCCAATAACCAACAAGAATAATTTTAAATGCATGTTCATGACTGTTTCAGGAAGCACTGAGGGGAGGGGGAGGAGGAGGAGGAGGGAGGGTCTAGCTAGCCTCTGTTTTATTTGACAACACTTCGAACGTCAACAGGAAGTTACTCCACCCAGGATCACTTAGAGCACCTTTAATATGCAATGCTTTTATCACTTGTTTCTGCTGCTTCTTCCCCTGTGTTTTGATCCAGATTCTGTATTCTGATTCTGAAGGTGCGTAATAGCGCCCCCTACCGTATAACAGTGAAAACATGGATTGCTGAAAAATTCTGTCAATGGTGGCAGTAGCGTTTCACAAATGACAGGAAAATTTCAGTCAGTGCCATGGAAAGAATTAAATGAGTTCAAAAGAGTACAAAGTGTTTATCAACGCTGGCGTCTATTGTTGTTGCTATCTCAGTTTGTTGTCATTCCGGTTTATCTTCCACTTCTTTTTTCGACTATGAAACAACAGGCCTGACCAGTGTTGCCACCTTGTGGACAAACTAATTAGCGCAAAAAAATTAAGCCACGTATGCGAGCTGATCGTATAGAGTGCACATTGATAGAAAATTGTGACTCGTGCTGATGATGAAATTTACAGCAAGCACACTGTACCCTAGTGTACATGAAAAAAACAAAGTATACTTTGACAGGGTTCCCACTCATCCTGGAAAACCTGGAAAATTGATGACAGAGTTTCCAGTCCTGGAAAACACATTGAAGAAAATGTAAAATGTCCTGGAAAATCTTGTTGTTCTTGAAAATTATTTTTTAGAAAGTTCTTCAGCTGAGAACAAAGAGTTTATCACTGGCCAAAAACAATTACCGTTAGCTGCAGAAAGTGCGATGTTCAAGAATGCTGAGTTTTGATGTGAGAGTATTTTAAATGATGATGTTTAGTCTTGTGTTGCCACTTGCAGCAGTTGGCTAATGCTATTAGCTGCCCAAATATATGCAGTAAATAGTAATTGGTAAGCAGCTACCTAATTCAGTAACTTGCTAACTAATAATTTTTATTCAATATAAGGTCCATAAGAGATTCATTGTGCAGTGTAGCCAGCTTCATTGATTATAACAGGAGTTTTCACAACAGTTTCTGCTAAAGTTATTGACAGCTACAGTGATTAAAAAGGGAAAATCTGTATATAACCCATTTGCAGTTTGAAAAAAAAAAAAAGTTTTTCATGCTGCCAAGTATACACACTGCAAAGTTTTGGGAATGGCTAACTTATATGCGGGATTGAATCCAAAATGATATTGATTGACATGTTGATAACCCGCATTGGATGGGACAGAAAATTCTAATGTCGAAATAGATGTGTGCATCATGTAAATGCAGACTAATAGACCTGCCACATATTCGTTTACGTGTTGTGGGTGTCTTTGTTGTTCATCGACTTTGACTAATATTTTTATTTTCAAATAGTTACACAAAACATTAAAATATAGTAGTCAACGTTTGAAGTGGATCAAAAAAGTTCATCAAAGTTGTCCTAAGAAGAAGGACAACTTTGATGAAAGGTTTTGATCCACTTCAAATGTTGACTACTGTAGTTCCAATATTTTTTGCTATGAAATGGACACTGGTAATGAGAACAATTTGTCATAATGTATGATTAAAAGCTCATATTAAAAACTGATTTTGTAGTTAAGTCATGGCAATAAACTATGGAAGCTTGTTTCTGCTTCCAGAAACAAGCTTCCATAGTTTATTACTTTTTTCCATAGTATCCAAAAAGTAATTGCAACTTTTTATCTCAAAATTATAAAAAAATTCTTGCATAATTGTGATATAAACTCATTGTGTGATATAAACTCGCAATTGTGTTATAAAGTCAGAATTATAAATCGCATAATTGTGATATAAACTCGAAATTGCAAGAAAAGTCAGAATAGCGAGATAAAAAGTCACAATTAACTTTTTCTGTGGCGGAAACAAGCTTCCATAGACAATGTATGATTGAGCTCCTTAAAAACTGATTTCATATTTAAGTTATGGCAATACTGTACACCTTTTAAAGACTTGGAGAGCAATATATTACTTTAGGGCATGATCCTTGCCTTTTATTCCTGCCATAGTAAAATTGAAAATGTCCTGGAAAAAGAAAGGGAACCCTGTTTTACCTTAATGGGATAGTTCCGAAAATGCAAATTCTGTCATCATTTACTTACCCTCAAGTTGTTCCAAACCTGTATGAATTTCTTTCTTTTGCTGAACCCAAAAGAAGATATTTTGAAGAAATATGGGTAACCAAACAGTGGATGTGCCCCACTGACATTCATAGTATGAAAAGAAAAAAAAAAACTATGCAAGTTAATGGGGAACATCAACCATCAATCTTCAAAATCTTCTTTTGTGTTCAACAGAAGAAACCACGCACCTGCAATGCACCGGTTAACATATTTGCGTAGATCATGTTTCTAGCCTACAATAGAGGGCTTTTTTATTTCACAGTTAGAATTTGCTCCACATTTGCTCCAAAGCTAAATTTTTGATTTACTGCCCTGTGCAGATCAACTGTCTGTATTTTCAAGACATAATTTCAGGTTAAAGTTTGGTCTGGCTATCCACTGCCCTCTCTGGTTTCTCTTCCACCCAGGCGTTGTGACCGTAACCCTTGCGTCCAAGGAGATGACGCCTGTCTGCAGGCCCCGGTCTCCATTAACTTCCACTTCATGTCGGTGGTTTCCAATATGTCAGCGCCCACTGTTCTCTTCCGTTTGTCGGCGGCCCGAGTCCTGGGTGATGCACTGCGCTTTGGCCTGCTGGGGAAGCGGGGAGTGCAGCACTTCAGTGTCCAGCGCGCAGGCAGACAGACCGGACAGCTGGTGCTGATGAACCCTGTCCGGGGCCCCGCCACGCTAGACGTCGACATTGAGATGAGTGAAATGGAAAGAAAGGTGCTGCTGGGGCGATATGTTACGAAAGTCACGGTCTTCGTGTCACCGTACAGCTTTTGAGACGCAGAGGGCGGACTGACAGTGCTGTGAAATCATTCACAGGCCAGATACTGGGGACTGTCCCTGCCGAGGAGAGATAGAGGAGCTATTATACTGTTCCTGAGGTGACAATTTGTGAGGACAAAAGAAAACTCACAAATGTTCAGAGTAATTTAAGTCCTCAGAAAAGGGGAAAAATCCTTCCATTTGGACCAAAGTATTTATGCAGTGCTGAAGTTAATTAAGAGTATGACATGCAATTTTGAAATGTGGAAAAATTCCGTAAAATAAGGAATTTAAGGACATGGGAAATAAGGAAGTCAAATACAATGAAAATAAAAGGACAAATATATTAGAATGTAATTTTAAAGTTGGTTTTATGAAAAACATTTTCAAGAAAAGCACATCTTGTTGTAACATCAAGTAAAAAAAAAACCAAGCAATTATCTTTATACTGTGAATGTGTGGATTATTTTTGAAAACATTTAAAGGCAAAACTCTTTTTTAATTATGTAAGTTAGTACATTTTTGGAGAGTTGCAACACATGACATTGAAAAAAACTGCTTCACTACATATTTTTACAAAATAAAATGTCTTCTTAAGGTCATTTCTTCAAATATTTCAGTCTTTTAATGAGACTTTAATGATCTCCACCTTGACATTTTTACATTAAAGGGTTAGTTCACCTAAAATGAAAATTCTGTCATTAATTACTCACCCTCATGTCATTCCATCTTCGGAACACAAATTAGTCAGAGCTTTCTGTCCCTCCATAGACAGCTACACAACTACCACTTTGACGCTTCAAAAAGTTCATAAAGCAATCGTAAAACTAGACCATATGAATTGAGTGGTTTAGTCCAAACTTTAAGAGACTCAGACAATTTATATGAACAGATTTAATTTAGTTTTCATTCACATATAAACATTGATAAGTGAACATAAACAGAAGCTCAAGAACCTACTTGACGCACAAAAGCAAACTCTTTTACAGAAGCTCAGTGCAACGTCCTCATTGGTTCTTGCACATCAAGCGAACATCCTTGAGCTTCAGTTTACCATATCTGATGTTTGCGTGATGACCATTTATATGTGAATAAAAGTCTGTTCATCATATAAATAGGTCGTCTCTCTTCAGAAAATTTGGACTAAACCACTCAATTCATATGGATTAGTTTTCTGATGTCTTTATGAACTTTTTGAAGCATCAAAGAAGTAGTTGTGAGACTGTCAATGGAGGGACAGAAATCTCTGATGTCTCATTTCTGGGTGGACTAACCCTTTAAGCCATTCATTGAATTTCAATTCAGAAACTTCTTCACAGAGAATTTGAAGTGGAATAAATTCATAGATCCATAAAAAGTGGCATGTCATTGACTCTTCTAAAGAGAGAAGTTTTTGGCAAAAATGTTTCAAAAGCAGTTTCCTTTGAAAGAATAAATAAGAATAATTCCCCCCCCCCACAAGTACTCATTTTTATCTCGTCACCACAGAGCAGATGTGGCTCCGCTGAAGTACCAACACAAAAGTGAAATGTTTGTCGTACAAAGTCGAGGTTCAGAAACAGGCTGAAGGGAATGTCGCACCTCGGTGTCGTTTGGCCACACGAGACGACCCAGCCGCGGTCTCGACACTCCTGACCTTTACTGTGTGAGGAGGAGGATATATAAAGACACTCGCACACAGACCACAAAGACGCCAACACCCAAATCAAGATTCCCACTTGTTATTTTCAAGTTTAAACAGGACAAAATACAGCAGATACAAACCATCAGATCAATTTTATTAACAACGGTCCAATTCGACTTGTACAGAACAAACCAAGAAAAATGGCAAAAGAAAAGAGCAGTTATTGTGTTATATCTGTATCGTACACGGCTTGATCAGATTCCAGGAGAAATAGTTTTCATAATAAATCTGCGCACGTAAAGTAAATACAAATGTCATTTTTCATTTGATAATTTCTATGTCATATATCAGCTTGACAGACAGGAAGCAGTGGTTGTGAATGACGGCGGTGAGCAGATGAAACACTCACACATTTTCCAGTGATAGTTTAACTCGTTCAAAAATAATGTGAAAACACGTCAAGAAAAGAAAGAAAGAAGAAAAAAGGAAAAAAAAACCCTGCACCTAGCCGTCGACACAGCCATATACTGTTTTAAGAAAATCACCTTATAATTGATACAAACTACTTGCAGGTTGTGTTCTCAAAGGAATATTAAATTGAGATTGGCTTGGTCAGATACTTTCTCAAATCAATATATTATATATATATATATATATTTAAAGTCTCTGACCAAGCCAATCAAAATTAAGCAAATATTATTATTATTGGTTAGATGCTCCAAAAATTGCTTAGCTTGTTTTAGGGTGAAATATGAACTAGACACGCACTTAAAAATTAAATATAACGAAGTCCAAATGGACAATGGTTTAAATGAAATATCATACAACTAATACACAAACACCACAGTTTAAGTAATTTGTATCAATATCTACCAATTAAAAACAGATTTGTTGAAAGAGATGATTTACAGATGAAGGACCTTGTTTCTTTGCTGCAAGTGTATTAAAACAACAACGGTGAGGGAAGAGCTGTACTGGTTCATCACTTTGAATGAAAGCATAAAGGATTTGGCTGAAATCAATCTTTGCAGGAAACCCAGATCACAGTCATGAACCGAAGCATTTATAAGCAGGAATATGAAAAGCACACGAAGCTAAAAAGCCATGAAGCGCATCAGCTTTTGATTTAAAGATCTTTCCCGATGTGGCATACATTCAATGTGCGGCCAAAAACGGATACAGAAGCATATTAATCACAAGCCATTTGATCTGGTTTGAATAAAAGCGGCTATTTTTGTTAGTGAATGGGTATGTATCCTTTCCTGTTCTTGCTTATAGGAGCAACCCATGGCTGATCAAGGCTTCTGCAAAGAAAAGAAGAAATGCCAAAGTTAAGGCAGAGTTTGTGAGACCCACAATCCTCTATTAAAATCATACAGCTATTTACAGTACGGACAGTACAGCATTATGACATGGATTCAGATTATTAAAGCACAGCTTGAATGCACGAACACTATAACCAAAGTCCACTTTAATGTCATTTTGTACAAAAGCATACAAATATAACAATAATACAAAATCCAAATTAATTTAAAAGGCAGAGATGCACAGGGACTGTAAGATTACAGCTCTGTTACGCTTTAATTAGTATAATGTCACTCCAGAGAGTGAAATTTAGTGTCAATGGAGTAAAAATATAGGGGTTTATGCATTAAAGCCTTCAGTGATTCAGAGTAAAGAATTTAGAAGCTACGAATCCAGTCGAGTAGCAAGTTAGTCGACAATAACTGGTGGAAAAACTCAACAAAAATCAATGGCTGCGAATGGAAAAACGATAAAGATAAAGCTGAAACTGTGGCAATTATGGACAGCACTGAGCTTAAAATGTTGTTTTCAAGCCACGGAGGAGATGGACCGACTGTCAAGAGAGCTTATTTCAAAAAAATGTGTACAAAACAAAGAGCTTAAAACCAACAATTCCCCTAAAACCGGCCTAGACGTGTCTGGAAACCCAATGACATACGAGCAAGGCATTGAGAGAAGATGTAATAAAATGACATCTACAATGTGGGTGAATGGTCAAAACGTGACTTCGATCGACAGAACACTCTCTGTATGGATGTGTTAAGCTGGCGGAGTGTCAGAATGGCACAATGAAAACATGAATCGAGCTCAGACGAGGCGATCGTACCACAGCCATCATGAACAGCCTGACGTCGTAATGCGGCCAGTATAAACACGTAGTGCAGAATCAACCGTCGCCCTCAGATTTGCCGTATTGCCATTTGGATCTTTCTCATCCATTTTCTACACTCAGGACTGTAAATCTTGTGGCTCAGTTTAGACCAGTTCTCTGGTGTGAACACTTCATGACGCAGAAACCCTCCCCTACCGAAATAAACCAACCGAAAGACAAAATAAGCAAATATTTATAGCCCCTGCTGCAAAGAAAAGAATGTTCTCAGTGACATGAAGAAAAATAAACAAGAAGCCCATGATAAAACCAAAAACAGTCAGTCACACAAAACAAACACAAGTTCTCTCACTCGGACGGGCAAAAAGGCACAAACACGCATTCGTTCAATCGCTCCATCTTTGTCAATATGCACATCTTCAGTAAACAGGCCGTTTCCTAAAACATGGACGTCAAAAACTGCACTCAACAATCCCTGCAAACGAAAGGAAAACAAAAGCAAAACCTCCTGCGCATCCAAAACATCCGAGCGTCAACAATAAATAAAAATGTTTAGCTGGAAAGCGAAACAAAGTCTTTGTGATATTAGTTGAAGGAAGCTGATTGGAGGTCAGAAAGGATGCTTGCAGGGTCCGCGGCAGGCAGGTTTACTCGGAGAAGCAGGTGACGATGTAGGACAAGCACAGTCAGGAAAAAAAAAAAAAATAAAAAAAAATAGAGTGTGTGTAGCAATTAAAACTGGGTCCCTATGTGGCCGTCGGTGGCACCACGAAAATGCACACACAGCACGAGTCTAAACACCCGCCCCCCTCCGTCAAGTTTGCTTCAGCAACCCCAGTGTCCTTCCCCGGCCCAGGACGGAGAGCGGCGCGTATGGGGCGCGATGGGCTGTTCGCCCTGCAGGGGGAGCGGAAACACCCTTCCCCCGCCCTGCACCCCCTCTCTACCTGTCCTTCAACTCCTGCGTCACGCGCTTGGTGATGCGGCCGCACAGCAGGCCCATGAGGAAGAGCAGCGCCACGCACATCGCCAGCATGCTCAGGATGTAGGTCTTGGCAGGAGACGTGAAAACCTGCCCGGCCAGGTCGGAGAAACCTTCTGCTGGCGCCACCTATTGAGGACAGAGAAACAACACTGTGCTCGTGAAACTTCCCTGAAACCAGTGTTAATTTCACGGACGAAAACGGGACTAACTAAATAAAAATGCATTTTGAATGACTAAAACTATGACTAAAATCTACTTTTTGCCAATGAATAAAAAATGAGATGAAAATGAAATGACGATTTGGGAAGATATCCAGTCAGGACTGCTGTCCTGTGTGGAAGATGCGCACATTTAACTGCGGGAAACGCGCCGCTGTTGCGCCCTCTACAGGCTCGTCAGCAGCACTTCAGACTGCTTCGCGATTAATGAATAGCGCATATTTATGCAAAGCGATTGCTAATAAGCTAATGTTGATGAATTATGACAATGTTTTGTTACAATGGTAATGTGTTGTAGACAGCTGTAAGAATGCATATTTTATCACCCTCATCTGTACTTAAATGAGCAGCCATGACCGCAGACATTTCAGAATAAGAGTCACTGTGTATTTCGGGATGTTTTATAATTATTATTTTTTCCTGGTCATTATTGTTATTTTGTTTTAACAATAAACTGTATTTCATTTAATTTCTATTTAATTCATAGTAAACTACTGTATCTTCTGTCACAGGAAGGAAAGACTAAGAACATTATTTCAATATATTTTACAAGTATAAGGGTTATGAACTAAACCTAAAACCAAAGAAATCTTCATTACTTGACAAACGTTAACTGAAATAAAAAATAAATATATAAAAATAATGTGAACTTATTTCATTTCATCTAGTTCTAAGCTTTAGCTTAACCTGAGGTATTAAAATAAATAAATAAAAACTTACAGACATTTAAAAGCAAAAACTAAAAGACAAACACAAAAAAAATACTAAAATTTTAACTAAAATTACAATGAAAGCAGAAAAACTAAAAATCAAATCTAATAATACATTTTAAATGAAAACTATAATAGTGCCTCAATGAAAAGTGTGTCAATCCCTGAAAAGTACTGAATTTTGCTCTTTTGTGTCTTTTTGCACTTGAACGGTCAAAAACCGTCCGCTTTGGCGAGCAAAGTACAGTTGGGTGAACATAAACAGTTTGGGGAATATCAGATGTACCTATATCAGTGTATAAGATCTATGTATTGTTAGAGAAATGCTTAATGCATTACAATTTAACTAAATTAGATTTTAGTCAACTAAATCTACGTTTGCTGAATTATGGGTTTATATCTTAAACTGTTGCTTCAGTGCAGTATAGCCACAGAGCTACGATGAGCACGATCTCCCGAGACACTAATAATTCATTAATAAGGGCGGTTTTCTTGTACAAAAGTAAATATTTTAAGTTAAATGTGTTAGACGTGAAAAAGACAAGATTCTAACAATGTCAAGATCAAATGCCTGACACGGTATTTTCACAATCTCTGGCAAAGACTACAGTATTTAAAATAGCATATATGCATTAGTTATATTCTCAATTTAATTTACAGATCAATTCCTGCACAGATTTTAGGTTAACTATAGTCTATAAAAGAGACTAGGATTAGTGTGTGTATTTTTTTAGTGTGTTCAAACCGCCCCTATGTCTATGGTGTCGACTCGCAAGAATCACAGCGGAGCGGAGCGGGGCGGGGGCGTGGCATCTCTGGGGATGATATCGTCCATCGGCACAACCCTAGTCTATTTTATTTACAAATTACTCCAAATTTATGAATATTTTATGAATGAGGTTTATTGTTCGTAAAATTATTCTTGTGTAAAATGCAATGCATTAATGCAAGATTTTTTAAATGTAAATAGTTTGTTAAACCAATCAGATGTAAATTTGTGTATTGATTAAAATATAGAATAAAAGTTGTGTAAATTGTTTCTTTTAAATTAAACGCAACAATTTATGCAAGATTTAAGCAAATTATTCAGAAAACCATTCTGAGGTAAAATTTTCGTAAGAATGATTATATATAAGCTTCATAATAATAGCTATTTGTTTGTTTAAGTTAATGTTATATACACATGCAAACAGCCTTATAATTTAGCCATATCTTAGAGAGCAGCATGTTGCTGCTTACTTTTTGGAACATTTTTTTGCAACATGGTTACAGATCACCACTGATATTATGGAACAATAATATTGTTCAGCTTCTGACTGAAAGCAAGTTTTTTTTTCCCCCAATTTTTTGGGGGTTGGTCTTGTGTGTGCATATGGGATTGCTCACCTTGGCGGCGTAACTCCACATATCAATGCGGTCCTGTAATCTCTTCTTGCACTCAGGCTGGAGTCTCACACGCTTATCTTGGAGAGCCTCCATTAGACAGGACATCTCTGCACAAACACAGGGCGGTAATTAACATCTATACATTTTAATTGGCATCAAATCACTTCCAGAATGACTCACGTCTTCCTCTGCCCGGCGGGATAGCAGCACACTGGTGCTTAATGTCCAGCGCGCAGGCTGTGTGCAGAACTGGATCCACAAAGATATCTGCCTTACTCTCCTTCAGGATGTTGAGCACCTCCTACAGCGTGAACAGAGTCACAACGTCAGCAAGCGAACAAGCAACTTCCCATTAGGTGGATGGAAACTTTGGTTGGAAACATAGTCTTGCCTTTTTACAGCCCTCATGGCTGATCTTCAGCAGGTTGTATTTTAAACACTCCTCCACCTGACCCGTCTGCTCCTGCGCCGCTACTTCCTCCGCACAGAGCCGCGGGATCTGGCCACACAGTCATCGTTAGTCATTCAGGACCAAAACATCTCCACTTACATCATATTAAGATGGCGAACGTTACCTCCTCACTGCACTGAAGCTGCAGCTGCGGGTCGAGCCTGTAGTCCAGCGCTGACTCCTGCAGAATGACGCTGATCTGGCCCTCACAGTCTGGAGAGAGACGCTGGAGACACAAACACACTCTGTTATATGAAACACTGCTGCTTTGCCATCGATTCGTCACACTCACAGCGATTACAGGTACGAACCTGGTCTGCGTATTTGAGTTTGAGGCAGGAGATGACCTGTCCCTCCAGCTCGTTGTCGTCTCTGGCTTTGTTCAGAATGTTCTGGCAAAACTTGGGGATGTCAGCTTTGCAAGCCTTTCTCAGCACAGGGTTCAGGCGATAATCTAGAACAGAAAAGTTAGACTTTATTGATGGAATGAGGTTCTTTGATTCATCTGCTGCTTTAGAACATCAGGTGCTTTACACATATAAAAAAGTTACAAGCTGGAGTCTCTCACTTTTTATTGCAATAATAGCACATCAAATTAAAATTGCGACACCCTCAAAGTGACAATTTCAACCGTTTCTCAATTATGGTGGGAAAACAAGTACATTACAGTTAATGTAATTCCGTTCACTGCAGCTGTCAAACTCAACCATTCACACCTGTTACTTAATGCTACTGTATGAACAATGATCAAACAAACATTTCCTTTCAATTCATGTATCATAAGGACTGTTTATTAATATATTTTGAAACAGTTTCAAGACATCTCCCAAATTTTAATAACCCTTTTCAATTAATTACAAATCAACATTTAGTCCCAAACTAGCCAGCACCTTCAGAGTGAAAGATCAATTTAGGCAAAACCTACAGCCCTGTTACTTACAACTCTGTTATACATTTTAGCAAAATTTATTCAATGGTTATTAGTAAAGTGTATTAGAAAAATGTTACCAGAAAATGTTTAGTACTAGATTTGAAAGAATTTCAAGAAATCTCCCATTTTTTTTGTAGCAGGGCTGAAGAAAAACAAAAAAGGTAACAGGGTTGAAAAAACCCTTGCTTAAATTAACTTACAAGCCAACATTGAGTCTCAAAATAACCAGCCCCTTCAGAGTGAAACCGCAATATAGGCAAAACCTTCAACCCTGTTAAGCCGGGGACACACCTAACGATTGTAAGGCCGATTATGAATGTAATTTGATACTTACGACTGATCATGTCCAATCGCGCCGAGTCAGAGCCAGTTGCGTTCAGTCGGTGTTTGCAGTTGGTGCTTAAAATCGTGCAGTGTGCTGCGTCTAACGATTCTAGTCTTAGAATTTTAGAAACAGTCATTGCCAGTCCTCCTCACAAAGATTCTTCACAAATTTGATAATTCCCACTTCTGAAGTAGTGATTACGAGCAAATCGCATTCAAGTTTCGAAAGGAAAGTCATTTTTACAATAGCGCTGAGAGCACGTGAAGGCAGCATAATATTTGCGACCGATGACGTCTCTGTTTCCTTGGAGACCGTGTCAGGCGATTGTAAACAAGCGGCGAAATGGCGTCAAAAAACGTTTGCAACATAAATACACATTGGACAACCGGTATGGAAGAAAAACTGGTTGAACTCTGGCAAGAGTACGAATATCTATACAACATGTTCGAAGGAATAACGTATCATAATACAAGTGATAAGGAAAGAAGCTGGGCTGCTATTGCTGAAGCTTTGAACGTATCAGGTACAGGGCCGGATTATCCATAGACGGGATTGGGCGAGTGTCTTGGGGCACCAGCCAATAGGGGGGCAACAAGTGATAAAGATAATGACTAACGTTAGACTTTTTTTTTATCATGTTTTGTATATATATTATTTATCTGGAAAGATACGGATACAAAATTAACAGTTAATGATACAATATATACAGAGAGAATATAAAGAGCCCTGACCCTTTGATCGCGAAAGTGAAAGTGCCCTTTGAGGTCGCATTGTGGTAGTATAATTGACTTCTGTGGTAATTTAATGGTCTGTACAGTGCCGTTTCAAGTCGAACAAGCTTCATTGAGGATCGCAGCTTATCGTTGCTTAACAACGGCGACACCACCGGAGTGCAAGCTCTAAAAATAGATTAATTTAACAAAGTTTAATCACCTCAAATTCTCTCTGTTGAAAACAAAGTGCGCGTTTTCCTCTTTTTTTGTTATTTTCCACACAAATATAGCTGCAGATGAAGAGCGCCAGCTGTTTGTTTACATCCATTTTCAAGATCCCGCGCACAGTGTGTTGCTTAGCAGCGGTCTCAATCGTAAACGTTTGTGTTCTCCGACTGTCAACGATTAAAATCGGCTCCAGTCGAAGGAAACAATCGGTATGTGTGTTCAGTTCAGTCTTAGAATGTTTCAGCTAATCGTTAGGTGTGTCCCCGGCTTTACTCGCAACTCTGTTACCCATTTCAAATTTCATATCAAATGATTTAAATTATATGTATTTAATGATTGTTAATAGAAAAATAAAAAAGGGTAACTATATATAATGACCCATTAGTTAACATTATTTTGTGCATTAACCAACAATGAACAATACATGTTACAACATTTAATATTTTTTGTTGATATGATTTAAAAAAAAAATACAATTGTTCATTATTAGTTCATGTTAACTAAGATTAATAGTTAACTAAAAGGTAACAGCAATGGTTAAGACATCTACCAAATGTAGATGTCTCATCTTTCTTCTCCGCTCATAAAATAACTACTTTGATCTGATGAGTTTAACACATTTTACTGAAAAAAAAAAAAAAAAAACTTTTTTTTTTAACATTTTTTGTGATTTAAAAAACAAATATTGATAATGTCATGTTAATACTACGCACACATTAAAATTATAAATAGTCCAGCACCAATAACTGGTTGACACAGCAGGTGGCAGTATTGCTCCTTAACTCTGGATGATGTTGATGATGCAGTCTGTAGTTACTACTGCTGCACAAGATCATGCAGGAGATGACAGACGAAAGCGTGACACTGCTCCCAGAAAAAGTTAAGCTCGCCAATGTGGGAGTTTTCCGGATTCCGTAAAAAAGACGGAGTGGTAGAAGTGCAGATTAACAGTAGGTTGTTTGCGTACCGTTATGGTTACAAACTCTTTCTCCGCCTCCTTACACTCATATTTTGAGTGTTCAAAATTTCTATATCAAAAATTATTTTGGCCATGATAATCTGCCATCTACATGATCTACATTAATAAAGCTGGTTCCCCGTTTCACCAACTCTTATTCTAAGACAAATACGTGAGCGATGAAAGAACAGCTAGCCTTTGCGTGTAGTGGTGGCTGTACCTGTGTTCTGGGTGATCTGTCTCTTGGTAATCATTTGTTTGCATTTAGGGTCCATTAGCTCGCTGTTCTTGTTTTGTTTGAGACACTGTAACAGGTTCTTTGCATCTGTATCGCTGCAGAAACGCTGAAAGATATAACAGAACAAAGAATTAATTAAAAAAAGATTATAATGTTCTTCATTATATTGAACCAAACAATGTCAAGCCAATATTACATTTTATGGTCTTTACAATATTCTGCAGGGTTGTTAAAATCAAATTTAAGACTTTTTAAGACCTGCACAAATAAAATGAATGCTTTATGAGTTGGGTAGAACAATTCAAACCATAAAATGACTGTAAAAAAAACATGATTTAAACAACTTTACTTATTTATTTAAATTTCAGCTTTGAAACCATTTTAAAGAAAAGGGACAATTACAAATTACAAAAGTGACTATAGTTATATTCATTTAAAAAAATTATATATACTCGGGATGAAAGGTTACCGGTTTATAGATAAACCATGATAAAAATCTCAAAGGTTAGTATTACTGTTTCATATATTGTAATTATAGTTAAAACTGTATTTAATTACCACAATTTGACTCACAGTAAATACTATCAAGTCCAGCATTAAGCAAAGTTAAGCAACAGTCTCACGCAGTCGCAGGATGCATAGGTTTCGCTTTGCATAAGAAAACACGGCATGGGTCTGTGAGGTTTTACAAGAGAGCTGAGGGAAATTATATGAATTAATTAATTAATTACATGAATGTATCTCTGAAGGGTCGGACTGACTTCAGAAAAGTTTGGATGGAATTTTCTTTACATCTTCTCTCTGTGTAATGCCTAATAAACTAGTGTTTAAAAGCGTTACAGACGTTCCCGGGGAAGCAGCTCTATTTCTGCTGTTCCATAAGCGCCATCTACTGTCAGAGAGTGGGTTTACATTCAGCCTGTATGCCGTTTTTGTCAGGCCAAAAATTGGACTGAATGTGTGTTGTAAATTTAAACTGGTTGACAATTCAGATAATAGGTATCTAGAATTATTTACGGAGCAGATAAAATGCCTAAAATCAGTTATCATTTTGACTCATCCCTTTTCTTTAAAATGGTTTATAGGCTGAAATGCGAGGTTTATCATTTTATAAAACATTTTCAAAGCGTTACTTGAACTAATGTAGGCCTACATGTTAGCAGATAGTCACTAAATCAAAATGTTTATTAATTTAAAATCTGGACATCATCGTTAATGTTATTATTTTAAAGGGATAGTTCACCCAAAAATGAAAATTTGATGTTTATCTGCTTACCCCCAGTGCATCCAAGATGTAGGTGACTTTTTTTCTTCAGTCGAACGCAAATTATGATTTTTAACTGCAACCGCTGCCGTCTGTCAATCAAATAATAGCAGTGGATGGGAACTTCATCTATAAGAGTAAATAAAACTTGCTTAGACAAATCCAAATTAAAACCTGCGGCTCGTGACGACACATTAATGTCCTAAGACACGAAACGATCGGTTTGTGTGATAAAACGAACAGTATTTATATCATTTTTACCTCTAATACACCACTATGTCCAACTTCGTTCAGCTTCCTGCTAGTGAGGTCAAAAAACGCGTTCTGATGACGGAAGTGATGTCTCGCCCATATACTTCAATGAGCGCGAGACATCACTTCCGTTGTCAGAGCGCGATCTGACCTCACTAGCCGGAAGTTGAACGAAGTTGGACATAGTGGTGTATTAGAGGTAAAAATTATATAAATACTGTTCGGTTTCTCACACAAACCGATCGTTTCGTGTCTTAGGACATCAATGTGTCGTCACGAGCCGCAGGGTTTAATTTGGATTTGTCTATGGAAGTTTTTTCGACTCTTATTGTTCAAGTTCCCAATCACTGCTATTATTTGACTGACAGACGGCAGCGGTTGCAGTTAAAAATCATAATTTGCGTTCGACTGAAGAAAAAAAGTCATATACATCTTGGATGCCCTGGGGGTAAGCAGATAAACATCAAATTTTCATTTTTGGGTGAACTATCCCTTTAATGTTTATGCAAACAAAAAGTGCACAGTGCTGCTAACTGTATGTGTCGTTTGTTGGTTTTAAATGACAAACTTTAAATATAAATACTTTTTGAACATTGAACACATTTTAACAATACCATGAGATCATTCTGGTCATAATAATCATGATAAAAAAATGTTCATACCATTTAATCTCTAATATATACCACATCCTAAATGTTTAGATTGTTTAAATGCTTATTCTCCAAATTTAAAACCTCTTGAAATGATTAAGACTTTTCTAATACCATTTAATATATTCAAGACTTTTTATGGCCTTCAATTAGCGAAACTGAATTTAAGACGTTTCGGACGTCTCTGTTTTATGATGTAACCGATGAGGTTTCGCACCCGGATCATCTGCTTGCAGACTCTCATGAGCTGGAAGTCGAGCTCTGGGTCCATCATTTCCGTCTCCTGCAGCCTGAAGACCTTCTGGTGGCACTGCGCGGTCAGGTGCTTCTTGCTTTCTTTCAGACACTCGATCACCTGAACACAAACAAACACACAGATTAGCAGATCATTAGAGTTCGAGTCAGGCAGCTTGAGATGTGATGATGATTTACCTGAGCGTTTCCAAAGACCACGTTCTGACAGTGCTGCTTGATGTCCTGTCGACAGCTCTCGTACAGATCCGGCTCCAGACGAATGTCTTCCGACTGTAAGACACACAATCACAAATATCAAAGCTCCACTGGATATAAAAACGTTACAAAATATTAGACATGTTCAAATATGCACTGACCATCTCCAGTTCTTCCACTCGGAGCTGCTTGCGACATTTCATTGAAACTCGCTGGTCTTTGACCTCCTGTAAAGTGTCGTTCCTTACTGTGGTACTCAGACAGATCACCACATCCACCCTGGAAAACAGACCATCAAAACCTTCCCATCATGCTTTAGTTATAATTACATTGACCTCTAAAAGAGCTTGTGTAGCTTTTTGCCAATGTCATGTTATCAATACATGAACTCACTTCTTCTTGATGTTGGGGCACAGTTTGAGCACGTCCTCCTTGCAGGCCATCTTGAACTTGTACGAGAAGCGAAAGTCCTTCATCTGGATCTGAGGATGAGGATGAGAATGAGAAACGAACGGTTGCCATAATAGTAGTATTGGAAAGGAAGAGAGAAAGCGTGTGATCGACAGACGTACCAGTTGGAAGTGCGTGACTCCCACGGTGCATTTCTCATTCATTTCCTTCTGGTGCTTATTGGCAACGAGACACTCCATCAGGTCCCCTGTGTCTATCTGATTATCGGCCACGTCCTACGAGAGAGAGAGAGAGAGAAATGATGAAAGAGAGCAAGCTTGTGCGTCACTCTCCCTCTTTAAAGTACCGATTAGTGACTTACATGACAGTAGGACTGGATCACAGGCTCGCAGGCTCGAATCAACAACGCCTCGATCTGAATGTCCTGGAAAACCAGACGCACAGAAATCAGTCCAAACCCACAGCAGACATCTCGCATCCAGCAGAAAACAATAGCAACGAAATATAGAAACTGAGGCTTCTTAATTTCAGGGCAAAACAGCAGTAAAACATCACAAAAGCATATTTTTGTACCTCAGACTCCAATTCTGTGAGGTTTCCCACCACATCCCTGCAGTTAGGGACCAGATCCTCTAAATGATCCTGCAAGCAATCCAATTCCTGACACACACAAAACACACAGTGAGTAATATTCATGTCTGTGAATTTAACATTCAAACCGTCTCCGCAGCTCGCACCGTCAGTGAATAAAGGACATTTGTTGGTGTCATTTTGTAGAGCATTACGTGTTTTTGAAAGCATTATCTGATATAAAATGAATGTAGTAATCCACTCTCAGAAGTTGACCTTTCTTGTGTCCAATATTTTAAAAAATTATAATCATAAAAAAAAAAAAAAAAAAAAAAAAAAAAAAAAGAGTAACACTTCACAATAAGGTGCTGTTAGCTCAGGTACACATTACAACAGATACAACTTACATATTTAAATTAACACTGACTAACATTAATAAATGTTGTAGAAGTATGGCAGTGTTAACCAAGTGTTACCAATAAATAAATAAACAAACAAGAACGCAAAAAAAAACAAACTACTAAACTAATTGGCATGATCAAATAACGCCAAAGTAATATTTAGCTGCGTCTCCATGCTCAATCCTGTTACCACTAGGGTTGCAAAGGGGTGGAAACTTTCTGGAAAATTTCCATGGGAAGTTAAGATGAGGAATTCTGGGAATATTTCAAGTTGGACACTTAACAAGAATTTACAGGAATCAAAGGGGATTAATTGGAAAAGTTTGTATAAATTATGCCAAATTATCATATACAAACATAAACATTTAGTTTGGTTATAAGCAGACATGGATGTAAACTAATACAAATTTCTTAAAATAACATTTTTACTGTACCCAGTATAATCATAGTTGGGGATCTATTGGCTGTAACTGCTGAAGCTGAGGTGAACAGACTTCATGCACTTGGGACTCACTGGCTAAATGACTAAAGAAGTTAAATTAGTTCTGAGATAAAGGCTAGCAGCACATTAGCAACAATCTAGGGCTTTTGGTCACATACTAGTTATAAACAGTTAACGCGACCAGTGAGGTTCAGTCTTGTTCTGTACTGTGCACTTGGTTTATTTAGTTTTCTGTCGCTTGACTTTGTCCATCAGAAAAGTGTTTGAGCACAGAGCGGTACTCAATTATGTCTTTTTTTTTTTTATATATATGGCATTACACTTGTGCGGACCACAAATGTACACTGAATTATTAGATTAGTGTCATTTCTTTTCCAGGATTTTTATAGCCCCCAAACTTTAAAACAGTAGTGTATACATTTAATTTTAAAGGGGACCTATAATGTCTCTTTCACAAGATGTAATATAAGTCTCTGGTGTTCCTAGAATGTGTCTGAAGTTTCAGCTCAAAATACCCCACAGATCATTTATTATAGCTTGTCAAATTTGCCCCTATTTGGGTGTGAGCAAAAATACGCTGTTTTTGTGCGTGTCCCTTTAAATGCAAATGAGCTGCTGCTCCCTCCCCCTTTCCAGAAGAGGGCGGAGCTTTAACAGCTCAACAACAACAAAGCTGGAGAATCTCACGCAGCCAAAATGAGGATTGTCAGTAACGGTGTTCAGCCTTACATTGTTCAAACCGGAGTCGACACTGATGGAGAGATTCAGGAAGAAGTTACAACTTTTAGAATGAAACTGGACGTTTCTGAATGGTTAGTGGATAAATTGATGTAGTTGCTGTGGAGTTGATTCAACTCATCCACTAGCATGTGCCGTCATGTTAGTCTTTTGTGTTGAATTGACCCTCGTTTGTGAAGCAGTCCGGCGTAAAATGACGGCATGACAACAACACTCTACTACAAATAAATCTGGTTGTTTTAACCAAGATTATGCTGCAAGATTTCAACTACATTTAAGTTCCCTGTTATAGGCTAACCTGCAATTTTGCAAATTTCCAGTTTTCCCATGGAAAGTTTCTATCTTTGAAAATTCCCAGAATTTTGCAACAGTAGTTACCACACGATTCCCCCATTACAAACAAGTAACATTCCTTGAAACTGAGACGCACAGGAAGAAACATCACTGTCTTTTTCACCATGCTTCAGGAAGAATCCAATCTCATTCAATTTTCACAAACACTGTTCTGCTGGCAGCATTCACCAATCTCAAGCATTCAACTCTGTTACCACAGTTATTTTAGGAAAAATTATCAAACAGATACTTTAATTTATGAAAATATACGTTCAACAAGTCCTACTGCCTCTATTGTGTGAGAGCTTAATGTAGGGTAGATATACAGCCTTGTTACATGTAACCCTGTTAATCTGGTGTAGTTTGTTTTCTTATAAGTTATACTTGTTAATTTCATAAAATTATAGCTAGGACATGCATTTTGACATGACCTAAGTTTTAGTAACAGCTGCAAAAACTGTAAACCTTTCACAGCATGTGAAAAGTGACAGTTATAGTGTGAAATAAGTTATTTAACCTGTCCAGGTTCAGTCTTCTCACTGCACCACTTCCCGAGGTCCGTCATGCACCGCTGCTGCAGCTCTGGGTCCAGCTTCACATCCAGGGCCCGCTGGTGGAGGATCCGCTGAACCTCCGTCTTACAGTCTCGAGACAACTACAGATCGACTAATGCATTAGCACAGATTTATACACGTACACCTGAGCTAATAAACAGACCCACAACCCTTCAATCTCACACACACACACACACACAAACACACAAACACACACAAACAGTGTCAGTTTCAGATTCAGCTAAATTACTAAAAACAGCAATCTGTGTGTGTGTGTGTGTGTGTGTGTGTGAGAGAGAGACACGTTACCATGAAAGTTAAACAACGTCTGTTTTTTAGATTAGTGTGTAAAGAGACCTCCCAAGACCCACATCATTGGAGTTAATTTCCTGTCAATCACTACTAATCATTTCAAGCCCACAACATCAATTAATGTGATTTCAGTCTTGGTAAAGGAAGAAGACTTTGATTTGTCCCTGCTAATTTGCTGAAAGCATGCGTTTGTAGCCTAAACAAGTTTACTCAAGAGTGAATGAACATCACCAGGCCTGTCAAGAGCATAACAAGGTCATATTTTACAACAAAATAAATATACATTTTATATTTTGATACCGTTAATATTTTCTGCACTATGACATTATTTAATATAAAAATGAAATAATGATAAAAATAGAGGATACATGAAAGGTAGAACAAATAAATATAAGTAGGAAATATGAAGTATATACACACATAAGGTTCTATAAGTGCAGCAGAAATTTTTTTTAACCTTGGCCAGATCTGTGCCTTACCACAGTTCTGTCTCTGAGCTCTTCAGGCAGTTCCTTTGACCTCATGATTCTCATTTGCTCTGACATGCACTGTGAGCTGTAAGGTCTTATATAGACAGGTGTGTGGCTTTCCTAATCAAGTCCAATCAGTATAATCAAACACAGCTGGACTCAAATGAAGGTGTAGAACCATCTCAAGGATGATCAGAAGAAATGGACAGCACCTGAGTTAAATATATCAGTGTCACAGCAAAGGGTCTGAATACTTAGGACCATGTGATATTTCAGTTTTTCTTGTTTAATAAATCTGCAAAAATGTCAACAATTCTGTGTTTTTCTGTCAATATGGGGTGCTGTTTGTACATTAATGAGGAAAAAAAGAACTTAAATGATTTTAGCAAATGGCTGCAATATAAAAGAATAAAAATACTTTCCGTACCCACTGTATATGTGATGTGTGACGTGTGTACGGTGAGGTTTTGTCCTCTTGAATTACAGTAATGAGAATTAAGGGAGGGTGCTTAATTCACATGAAAATAATGTATCAGTGCATAAAATGGTACATAAACAGGCCAAACTGTTTGAATACTAAATTGTTTTGGGTGTGAAATGCAACCTAGACATGTTCTTGACAGGATTGTGAGATTCAGCTCTTTAAGGAATCAGATATACTTACATCCAAACTCACTTCCGAATCTACTTCAGAAGTTTCTGATGAACCCTATGGTTGCATTTAGGAAGCCTCAGGTGAGCTACTGTTTCAAGTTTCAATATCCTATTGTCTGATATTTATTTAAGTTCACAATGCAAAAGTTAGTGTATTTAGTGTAAGATGGAAGAGTATTAGTCGTACCCGTCGTCCTTGCATCTCAGTGCGGTAGGCGTGTCGGTACAGACAGGAGAAGACGGCTCCGGGCGGCATGAACTCGCTGGTCTCGTTCCAGCCATGAGTGTGACAGATGCGGGCAGCGTCATTCTGACACTTTTTGTACAGAATGGGGTCCAGTCTGTAACCACAACCACAGGAAATATCTGAGGAAATGTCAACTCATGTTCAGTTATGACACGTATATGAACAGGAACAGTTTTTGAGATCATAATCTGACATAAAATGAACCCAACCTGGACCGTAGTTTTGACCTTCTCAAGAAAAGCAAACACCAAACAAAATAAAATATCAAAATAAAAAAAAAAAAAACAAGACCTTCTAAACAAAATCCAACCATAACAAAAAAGCCCGAAAAAATTCTGGATTCTGGATAAATTGAGAATTATGATTTTTTTGTATAAAATAGATCTTGATTCTGATTAGACAACAGACTTTTAGGGCAAAATCACATGTAATTTACTAGAGGTTCTGACAACACTGTTAATTGATGCAGTCTATTTAAAAATATTTAAATTTAATTTAAATGTATTATTTAAAAAATGGTTTGAGTGAATGATTCAATGACTCACTCATTAAGACTTCACTTGTTTCATTGCTGGATGATCAGTGTTTTGAACAAATCTCCTGAATGAATGATTCAGTGGGAAACATTTCACTTGTTGCACATTTCAGTCACATGTTGCCACCTACTGGTGTAATGTAAATATTACAATCTTTATTTAAAGGGTCAAGTTTCTTTCACAAGGTGATTTACTCTATTTTTATTGCTACTGTAGACATCAGTGTTTATATCCAAACTATAAACTTTTATTCCAGTACTTCTGTGATAATCTGAATTATTGTAAGACAGAAATACTGATACTGTGTGTTTGTGAAGCCGTCTCATATCTTACATGACAACGGCTCTCTCTGGATCAGAACGCAGATCTGAATGTTCTGGTGTGATTTTGTCAAAGGTTTAATAGACAGAGCCGAATCGCTGTCATTCAGGAATGAGATCGCATGAGTGTTTGAATCGAGATCGCTTCTTTTAATGATTAATTGTGCAGCTCTACTTTAAACTAACTGGCATTATCAAATATTGGCACCGTAATATTTAGCCGTGTCTCCATTTCGTGCTCAGTCATGTTACCACATGATTCTCACATTACAAACAAGTCACATTCCTTAAAACTGTGACACACAGGAAGTTCCATCACTGGATTCTGCCTGAAGAAGCATGGTGAAAAAGATAAATAAGGAAGTACTTCAAGTGTTTGAAAGGTACATAAAGTTTTGGTCAGTGGATTTTGTCAAAATTAAAAATTGTGGAATTTTAGTATTTATTAAAAAAAAAAAAAAACTCTTTAGGTTTGTGACTCACTTCCAATCTCTGGAGATAAAGTACTGCAGCTCCAGCAGTCTGTGTTCACAGTCTTCAACCATCTTATCAGTGTACAGATGCTCCATCAGACAGGACAGGATCCTACACACACACACACACACACACACACACACCCCTGTTCAGGCTGGACTACACACTTAAATACGAACAAACACTTATAAACAAGATCAATCAACATGCAGGAAAGTTTATGGTAAAACTGGTTTGGTCAGCATTAAAAATTGGTCAAGTTATTAATGCAGTGTCATATCTAGTGCCTGAGACAATGAAGCAGGCCTTGCTACAAAACCAAAAATATCCAAAACATCCCAAATATTAAAAAAAAACACCTATTTGTTCAGTTTAACATTCATGTTTGTAATGAAGAGGATGAGTACATGATGACTCTTTTGAGCTTCAGCAGAAATCATTTCTCCACACCGTTAACTCAAGCGCACTCACATGGGGTCTCCGTTTCGGATGTGTTTGCAGGCGGTCTGGATGACGGACTCACAGGCCTCGTTCAGAGCACGGTCGATGCGATAGTCGGCCCCGGGGTCTGTTTCCTGAATCAGCGTCTGGATCTGATGGGACACGGACAGTTGTGAAAGTCATTCATCACAGCTGCTGCATTATTTAACATGAATGTCACAACTTCATTCCTAATTTAAATGAATTTGGCCTCATCACAGGAAGTACTGAAACACAGCCTGTTGGTGATATTTTTTTCCTCTCGGTTTTATGCATGTTTTTTTTAATCAGAATAAGCAATAATCAATATTTTAACTAAACAGCCACTCCAAAGTATATTCAAAATGTTTAATGCAAGAAGTAAAAAAATTACAATGTAGATAAAAATGTTTTGTACCCTTTTTTCCATTGCTAAACTAACACAAGGAACAACTACATTTTTATTAATATGTCCCAATTAAACAACATATATGATTATTTTACAACAGCAAAACTATCAATTTTCCATCCATCCATCCATTTCTAAACAACTATCAACTGCAGCACAGTAGGGCCATCTCAAACAGAAACAAGTCTACTACTACAGAGACATTTCCTGTCAGCGTGTTATTTGAGCGGGCTTTGCTTTTCCGATGAGCATGAGCGGTTTCATGAGAGGATCGTTTGCTCGGGCTGTGAGCGACCATCACACTGTGCAGTGATAATGGCTAGAGCGAGAGTGAAACCTGAGTGACGGGGAAGCATATATTTTTGGCAAAAAAACAAAATGACTTTGAGGCTGAAATTTTGGTGCATCCCTAGTTAAGAGTTTGTAAAGTGACATAATGGAGAAAATATCACTTGTGTTAACCTGCTGAGTGGGCAGTTATCCTGAAAATGCACTTATATCAGGCATGACATACCGTCCCGTCGCTAATAATGAATGCATCAGAGATGTTCAATATATCAACCAGACCAACAAGCGTGCACAACAAGCATTTAAACTCACAGCTTTCTGGCAGTGGCCTTCCATGATGGCTTTGTCCCGGAAAACCCTCATGAGGCAGTGCAGGGTCCGGCCCTTGTGGTGCAGGCCAGAGCAGTGCGTGTCAATCTCCCCTCGGCAATGCAGCACGATCTCTGGACTGAGGGAGTAATCTTCCATCAGCATCCGCCTGTAGTCCAGCATCTCTCCCTGACACTCGCCGCTCACGGTTTGACCTGCGAGAGAGAGTAGGAAACCAAAGCTGTAGGGGGCAGAATCTGTGTCCGTCCACTTCACTTCACTTCACATCACTTACCGCGATGTACGGCGGCCTCCAGACACAGCAGCAGGTACGAGAGCTTGGCCTCTCGCGCTCGTGGCATCGCCGTGTCCATGTTGCAGCGGTATTTACGCAGGTCCGGTTTGCAGGCTTTAGCCAGTGAGTAGCTGACTTTGTAGTCCTGAGCTATTAGCTTCTGACGAGTGGAAAGAGCGTCCTTGCACTGCACATGACACAGATACGCATTAGCAGAAGAACTTAACTGGAAAAAGATGTTTTTCATTTTAACTGCTAGAGAAAGAAAAAAGGTGAAATTATGGACAAAAAAAGGGAAATGTATAGAGAAAGGACACGAGTCAGACTTAAACTCATATTTCCCACATGAGCACCACAGTTCAACACTCAACACGTGCAACCAGTTTAAAATGAAACAAATGCACACCTTGCAGCAGGGTTATTATTGTTCACCAAAACCTCATAAAACACTTCTGTAACTTGAAATAATGTTAAAGGCACAGTATGTAAGTTTTCCCGCTAGAGGTCGCTTATTCAAAACAATAACACAGATTTAGCTTGATGACGGAGCGTGGAATCATGGGAGTTGTCATGTTCACCTCCACTTCCACTTTATGGGGTTAAATTTGCCGACAGAACCCGATAATGAACAATTGTAGCTTATGTATGTGCAAAACAAACAACTTGCTAGACACTACCAGTCCAGAGATTGTCGGCTTTGACACTACAACTTCAGCAGTTTTTAAAGGTGCCATCGAACGTTTTTTTACAAGATGTAATATAAGTTTAAGGTGTCCCCTGAATGTGTCTGTGAAGTTTCAGCTCAAAATACCCCATAGATTTTTTTTTAAGGGCTGCTGCCCCTTTAAATGCTCGTGCTCCCCGCCCCCGAGCTCGTAACTCTATAATACATTGCATAAACAAAGTTTACAAAGCTAATATAACCCTCAAATGGATCTTTACAAAGTGTTCGTCATGCATGCGTCGGATTATGTGAGTATTGTATAACATTATATTGTTTACATTGATTCTGAATGAATTTGAGGCTGTGCTCCGTGGCTAACGGCTAATGCTACACTGTTGGAGAGATTTATAAAGAATGAAGTTGTGTTTATGAATTATACAGACTGCAAGTGTTTAATAATGAAAATAGCGACGCTCTTGTCTCCGTGAATACAGTAATAAACGATGGTAACTTTAACCACATTTAACAGTACATTAGCAACATGCTAACGAAACATTTATAGAGACAATTTACAAATATCACTAAAAATATCATGTTATCATGGATCATGTCAGTTATTATTGCTCCATCTGCCATTTTTCGCTATTGTTCTTGCTTGCTTACCTAGTCTGATGATTCAGCTGTGCAAAGATCCAGACGTTAATACTGGCTGCCCTTGTGTAATGCCTTTCATAATGTTGGGAACATGGGCTGGCATATGCAAATATTGGGGGCGTACATATTAATGATCCCGACTGTTACGTAACAGTCGGTGTTATGTTGAGATTCGCCTGTTCTTCGGAGGTCTTTTAAACAAATGAGATTTATATAAGAAGGAGGAAACAATGGGGTTTGAGACTCACTGTATGTCATTTCCATGTACTGAACTCTTGTTATTTAACTATGCCGAGGTAAATTCAATTTTTCATTCGAGGGCACCTTTAAGGAAGCGCTGGTTTCTACCGACAGCTGATGGTAGGGGGAATATGACATCATTGATAGGCGACGCAATGACATGGGCCGTATCACATTTCTCTGAATTGAAACATTGTTGGAACCATTTTGGATAACATAAGTACACAAGTCAATAAAATATAAAACACTGTTCTAGTGTTTTTTGGATAGTTTAATGCAAAAAACCTTTAAATAAAAACTGAAAATAAATAAATAAATAAATAAATAAATAATAAATAAATAATAAATAAATAATATATATATATATATATATATATATATATATATATATATATATATATATAATATTATATTATATATATAAAACCATGTTTTTAGCTAGTTGCCAAAGCAACATTTCTCATTTTAATTTAATTTAACTTGTTGTACTAATACTAAAAAAATAAAACCTACATAGACATTTAAAAAAAAAAACTATTAAAAATGATAAAAAAAAACACAAAATTACTAAAATTAAAAATACAAAAATTATATAAAAATAAACAATACATATAAATAAACGAATTGAAAATATTAATAATTAAAACTGTAATAATATCTTAATGATATTAAAATAACCCTGCCCAGTGGGACTGTCACAATATCAGATTTCCCCTACATGATTATCACAGCCAAAATAATTCACAATTATCAAAATATTTATCAAACTTATGAAATGTATTAAGATTAAATTTCACTATCTACTGTGTTTGAGTGTCAAGCAGATAATGCTGCTGAATTATTAACAATTTGACTGTATTTGTAGTATTAACACAATATCAATATTTCATTTTTATAGTCAATGCCGGTTTATTGCAACAGCCCAAATAACTAACAATTTTAATATTTTAAGAGTCAGTGTTATTTCAGTATTATATACTATTGTATTTATTAATGTTTGAATTAGCTTTTATATTTCTGTATAGCTTTATATAATTATAGCTTTATAATTGTATTTTATTTCAGCTTTATTTCAAACACTGAAAACAATTTTAAAAGTTTTAGTTAACATGACAACCCTGGTCTGAGTCAAGGGTAAAACTACTGAATCTTTGGCTAAAAGGTGTTTATAAAGAAGGAAGAGGAAGAGGAAGACTGGGCTGAGGGTGTTGTTTGGGTCAGCGCCACGGGTCTCAACTGGTAAACAAATAAAGCAAACATACTTTGTCTGACATGCTCTCCTCATACTTGTGGTTGAACAGACATTTGTAGACCTTTCCCTCTCCGGCTGGAGTCTAAAAATGAACAAAGCAAACCATTAGCATGCAGAAATCTACATAGCTTGAGTGAGCATGGCAGGATTGTGGCTTACGTTTTCACAGAAGCGCTCGCGGTCTTCCCGGCAGGAAAAGTAGAGGTGGCGGTCCAGGTGGAAGTCGTCGGAAGAGAGTTCGGCCACGCGCATGATGGCCTTCTTACAGTCCTCTCTGATGGTGTAGTGACCCGGCTGCTCCTCGGCTTCACTCACCAGGCCTTTCTCCAGACATGAGATCACTTCTCCTTGAGAGTGGATATCCTGAGGGGTGGGGGACGAGCATGTGCACTCAGAACAGAGAACCACAGGACACGTGCGATCTAACATTTGCCTGCATCTCTAGAACTGCAGCTGTGAATCTCAAAACAGATGCTGATTGAACACTGCCTTCCAATCAGCTGACAGCTCCATTAACAATCATACATTTGTCCTAAACAAAACAGCTGACCACGTGTCACATTGAGATGTTCCATTGTCATTCACTCACCCTCATGTCGTTCCAAACCCATAAGATATTCGCTTATCTTTGAAACACGCACGACGCACGAAAACAAACCTTATTGGTTGTCACGCATCAAGCAAGCACATTTGAGTTTCTGTCTACTATATCTGATGTTCTGTATTTATGTTAGCCTATATTAAATCTGCTCATCATATAAAGCGACCGTGTCTATTCAGAAGACTCGGATTAACCTGCTCAATTCATATAGATTATGAACTGTTTTAAAGCGAGTTTTGGGTGAATGGACTGTCAATGGATGGACAGAAATCTCTCAGGTTTCATTAAAAATATCTCCTTTGTGTTTCGAAGATGAACAAAAGTCTTTGAGATGACAAAGTTGTGTAAATTATGACAATTTTAATTTTTGGGTGAACTACAGTGGACTTTAAATTTGAGGCAGCTGGTCAAATGAGACAAAACCAATTTTTGAAGCTTAACAAATCTTTTGTTTCCAATCAGTGGTTTGGATCGTGTAAACAAAGCCTCGTTTACTAAAATCACTTCGGCACTCCGAACCACTGATTCGAAACAAAAGATTCGTAAAGCTTCATGAAGCAGTTTTGAAATCGCCCATCACTAGATATTGTTGAAAAGTCTTAATTTTGTTTTTTTGGCGCACAAAAATATTCTCGTCGCTTTATAATATTAATATTGAACCACTGTACTCACATGAACTGATTTAAATATTATGTTTTAAGTACATTAATGGATCTTGAGAGAGGAAATGTCATCGCTGGCGATGCAGGCCTCACTGAGCCATCGGATTTCAACTAAAATATCTTAATTTGTGTTCTGAAGATGAATGAAGGTCTTACGGGTGTAGAACGACATGAAGGTGAGTAATTAATGACAGGAATTTAACTTTTGGGTGAACTAACCCTTTAATTAGAATATTTGCCTGTCATCAAGATGTTTAGCAACTTCTCCAGTACCCGGTTGCGTAAAGCACCTCAAGTTTCTCCCTTAAGTATGAGACTAAAGGCATGACTTGATATTATCTCTTAAACAGTTCTCTAAAGGGAAACCGTTAAGTGTTTCACAACAGCGACCCAGGTTTTGCCGTTATAAAATTCTGTTGTTGCCATGGACACATTATTTGTTAATACAGAAAGGGTATGCTACGTATGTAATTTGATCAATGTTTATGTGAATTAAACGCTTAAATTAAAACATTTATCATATAAAAGCGGCCGATCAGGTCTCGTTAGAAGACTTGGACTGAACCTGCACACTCTGTGTAACACTTAAGGTGAAATTACACTTAAAGGGTTAGTTCAACCTAAAATGAAAATACTGTCATTAATTTCTCACCTTCATGTCGTTCTACATCCATAAGACCTTCATTCATCTTCAGAACACAAATTAAGATATTTTTGATGAAATCCAATGACTCAGTGAGGCCTGCATTGATGGCAAGATAATTAACACTTTCAAATGCCCAGAAACAGAAGACATATTTAAATCAGTTCATGTGACTACAGTGGTTCAACCTTAATATTATAAAGCGACGAGAATACTTTTTGTGAGCCAAAAAAAAAAAAAAAAAAAAAACTTTATTCAACAATATCTAGTGATGGGCGATGCTTCGTGAAGCTTTACGAATCTTTTGTTTCGAATCAGCTTTCTAGACTGAGAAAAGGCAGAAAATGTATTTTCACTAATGTGGATGAAAGACAACAACTCCCAGAATGCACTTGTTTTGCTGCCCTTGCGAGGCCACGCCCAAACCACGCCTATCGGTTACAGGCGGCATTACCAGGAAAATTCAAACAACTAGGCTTGCTTTGTTACATATTAATTCTATAAATCGTGAGTTAGTTCATACATTTACAGCGAAATGGTGCTAAATTGCTTTGTACCTGGATGTACACCCAAAACCAGGAAAGGACAAGTAAGTTTTCATCATTTTCCGATTAAGTTAAAGATTTGGAGCGATGTAAACAGTGGCTGCGGGCCATCAAACACCCGAAGTTTGGAGATGACACCGTTATAGAAAACATAAAAAAAACGCAGAATATGTACCGGTAGTCTCCATTTCAAGCACGAGGACTACGAACCAAATATCCTTGCAATGAAGATAACCATTCTGAAGGACACCGCGATACCATCGATATTCACTTTCCCAGAGGACGAACAGCCTGGGCATCTGGTACTAAGCGTATTCGCCTAGACTAGAGGTAAGACTCGCTGATAACACAGTAGCCTATATGTAGTGTTGTAGGTAGCAGTAAAACTGCAAACTTAGCAAAGTAACGTTAGATAGACAATTACATATAAGTTGCATATAAGTTGACTGTTATCAAAGTAAAGCCACTGTTCTGTAAAACTGAGTTAGTCTAAATATATCTATTTATGCTAACGTTACCACAAAAGCCTGTTGCTGTATTGGTTGAGATGACTGCAGAGACCGATAAATTTGCGAGATGAACCACTGATGTAGTGCAGACAAAATAAAGTTAATTACTGTAAGCTTAAAAATATAATTGACACCCACTTTTGATAAAATCTTTGATCCATGAGTAACCTCAAACGCGCATATGTATGGGCGTGGTGAAAAAATGCGGAACTACCTGCTATTACTGGCTGTAGTTTTAAGCCTCTGGCCAAAAAAGCCTCCGATGACGCAAAATGACGATTTTTGTGTCATCGGAGGCTTTTTTTACAGAATAAAAATGCATAAATCTCTCATCTCGGGCTGATATGAAGGGGAAAAGCACGCTAATTCGAAAATACTAGTGGTATTCTACTAATACAAAGCTTAATGCTAAATCCTGAAGTAACCCTTTAAGGTTGAACCACTGTAGTCACATGAACTGTTTTAAATATGTCATTAGTAGCTTTCTGGGCATTGCTGGCAATGCAGGCCTCACTGAGCCATCGGATTTTATCAAAAATATCTTAATTTGTGTTCTGAAGATGAATGAAGGTCTTAAGGGTGTGGAACGACAAGAGGGTGAGTAATTAATGACAAAATTTTCATTTTTGGGTGAACTAACCCTTTTTAGGTGCTTTATGCAACCGGGCACGGATATCCTTCCATTTCAGAAAACAAATGAAAGCATACAAAACTATTTTTTTGTTAGTGGTTGCATATGCAAGTTGTATTAACTTTTGACAAAGTGGTCACTGCACACACAAGCATTATCCGACTCGGCTCCTCTCGACCTCTTTTCCTGCATTTTTCAGTTAATTTCTTGCATTTTTTCCCCCTGATTATCAACAACTTTTGGTACATGATAAAAGCTCCTTTTGGTTTCTCGGTTTGATCGAATAGAGCAACCATAAACGACAAAAAACACAGGCCTTTCATAGCGCTTCCCTATGTAGAAAATCACTTCCTTCCCTCGATGCCTGCATTTCGTGTCGTCATGTGCAAACAACCTGTTGTACTGGTCAGATCAAGTCAAAGCATTGCGTAGCATAACATCTAGACCAGGTGTGTCCAGACTCTGGCCTGGAGGGCCACTGACCTGCAGAGTTTCGCTCCAACCAGCTCCACAACACCTGCCTGTAAGTTTCTAGTATGTCTAGTTAGACCTTGAATAGCTGGTTAAGGTGTGTTTAATTAGGGTTGGAGCTAAAGTCTGCAGGACGGTGGCCCTCCTTTGGACGGTTTGGACACTCCTGATCTAGACAGACTCTGAGCAGTGAAACATATGCAACTAAGATTATTCAATAAACTCTGCTCTTTTATTATCATCACTTCATCTCATGCTTCTGCTGTTCTCTGGCTTTCTCAGGCTGATGGAAGACATATCTTCTGGCAAGGATTCAGCGTCCAGGGCTGAATCTGATATTTCTGACGTGGAGACCAATCCGAACTAACGTTCTGGCATGATTTAACTAACATAACCAGTAAATGACCTATACTAAAATTCTATTATAAATAAACACTAAAAACTAAAATCCATCATTTTAAATGCTACAAAAGAATTTAAGCATCACAACATTATAATGTACCGTATGAAAAATGGATATTCATTTTGAGATTCACTAAATATTAGCTACTTTTAACAGCGTAATTACATTTATTAAATTTTAGTTCAATGTAAATTGAGTGTTAAAAGTGTTAATTTGTGGCGGAAACTGTTTTATGAAGCATGTTAAAAAACAAGTTTAAAGAACAGTTGCACAAATGTATAAAATTTTAATCTGTAAAATGAATGTGTTTGTAATCTTGGAATGTAAGTGTTTGTTAAGTTCTGTATTTGACACTTAATGTAACAAAAACTTGCAGAGATGCTATCAATACTGCTGCCGTTTTGTTATCAGAGAGATTCAAAGAGGAAGTACTGGTTTAAAAAACGGGTTACACCCTTACTATTAAAGCTTTTGTTCATTCTGCAGCTTTAAGTTACCCACAGTGCATCTTGGTTTACCTTCTCTCCTGTGTTGACGCTTCCACAGTGCAGTTTGTTGATGTCCTCCTTGCACTTGTCCATGAAGCCGCAGATCAGCCGGTAATCGCTGAACACTATACTGGTCATCTTGGTGATGTACTGGTTACACTGGTATTCTGAGATATTGGTGCGGTGATCGACTAAACACGACACCAGGTAACCCTTCCCACGTTCCTCAGCGGCACACTCCTTAATCTGGTGGGGAAAAATGATTTTAAAAAAAAAAAAGGTTCATAATGACTTTGTGGTAGAGTTTGTGATAAAAGTTAGTTTTTCTTTGCCACTTGCTTGTATAACTCACCCCATTGATGGTCGTCTTGCACACCTCAATGGCCACAGACTCAAACTTTGGATCAGTTGTCAGATTCAGCTTGTAGTTCCAGAGCAGCTAAAAGAAAGGGGACATGTTTTATTTGCCACACATCTTAATCTTACAGTACTGAATGAATTTTAATCCTTTTTTACCATGAGCAATAACAGCACTAAACAAATTGTTTATATTTTTGTTATTTAATATTCATTGTATTACTTTTAATTATATTATTAAAGGATTAGTTCACTTTAAAATGAAAATGACCCCAAGCTTTACTCACCCTCAAGCCATCCTAGGTGTATATGACTTTCTATCTGATGGACACAATCTGAGTTATATCCAGGGTTCCCACTCTTTCATGAACACCAGATTCAAGGACTTTTTAAAGCACCTATCAAATTCACATCACACATGGAGCGTCATGAAAGACCTCTTACAGTACTTAACATTTTAATCCTCCTATTGCATTTGCATCCATTTTAACTCGGAAGAGGTACAGAATCATTTGTACATTCATTTTGGAAATATATCAAAACTGTTTGCAGCTTTCCTATCCCTAATGTTAATTATTCCATACTAGTTTTGGTTTTCATTTTTTTATGAATCATTACTTGAGTAAAAACATTAAAATATAGAGAGAATATTATAAAAATACATTTGCAATTGAGTGAAAAAAAAAAGGATTATATGGATCGTATTTGTTGCTTAAAGTCAGAATATATACAATATATTATAGATATAAGCTTGCAATTCTGAGAAAAGAAAATCAGAATTGAGAGCTATAAATGAGCACTTCTGAGAAAAAAAGAAATCAGAATTGCAAATTATATATCACAAAGTTTTTTGTTAAAGCTACTGTATTAAAGAAATTGGAGGAAAAAAGAAAAGGAAATTGTGTCATTATTTACC